>QRFJ01000225.1:62761-305981 GCA_006176705.1 Cocos nucifera | reverse complement strand
TTTGTTTCTTCTTTTTTTTCTTTTCAACCTCATGAGCCATGAAGACATATGCTGGGGTGAGCTTGATTATCCTCTTGGGAGCTTGGTTCTTCTTTTTGATCGGCTCCCTCAAAAGTCAGTTTCTAATTTTTTCCAAACTTTGTTTTGCTGAAATACAAAAAGAAATTAGATTGAACTCATTTATATCTAATGAACAATAAAGTAAATTCATTGCTTTAGCATTTAGTTGGTTCATTTCTTTATCATGCTCAAGCAATGCTTTGAGGGTGTGTGAGCCATCGATTATAATCTTTCATAAGTTATAATCATATGCTTGTATGAAGATACGCATGCGTGCCTTTTAATAACTATAATTTAATTCATTAAGCATTAGGGGTCTATCAATAGAATAGCCTTCACTAAACAAAGAATCCATTTGGATCACCTAGATTTTTAGCTCTTGATGGTTAGGTCAACAACTAATAACAGAGCACCTGCTCTGATACCACTTGTTGCCCAAGTATGGCCACCCAAGAGGGGGATGAATTGGGTTTATAAAATTTTTGGGCAAATTATACTCTAAAATAAATGTGCTTCTAATTAAGAGAAACTTGAATGCTTATGGTGAATGAGCAATGTGTAGCAACGGAATTAAAAGCAACTAACCAATGCAAATATGTAAAGCAAATAAGAAAAGCAAAATTACAAAACAAATACATAAAGATTTTATAGTAGTTCGTTGCAATCCCATACCTACGTCCGCTCTCCAAGCTATCCCCTTGGGAATTCCACTAAATCTGAGATTATAGTGTGTTTGTTTTGATCTGGGATCACAAATAAACTCAGTTGGTTTTGCCGGGCTCACTAACCACAATCCTATACCGATAGTTTTCTTGGATTTACTATCAACCCGGTTGATTTTAACCTAGGAGCACCAACTGCAACCTTTACACTATCCAATTTTCGGCTTGGACCAATCTACATCCCAAGTTTCTTTCTCCCAAAGAAACTTATGAAGAAACAAAAATACAAGTATAAAATTCAGCACAAAAACAAAAAAAAGAAAATTCTTTTTGAAGTTTGATGGAGAGGCTGAACGATGGCTCTAGAAGCTTTGCATTATCTCCTTTGAAGGCCGAGAGGAAGCTTGAATGAATGAGGATGATCACACTTTGAAGCTCTCTAAATTTGATGTACAAGGTCCTCTCTTTTCTCTCTTTTCCTTTAGATATTCAATGAACCTCACTATTTTAATGATTTCTACTTTTAATCCACTTGATCTTTCTTTCCAAATATTTCTCTAATCTTTTATACTCTTTGTGATAGCTTCAGGATCAGTTTTAGCCGTTGAAAGCCTTGAAATAGCCGTTGGAGTGGAGAAATGATCGTTTCAAAAAGCTACAGAAAACTAGCCGTTATGATCACTAGGTCGGCTCAGTTTTTGACTGGGTCGGCTTAGTCCTAACTGGGTTGGCTCAGTTTATAGCTGGATCGACTTAGTCCCCTGGGTCTTGATAAACTAGCTTTCTATACTTTCTGTCTTTTGCTTCTACTGAGACTAGGTCAGCTCAGTCTCAGACTGGGTCAACCCAATTTGCGTGCCAAGCATGCCGAACAGCCCATTTCGAAAGGGAATGACCTAAGGGTCATCCCTTGGGTTGATCCTTTTGTTAAAACTTAATTTTTTTTTAATTTATGCATCAAAAAAATTATGAAACTACCTCCAAAAGATCAGAAATCTTCTAAACTTGTTCTTGTGGCTTTCGAAATATATTTTCAACTTTATAAAATTACGATTTTGCCCCTTATCATTTTTTCTTGATCTCCAACTTGATAAAATTATAATTTTAACTTGAAAATCTGAAAAGACCTACATCCATTCTTGAAATACATGGTTAAATACTTGAACACTCAAAGTTTGACAATCATCAAAATCAATCATGGGGTCAACGATTCTCTAGCCTTAAATATCTTTGGAGATAGTTGGAGAGTGAGTTCTAGCCATCTGAAATAGCCGTTAGAGATGAAAAAGAGCCATTGAGGAGGTTGCAGAAACTAGACGTTAAAGGCTATCTGCATGTTTAGAGACTTCTCTATTTTTATGGAGACGTCTCAGTTTCACTTCGAGATAACTCGAAAATTTTAAAGTCATCTCGGTCTCAGAACATAGAAACAAGGTTTCTATTTTTTGAGACAGAGATGACTTGGGCTGATTTCAAGTCCTCTCTATCTCGTGCCAAACAGCTTAGAGATGGCTCCAAATTTTCTGGAGATGACTCCAAATTTTTTAGAGATAGCTCCAAATTTTCTGAAGATGACTCTAAATTTTCTGAAGATGACTCCACTAAGTCTTGAACCCAAAAATTTCTTCTTTGAAGATCTTGACTTAGAGAATTTGTGAAGATCTTTTTCAATAAATATATCTTCAATTGTAATACTTGGAAAGACCTGCATACATTCTTGAAACACATGATTAAATAAATAATATACTCAAAGTTTGACAATCATCAAAATCAATTACAGAGTTAACAAAAAGTATGCATGAAAAAAAAGAAAAAAAGAAGAACCAATTATTTATTTTTTTATTTTGGTTTGACTAATGGAATCAGCTTCATTAACTCTGAGTGGTACTTAGCTGATCTTTCTTTTTTCATGTGAATTTTGTTTTCAACAAGGATCGAAATATCGGTGTTATAAGTGTTTATAGTTCATTCGGTATTGCACTAGGCATATGGCATGCACCTCACGTTTGTTGTGCTGACAACAATAGGCATGCTGTGTGTTACTTCAGCCCTTGGTTCTCAATCAAATTCTGTAGTATCTTACAACTTTCGTTGCACTGACACCAACAGGCATATAAGTTCTTAGTCTAGTTATATACGATCATATATCAATGGAACAAATGAAATAAATCAATTTATTTATAACACTTGCCACTAAGGCAATAATAAAAGTGAAGGTATGAGATCCACTTTAGTCATATTTGATATCATATAATCCCTGAAGACATGTGGATAATTAGAAACCCCATGTATAGTTTGGAAAACTCAATCTCCAAAAACCTTGGAACTTGGAAGTTTGCATTTACATCCTTTTTAACATATATTCATATATGAACAGCTGCCAGCATGCACTAGTTTAATGGGTGTTAGTATCTTGAACTGGGCACACTATTGGTCTGCTAGAGCATGTGCTTTTCAGATCTTTTTCATAGTGATTTATTGCAAGATCTTTACTACATTGTAATTTATGTCAGATATTTCAACCATGCACCAGTTCTAAGCATTTCATCTGATTACTATCATGTACGTTAGAATCATGTTTCGGATAGCATTTTAAAACTCAACATTTCATCTCATATTTCCTGCAGCAGCCATTGCATCCGACTTCTGAGACCGAAGCTTGAAAGTTTTGTATTCCAAATTTCTCCGCATCAAAAAGAGGATATCTTAGCATTTGATTTATGTTGCTGTAGATCAAGTCATTAATCTTTGGGAATTTTGTGCATTTGTGGTGCTTCATTTATTAGTTATTTGCTAGTGTCGTGACATTGGTGGCATCAAGTATTCAAGTTCTAGTGTCATCGGGCATGATATCTATGTGATAGTCAGCACTTGAATCCTTGAATGGGATATCTATACGATGCTTTAAACAAGTTAGAACATGGATTTGATGCAACATGATCAAGAGTAATCTCTGCAATCTCATCAACAGCCTATACACTTGCATCCAGAATTGTCTTTAGTTTACTTGCACTTATTTGTGCACTATTTTTATTAAAAATTCGAGAAGCTCTTCACTATCACTGATTTAATTTTTTTTTAAAAAAATCTCAACCATGGAAATGTGCCAATCCAAGGGTTGCCTAGTCAAAGTTTTGGAATATGACCTAAACACCACAATCAAGTGGATCATATGCATGTGTTTGTACAGCATTATATAAACCTTGACCTAGTTCATGTATTTTTAGTCATCTTCAGGATCCCATTTCGTGTGCAAAAAATATAATATCAATTTACATTATATGTTGTTTTTTAAGTTGCAGAGTTCTGATTTTTCATGCAGGTGCTTTAACTCTGATCATACAACCCAACTAGCATTAACTATTACTGTGAAGGTCCAATAAGCTGCAGTATATCTAAGTCCAAAACATGTGATTGAAACATAATGTATAATGCTATGGTCCATGCGTTTTATCTAAAAATATTCACGGTCTTGTCAGAATGAGGATCAGAATATACAAGTTGAACTGTCGCAACATGCTAGCCAGCCTGCTAGTGAATTTCAATTTTCAAGGCAGGCTAGTGGATGTTAGTATATTACATGCATACCAGCAAAGACTGTTGTTCTCAGAAAAGCCTCATTTGGCATTGCTTGAAATTAAGGATATGATAGCAAACATAGAGTATACTCTGGAATTTAAGGGGGGAAATGGTATGTGTACTGTTTCATTAAACGCTGAATTAGATGGATTCCATATTTGACAGATTTTTGCCTCCTTTAATGAAACTACTCTGGATAAACCCAAAGATAATAGGCAAAGTATTGCTATTATCAGTATTTATCTGGTCTGAATTCCAGGAAACATGGTTATTTTTGTTATGGTAATACTCCAAGAATCTAAACGACCTCATGCTTCGAGGAGAATGTGTAATGGAGAGGCAAAGAGAATCAGTTTCTCCACTCTGTTTAGCTGTATATGTTCCTTCAACATTTCTGAAAGACTTTGAGGTGCCATGTGCACTTGTCCTTTTTAAGCATGTTCACTTGTCCTTTTTAAGTAAAGAGATTAATAATTGTTTTTCTTAATGATATTCCTTAATTGGCTAACAAATTGTTGTTTAATAATGCATCCAGGCTTTTAAAGCACTATTAACTGCAGGAACAACAGATGAGCAACTTCGTGCTCTTGGAGAACTCACGTATCAGGTATGCATGATTCGATGACTCTTTCATCTTATGGGACCCTTTCCAGAATTTAATGGCCAAGTTATTCAGCATTAAACACTCATAAATTACTTAAAGAGGGTTTAATCTAAAATTTCTCTTTTTTTTCAGTAGAAGAGTACGGATTTTTTTTTCTTTTTTCCAAAAAATGTGAACCCTCTTCTTCATAACTCAATACCAGCATTTTTGTGATAGGAATACGGGCATTACTAATATCTAATCGCTCAACTCACTAAGTTTAATAGTCCATCTGTGGTGGTTTTCTTTTTCTTTTTCTTTTTCTTCCTACTGTGCAGGTTCACTATTTTCTTCTAATCCTTTTACCTCCTTTCTTCAGTGCCGTTACAGCTACAGTGACTGTGGACTAGGCTCATATGGAACAGATAACTAGTTGCATTAGTGCAACAAGTGCAGCTCCGTAAATCATCTCAATGTGGAGAGGGGACTCTATTTGGTGCAAAAATTACTGGAGGTAACTCAGGTGGCTCAGTTTGTGTTATTGGAAGAAATTGTGTCCAAAGCAGTGAAGAAATTCTTGAGGTTAATTTTCAACCTAAAATTTAGTTTTTTTTTTTTTGCTTAATCAGGAATATCAGCAAGTGTAAGTCTGTTAACTTGCAAGAGGCTTTCAAGGCTTAGGATGCTTGGAACCTAAAATAGCATCAAGAGTCAATTAAGAGACTCAATATAACACCTAAATCAACCACCATTATTGAGTTGCATAGATATTTCAATTAAGAATTGCTTAACTTACAGTCTTATCATTCAGGTGGAATTTTGCAGATTCAACAGAGGTACAGAGATGCAACTGGCTACCTGCCATCTATCTTTGATGGTTCATCACCAGGTGCTGGAAGGTTGGACTACCTAAAATTACGACATCGATCCCTTGCTAGATGTGCGTCCAGAAGTTTAAGCTAGAACCGAGTATGAATGAGTCTTCATAGCATATTTGCATGCAGTCATGTTGGGTAGGCAGATTTATTGCCATTTTTTTGTTTACCCCTCGTCATTTTCTTGACATAACGATGCATGGAAACTATTGATCTGATGCCCAGGTGCAAGTAATTACTAGCATTTCATAGAACCTACAGATTTGTGGTGTGATTTTTATTTTAATTGTCTGGCTTTGTTATTTAACATGCTGAGTATATAAGTTGAGGCAGGAATGAGAATGTCAGAATGTTCATCATTTCTTGGTTTGTTATAAAGCATAATTTACATTAAGGGCTTGTTTTGATGATTGGATTGGATTGGACCAGCACAACCAACAAAATCATAGGATTGCATACCGAGCTCGGCTTATATTAAAAAATACCAAGGAATAACTTGTATACTCAGCGGTCCAAATACCATAGAAAGAAAAAAGAAAATCTACCGAAGTCTTTTTCGTCTTCCTATGGAATGCGGGCGGTAGGTCCTTTTTTTTTTTCTTTCTATAAAATTTGGGCTCACTTCAAAGTGATTCTTGAGTATTTATAAATATAGGTCTAATTCAATCTATAATTATATAATTTAGCTGAATGTTGTACTGGTTCGGATGTTATAGGATTTTCAGTCCAATTATCTAAATATATCCTAAATAGACCGTAATCCATGATCCTACGGTCCCGAGCAGGCCCAGGCAAGCTAGGAAAAAATAATCATCACAGGGATTATCATTTTGAAGACTTACAAGAGAGAGAAGATCTCGACAAATTTAACTTTTGAAGACTTACAAGGGAGAGGATCTCGACAAATTTAACTTTACGAATGCAGAAGTTGAACGTTGATCTCCCTCATCGTTTATTGTTCTCTAGGTCTCAGGAAATCTCTGTGCTAGTCAGCTAATTTTAGTAAAGCATATTAAAACAATAATGAAAAAGTTAGCAAGGTTCATCTCTAATGCTCGTATAGGCTAAGGATGCGTTTCACATTCTTCCTTCCCTTTTTCCTTTTTCCGCAGATTTTTGACAACAGAAACATGGTTAGCGGTCGCTACCTTTTTCTTTGTAATTTATAGTTTCCTCAAGGCCTTGGTATCATCGACCGGCCGCTTGGCCTCCTTGCCAACGGTGTGTCACATGGGATCGAGCTGCCTCCTTGAGGCACGCATCCATGGCCTGGAGCACCATAATGTGGACCCCTTTCTGGACCATCGATGTCCCCACTTGAGGTCGGCGAAGACCTGAACGTAGAAGCAGCAAGGCTAGAGGTGGAGGCAACGGAGGAAGAGGTACTCGAGGATGCACTCGGCTGCTGAAGCCGACAACCCCTATGTGGGGACGACCAAGGCACCGACTAGACAAGGATGGACTAAGAGAGGGAGCGAAAGAGGCGAATGAGGGAGGTGTCCGAGAGGTGGTGGGCACTGAGGATAAGGAGATCAATGATGGTGGAGGGAACACAAAACGTGAGGAGGTCGGCAAATGAGGTTCCACGAAGAGGACGGCACCGGAGTTGAAGGGGGTTCAATGGTGGGACGACAGGTCACGGGGATGTCAAAAGGACCTATGGGCATCGGTGTGTCGAGCTTCGAGCCACCACTGGGTACGGAGATTTGGTCGGATAATTTATAAAAATTATTTATTTAAATTTTTTTACTATATTTAATTAATGAAAAAAATTATTTTAAAAAATAATATTAAAAAAAATTATTATATTTAATTAAAAATAATATACATAAAAATAAAATTTATAAATATATTTTTTAATATAAAATAATTTTTTAATATTAAAATAATATTATCATCTTCAATTAATTTTTATACGGTAATTATAATCACATAATTTTTTACATAATATTATTTTTATTTTAATTTTTATATAAAAAAATTTATTAAATAAAATTTAAAAAAATTAATATAAAATTAATGATTATATATATAGTTTTATTAAAAATATTCTTATCAAATATAAATTACCATAACTTTACATCTCTCTAAAAAATAAGCATATAATTCATCAATTTTTTTATCATCTCTTTCTTCTATTTTTCATATCAAATATAATAATTTAACTTAAAAATTATTTTTTCATATCAAATTATCTCCATCCAAATAGCTCCAAAAGATACTTCTAAAATAAATAAAAATAAAAAAAACTTTCCACTTCCAAATGATAGTTACTTTTATTTTTTAAAAAATAGAAACGGAACAACCCAACAACATTTTTGCCTCACGTACCATATTTCCAGTTCCAAAAAAGGAAGATAATAATATCAAAAAAGGCCTAAGAATTTAGCTTCATACGTACGTGTAACGGTTCTACATTCAAACAAAAAAGCACTCTGATGTCATGGGAACAACATGAGGGCCTCATGCAGTTGCGGACCGAAAGGTTTACCAGAACTTAAACAGATGATGCATGCTAGAAAACTGGAACTCCCCGCTTAACAAGTAATGGTTCGGTCACAATATTCCCGATACACGTGAAACTTGATATAAAACGCTAACATCAATAAAGATTCACCATCAGGAAAAGGTGTTCACTGTTCACATAAAATAGATTGCTGCCACTGGAAGGGAACAACTTTATCATGTTTACCAGTCTGCAATGGAGTTGATCCGATGGCAACACAGAGTGGGGCACGGTATCTCTTTGCGGTTCATCTTTTTGCCACAAGCCCCAACGCTTTCGCCAAGCAGTCTCATAGAGAGACCCAGCAATTTCTCTATTAATTGTACATTTTTCCCTTCCCAACAAATTTGACACTAACTATTCGGGACAAAAAGGAAAAAATTATGGAACATCACAAAAAGAAACGAGTAAAAAAAGTTCAATCCCTACCCAGCCACGAACTCCATTCCAAATTGTGTGCAAGGACATCAAACATCATGTGGTATACTCAAAAGGTTGTGGGGGCTGAGGCTCCTCATCCACAGCCATCGCTGAAGAACCTGATCCCTGCTGAGCTACAGTGGTGGTTCCAGCACCGGTCGCATGCGATGGTCCATCGGTCAGAGCTAGCACCTCGGCTTCAGTTGGCTGAAGATCCCGTAAAAGAACAAAACCCGAGGGTGCCAGCTTCACAGGCACGTATCTGCTACCATCCAAAAACCTAATGTACCTCTCTTGAGCAGGGACAACCCTTGCTGGATTTGTCAGAGTCTCAAAAGATGGCTCAGGCTCCACCTTCTTCTCGGCAGAGCTGTCCACCTGACAGAATCATCAGGCGAAATTTATTAAGTGACATTTAATCAGCTTTCAAATCATAAATAAAACAAGGTTTTCAAGGTATAGAACGGTAAAACCTCAAAGAAGCTCATGGTCATCATAAATAGTCCATCAATGATGTTCATAATAAACTATTAAGCTTATCCTTTGATGAAGGGTAGAAAACAAAATAAATGAGATGAATTCACGATCCAAGTACAGGTGTGCCACAACGACAGGCTTGGACGAGAGCATGGCTATAGCAATGATCCCATGTACGCAGCCCTACTAGTCTAAATGCATGTAATATATCTACCATGTCGAAGCAAATGAACAAGCTGAAAGAAGCCGTCCTCGAATACGGCCTCAAGATTCAATCCTGCTTCAACTTAGGCAAAATCCCTTTTCATACTCTAGACATAAATCAGCATACTCCAAACAACATATTCCAGATTTTGGTAAATGATTAGAAAGGGAGCAATTTCAGGGTTTGCTTGCAAAATATCATTAGTTGACCACTTAAATTAAAATGTTGCTTTCAAAAAGATTTACCATCATGATATGTGATAATGAAAAAGAGTGGTGCACGAGGCTCCTACCATTGTAGCATCAGGGGAGGGTCAAATATCCTTAACCCCATATGAGGAGGTATTTCTGCCTCAAGCCCATGATACCGAGGAGGTCACAATGGAGCAACTTTACCATCATACCAATGCTCATCCTCATGATATGTGAAGATGCAATTCTATTAAATTATTACTACATATTAAATAATGCATCCGCTGTCAACGGCAGAATTTTGGCAAGATTATTGAAGCTGTGATGAAATTGAAAATTACCTGCATTGCATCGGCATCCTTCTCAGAAGATTTAGGACCCTTTCCTGAAATTAAAGTGCTTGAAGCATTTTCACTGGATGCCTTCTCAGAACTAGATTTATGTTCTGCATCTTTCTTTGCTTTTGATTTTGCTTTTGCAGTTGTCGATAAAATAGCAGTGGGCAACTTGACAGCTGAAGTTGATGTGGGGGGTGTGGTTGGGCGTGGATACTCAAATAGGGAAGGCTTGGCATTTGATAAAAACTCAAATCTTGGAACTTTCAGATCATAATTGAGTCCAATGAAGGCCGTGGGAGAGAAAGAGAGGCTTATGAAATAGAGAAGGGGATACCAATACCAAAATTGGCTGAAAACTGCGAGCCCAACAACTGCAGTGATTTTATCATGCTTAGTTTTGGATAGCAGCTTAATTGTCACATTCCTTCCACCAGCATCAAGAATTCCAGAGGCCAATATGGCACCCATCTTGCTCATCGTGTCTTCATGCTTATCAAGAATTATTTTCTCAAGCTGTCGCCTAGACACATTGACAACAGAAGCACACAATTCAAACCAATTATCAAACTTGCATATAACATAATCTGCATGCAGCAAAAAGATATACCTGAATGTCCCTACACGGGCGTCACAGGATTCATTAGTCTGGATCATGACCATAGCCATCGCTACGAGGGCTCCCTGACGAACAAAGTCAACAACATCTGATGTAAGAGGCTCCAGCAAAGAAATGGCTTCACTCAGCCCAGTACCTGCACAGGAAATGCCTACTGCTAGAGCTGCACCATACCGGACATGTGGATTGTAAGATTCAGAAAGCAGGGAAACAATTCTTGGGGTCTGCAAGGCCAAAAGAAATCAAGAACAATAATTACTGCACAGAACCTTTCCATAGCTTCCTAATATTATCATTTTTCTCGATTATTTAAAAATGGGGGACTTAATGGAGCCACCACAACCACAAATTAAGTAACAAAAAATAAGAGAGAATGAAAAATCTAACCACTTATGCCAAATGTATGGACCAATTAAGTACTTAAATGATGGACGTATATTAACGAAGTAAATAAAGGTACAGAAACAAACAACACGGCCTAAATGATATTTCTTGGCATATCAGCATTTAATTCCCGCTTATGGGCTTTTAAAATGTCCGCACAAACTAGGGGTGACAATTTCTCAGCTAGACCCACCAGCCTGAAACAAGTTGGGCATAGTTTAGCCCTCCAACCTGATGGGTCACCGTTGGTTGAACTTCTAAATCCACCCTCAAACCCTTAAGATAGTATTTGCTGTGCAGTGGGTTCTAGGATTTGTCAAGCATTGATCAGGATTATTATTAGGCAGCTACAAAATTTCCAAACAATGAATAAAATACACACAAGAGAAAGGTGGAGGATACAGCAACTTCAGGATTTATCACTTCTCATTCTTTTTATTTCTGAAAACCCTGGATCCTCTATTTTTGGCTCCATTTTGTTTCATTTATTAAAGTATATCACAAAAAAGTGAACAGTTAATCAAGTTTGCAGTTTGAGTCAGAGGCTTGTTGATCCCAAAAAAAATAAGTGGGTTGAACATAGGTATATTCTTTTTCAACTGATAAATAAATGATCAGGTATGGGTTGAGGGATTTTTGATCTGACTCAACCCAATTCATTGCGACCTAAGAAAAACACTGTCTATGGTGCTTCTGCTACTTCCTTTTGCAAGGTGGACATGGAGTTGAAAGATAAATGCCACCCCCATCAAATGAAGATGTCAATTCAACTATAAAATTCATCTTTAGCAAACTGACCTGCTCAGGTTCAGAATATAAGACAAATCCAAGGGCTAGAACAGCTGTTCTCCGTACATCATCGCTGACATCTGATACTGCGAAATGCAGCAACTGGTGGATGGCTTTGTTATTTGATGTACCCCTGTAGGCCAAAGCCAAAGCATACATGCCACCATAACGAAGTATAGGATCTTGATCTCTAGTCAATTGTTCAATCAAAGTATCAGCTTCTTCTTCCCTTCCATAGACTGTCAATGCAATTCCCAGCGACAAACCCCTGGAAAAGGTGAATCAACAGATAAACATGACCATGAGAAACATGAGCAGCTTCAAACCGTGCTCTAGGTCCGCATCATAGTTTCAGATTACAAGAATGATGTGTTCGTCATAAGAATGAAATATTTAGAGACCTGTGTAAGAAGAATGGTGTCTTTTTATTTATCAGAAAATGCTCACAGCATTGTACTATAGCATTAACATATTATGAGATGATATGGTGTTTATCTGTCCATTCCAAACAACATCAGTTCGTAAAAAATTTGAACAGTCTACTTCAATGCAACATAGATGGTAGGCTTTATGCCTCACATCTTAATATTATGTTTACCTAATGATCTTTTCGTGTTGTGTTTCATGTGCGTAAGCAAGCATCTCACTTGCTCTCTCACTTGCAGTCCCAACCATAATTAATCCCATGCTGATACCAGCAGCTTCACCAGCCACAGCACTGTCAGCATAAAGGACATTTTTTACATCATCATATATCTCCTCATCTGCTGTTCCTAAAGCTGCCAATCCCAAACCCAAGCATGCCCCATGCTGGATAACCTGCACAATACAAGTCAGTTTGCAAGGTTATGAAAGTTCAGAGCTTTAGAGGTCTAAAGTTTAAAAATCATAACACCATGTCCTGATCTGCAAAGGGGAAGAAGCACCTCAGCATTAGTATTGCGGAGGCTCTCACGAAGGAATTGTTTGATGCCTTCACCATGATTGGCATGAATCAAGCCTAGAGCATAAAGAGCACCACCCTCTGAGTATGGACTGCCACCTCCCACAGCACCACTCTGAGGTAGGTATGGTGCCATCAAAGACCTACCTTGCTGAAGGTGGCCCCTGTGGATAACCCCTAATCCAGCAGTGGCACTAAACTTAGCCCAGTTTGTTGCTCTACTTAACCATTCCTGAAAAGTGATGACAATAACGGTTCATGTTAAAGTCAGACAACAACAGTAACTATTGGAAGAAACATGCGAGCAAGAAACAAGAATAGGCTCTACGTAACTAAAGATTAATATACTTGATGCATACCAAGTTTTCTCTAAGAAATGTGTCCACGGTTGTTCCTGCATGCATTATGGCATTAGCACATATAGTTGCACTATGGCATACGCTGTTCCTCATTTCCACAGCCTGTTTTATTGTCTTCAGAATCAAAAGATCCGATCTATAAGCGAAAAAAAAAAAAAAAAAATCAGTAGTTAAGCCTATGAAAGGGTGGATATCAAGATTGTGGGCAAATCATGCACCAAACCTGTTGTGGCTGTATAAAAATTGTAATGTCAACTGTATTGATGTCTCTCCTGACAAAATTCCTTTTATTTTCACAAGCTTGTCAGCATATGCAACTTCAGTTGGATCCATGCTATGTGCACTACCATTTGGAGTATGAGAACCTTCAGCCATGTGAACATCTTCTGTTGTAGCCGTTGTATTTTCTGTGCTTGCATTTCCATTTTCAGAACTTGGTAGAGCGGATGCATGGTCAGGGTTTACACAATTTAAAGCTTGAGACTTAGAGTCTGGCAGAAGATTTCTCACATTTAGCAGGAAGGCTTGATGTTCATTTTCCACCAGATCAAAGGCAATCTGAAATGCTAGGAGAGCATCATCCTGAAATTTACATATGACAACACTCCATTACTTTTGATAAACAAGAAAGCAAAACACTTAGAAAATAAAGCAAAGTACCTTGCTGCCAGATAGCAGAAGTTTTTCCAGAATGCTTGCCACAGCTTCTGGTTCATTTAAAAACATAAGACATTGGCATATGCTCAAGTAGTCAGGGGAAGGCAATTTTTGATATATTTTAACTAGAAGATGGAGAACCTGTGATCACAAAAAAGAGGAGAATGAGGTCATTTACTATTTGTCTATTTCCATTACTGAAAAACAAGATGGACCCTTAAGCTATGTTGCTTGAAGTTTGGTACTCTGATATTGAACACTTGAATGTCAATAAGTTGAAATGTTTATAGCAAATAGTAACGGCTAAAAGATAAATAATGCATAAATTTATATGCATCTATGATCGATTATGTGACAATATAATTAACTCACAAAAGAAACATGCTTTATAGGCATTAGTTATCCAACAAATGTCAATCCATATGCATTTGGGGCCACATATGTCTTTTTTCTGTTCGAGGAAATGTTAGGTACAAAGTGTCTCAAAAGTTTTACTGACAAGTTCCAAAAAGGATACAAAAAAGGAAGCAAGAAAGAAAAGCACAAAAAAGGAAAAGAGAGGTTCCGGAGACAGTGGAACCACCTCATTTCATCCAATTTTCCTGAAGAAAAGTTGGACATCTCCAAAATTCTTCTGAGGTAACAAAGTTCTCCAGGAACTCAGCATACGTGTAGCTTTCCTTACAACATCCGTTGCTCCCAGGACCTCATGCCTAAACACCCTTCAATCCCTCTCAAGCCATGGCTGCCAGCATGCAGCATCTAAACATCATTTCCAAGCTCTTCTCCAAGTCTTCCTAGTCACCTTCAGCTTTGACAAACTCCAGAGATCCACAGCATTACCTTGTCTTCTATAAAACCTAGCAGTCTCCAAAAAAGTCCAAATCTCCCTCGCTGCTTTGCAATTTACAAAGAGATGATCTTTGATTCCACCTGCTCCCAACAAGAAACAGAAGTAGACACCACACTCCAATTCCTCTTCCTCATATTCTTTTCAGTCAATAGTTCTGTTGTTCACCAGCAACCATCTAAACACTTTAATGTTTCAGGCACAACAGTTTTCTGAAGGGTTGAATAAACTCAGATCAAATGCCTCTAAAAGAAGTCCTAAAACCTTTTGGTAGAGAAAACACCATATCTCCAAATAACCTGAATACACCTTAGAATTTGAGCCAGTTCCACTTCTGTTTTAAGATATCTTAACTTTGGTTAATATGTCTTACAAATATGTTCCTGGTGTTTCATAAATACATTTCGTAATTTATGCTTCTCATGGATCATTTAGAAACAATATAGGCAGAAGTTACAAAAATAGAACATAAGGCACCTTTGGTGTTCTATATGTAGGATTTGAGAATTCTTTACAACAAAATCACAATTCTCTGCTCTATAATATACACAATCCTTGCAAGATAATGATGTGCACTGACATGTGCCTAGCAAGAATATGTTCAGTAATTAAATAACCATAAGCAACATGCTCTCTTAACTTTCTTTTGCCCTCTCAAAGATTCAGTCAAAACATGCAAGAAGCACGTGAAATAAGCATCAGCACAAACTAATTAGACAGCTAGACATATAAACCAACCTATTTTCAGACTTCATATGGTGAACAAGTTGTCCCAACCAATATCTTGCTAAAGTTTTCATTTTCCCTTACATATAAAGATAAACAACCCAACTAAACACTACAGAACTTGCAAAGTTTATTAAGACAACCATGAGGCTCAGAACTTGGTCAATGTACCTCGACCCTTGAAGCATGGAAGAATGTTACATCAGCAGCAGCTATAAACAAGTGAAGAATAAAACCAAAAACTTTTGTTACAAACTTTGACAGGCTGCTTTGCAGCTGCCTATATGCTGCATTGTTCAATCTCACAACATTCACAACATGTACCATGCAAGATAATGATGTGCACCAACATGTGCCTAGCAAGAATATGTTCGGGAATTAAATAACCATAAGCAACATGCTCTCTTAAGTTTCTTTTGCCCTGTCAAAGACTCAGTCAAAACAAGCAAGAAGAACATGAAGCAAGCATCAGCACAAACTAATCAGACAGCTAGACATATGAACCAACCTATTTTCAGACTTCATACAGTGAACAAGTTGTCCCTACCAATATCTTGCTAAAGTTTTCATTTTCACTTATAAAGATAAACAACCCCACTAAACACTCCAGAACTTGCAAAGTCTATTAAGCCAAATATGAGGCTCAGCACTCGGTCAATGTGCCTCGGCCCTTGAAGCATGGAAGAATGTTACATCAGCAGCAGCTATAAACAAGTGAAGAATAAAAACCAAAAACTTTTGTTACCAACTTTGATAGGATGTTTTGCAGCCACCTATATGCTGCATTGTTCGATCTCACAACATGTACCATGCGCTTAGGATAAATGTTTCATCCACCTTTTGATAATCGAAGAAGCTTTTTTTGACATCTGTCTTTTCATTTATGGCCATTAGTGAGCTGACCATGTCTGATCATGTCGCCCAGCCAATGCTAAGGCCATGCGGCGTGCTCCTAGAGAAATAGATGAGGCAGACTCTCTCTTAGGGTGGTCTGAGAAGGTTGTTTGGGAACACATAAAGGTGGACCTGTCCTAGAGGGTGGAGTTATAACCCCAAGCACTTCTATTATGTATAGAGAGAAAAAATGGCTTGTTAATCATACTTATTAATGCACCTTCTCTTATCCATCTTGAGATCATTTAGTAGTCTTTGTGCCCCGTTAAAATGAAAACAAGCATTCTTTCAGTGAAACAGTTACAGCAGTATCCAAGATGATGCATGGACAATAAGCCGGACAAATATCAAACTAGGTATGTTCAAGCAAGGTTTTAAATCCCATGGGACAATGCTGTCCTGATTTTTTCCATGGAACGGGATGTGCCACCATCCCACCCCATCCCAACACTTCGGGCAAGTGATGTCCCAAGACGTCCCGATCGGAATGCTGGGACGATGGTGGGACAATCCTATCCCAACACATAGGATGGTACTCCATCTCAATGTCCTGTGGGACGTCCCGTCGGTGCTTAAATCCTTATATTCAAGGATAGTGCAAAGATCACATGGACTATCACTATAATCCCACAAAACAAGGACTTCACCAGAACTAACGCATATCATAAAAAGCTTAAATTAAAACCAGGAGTCGAGGACAACATAAAACATAACCAAGAACTAGTTAAAAGGATTGCAAACAAGTGATTGAAGAAGAGAAAAGGAAGACTGCCTAAAATATCTCAGATTCCTTTTGGAAGATTTCCAGATCCATTTTCCCTTGTCAATAGCAAATCCTTTCTCCTTGGAATGACAGCTCCAAGTTACTTCATCATCTATTGAAAGTAAATCTTTCAACTAACAATGATTGCAAAAGCAAGACCATCCTATTGAGGGTAAGATAAATTGCTCATAACAGCCTGAAACTGCAACAATCTAGCATACGCATGCACCAAGTTGCAAAGGTCACTCCACTCTATTTAATCTATTGAAAATTTGATTTCTTAGATGATTGCATTACATACCCGTAATAAAGTGTAAAATCCACTAGTTTGGCGAAACTACCAGAAATGCTAATGAAGATTATAAAAGATTAACAGAACTACAATAATGCAGAATACACATCTTGATTCATGACATTAAAACAATATACTCAGTCAACTCACACAATGGCCAAAATAGAGGAGACAACCACATGTTACCAAAATACAGCCTGATATACAGCTCTACTGCCTTCAGGACATTGTAAAAAAATAAATTGGTAGCATGGTCTGAAATATCAAGGTATGGGCCCGCACAGGTCACCAGCCAGTAAGGCCATATCATTGTACAACCCAATATCTGCAAAGGGTATCTGCCAACAAAGCTGGTGTAATTTGTCCAAGCACTCAATAAAATGCAGAAAGCCGCTGAATTTACCAACTTAGTCCAACCCATATGGATTAATACTTGAATCCTTGATTCATGGATGATATATCTTTTCCTTTTATGCCATTGATTTTATCTCATCATACCATGCAAATGGGGATTACCATAAATTCATGACTTGTGCTCAATCCACTCTTACTCATGCATCAACATAATCCGCAACCACATGCCACAGACCTTGGTTTTGTATTGGATCACTAGAACTGACTAATGGGAGCTTGAATAGATTCTGTCACTTGTCGCAAATGATATCTTATAGATAAGAAGGGACAAATATCCAGCAGCCTCTACCACACAAAAGATTCCCTTAAGCAGCAGCACTTGTAGCTGGTATACAGCAAATATGGGGTGATTCACATCTGACTCCCCACTTACCACCTGAATCCATTTATTTATTTTTGAATAATATCAAGTATGGTAAGGATCCAGTCCAAATACTTCTAGACACATCACAAGTACCTTGACAAGTCAAGTTGGGTAGCTAGAACTTCTGATCCATGATCCAATAGATTAAATAAACTCCCTATAACCTATTAGCTGCAGCAATGGTGAAAGAAAGAGTTGATTCTTTTTCTTTCCTTGCTCCCATTTTCTACTACTCCTCTTATTTCTTCTTGCAAATTACATTCTTGACATATTTTGTGTTTGAAACTTGTGGCGTGAATGATAGATTTTCTTGATGAATAACCAGAGATGTCAATGTGATCACCATCACTAATTATGATATCCTATTTCTTGATGAATAGCTTTTCTTGTAGCTGTCAGGATATCATATTTCTTTGGCCAAGGCTGCAAGTTCAAAACCCTGCACTGGCTGAGGGTAATCTAGTTAGCTATTGGCAGCATTTTGAATAAATATTACTAAATCAAATGAAGCATTGTTCAAATGTCATAAATGACAACCTCAGATTATGTGTGTTTGCTCGTCTGGATTTTCTTAAAATCTCCATGCAAAATAATAATCTTGACAACTGGCTGCTTTAATTCAAACTGCACTTATGCAGGTGGTAAAGCATGCAAATAAGTTTATGACATGACCACTAAGAAAGGGCTAGTGGACTTATGTCTTCCTTCTATCATCTCCTTAAATACTAGTAGCAATGCCACACATAATTTTTGAAGGTAGTGATATCATCAAGTGATAAATATTCAGAGTGTCGTCTCTATCATCAACATCTGACTCTATAAGCTCATCATTAACCAATTCACACTCATTTCACATCTTTCTAGAAAATGGAAAAGATGTGAAGTGAAACATTTGAACTCCTAATCCACCACTTTCTGCACTTACATTTCAATTATCATCTTTCCTTCTTGCAGTTAAACAAGATCAAACAGTATATGTTTCCTCATATCATTAAAATCATCTCTCACAAATGCTGCACATGACCTTTCGTTTTCCCTAAATGTTGTCTTTATTTTTATAAAATATTCCTCCATTCTAACATGAGATGGTGGATCATCAAATTCATACTACTGCTTAAACTTCTAAACCAGCCTACAAGGCTACAACACTAAACACATTCCTTCAGTCCTTCCTCCTAAGCAACTTTGCTCCATCCCTTTAAATCATGCATTGTTCAGCCAATAAATGTTATATTAATTATCAAATAATCAATCTCTTTGGTAACTAATTCACTGGATAGTCACCACAAAGTATGCAAGTAATTGCCAAAGGAATTAGTTAATTACAGAGCAAATGAAAGCAACTAAATTATAACTGAATATGAACTTGAGAATATTTTCTTAATTAGCAACTTGGTTCAAAAACAGATTATATTAGTAGCATTTTCATTACACGATCAAAAGAAGGGGAAGCCAAAGAGAAATATGATGGAACTTGTAAAATGAAGTGTTAAGATATTCATTCTGTTGCAATATCTAGCCAGTAGTTGGAGACAAGAACCAAAATGTGGGATAAAAATAAAGAAGAATACATGTTAAGAAACGGACTAAAAGTCAAGAGAATTAGACACAAAGTCCGCTTACAGCTATATTCATGCTCAGACATCATGTTTCCAAAAGCACTAGATTCTCTCACTATGATGCCCAACATAGTGAACTAGGTTACAAAGTGAGACCAGCATTATTAAGCATTACTCATTGCATACTAAGTTATTTGATTTTAACTTTAATCTCCAATTGCTCTAACTCTGTCAACACATCCTCATTCTTTCAAAAGAGATCATTAAATTGTTAGTAAAGATGCCAATGGCACCCTTGGAGATGACTATTGCAAGGCCACACTTGTATGGATTTAATCCAAGGTGTCTTTTGTATGGCAATGAATAATTGAACTTCAACTAGCAATTCTTCAATTCACATAATTTGTAAACTCTAGCTTGTATGTCATTATCCAATTCAGAAAATTTCCCAGCGAACATCAATTCCTGCTTCTTCACTTGACCATGATGAACGTGCCAAAAATATGTCGAATACTGAAACGGGATTGACCTCAAATGACGGTGGAACCAACTATCATAGTGCTGAGGTAGCCCGTACGATCAGGATGCCCTTGATCTACCGCAGGAACCATGGTTTGCCATACCACCCCATACCGAATGGTACGGAACATCCCATACCGTATTGATATCATACTGATACACTAAACCGCCCCATACCGACACGAACATTTTGTACCGTACCACATACTGACACTATAGTGAGATTTCACTGATATAAGGTTTGGTACCGAGATAGCAAACCTTGACAAGGGCTATGCCAGCCCGAGATCGTCGGTGAACACCCCATAGAGAATCCGCAAGATCTCACAAGCTGGGCAGGAGGTCGCTAAGATCATTATGTCATCACTGAAATAACAAAATAAGCACCATGCATTGACCCCATGTATACGGTTATAGAATGACCAACTCACACTCCTCCAAAAATGATTGTTGGCCCTCCGTCTACAAAAGGGGGAAGAAGGGAACCTCCCAGGTAAGTCTCTCAAACGCCCTTGAGGGACAATCATCCTATTTCTCTCGGTCTTCCTTCCTCTGTTCCTGGTTCCCAACGAACTTGACCGTTGAAGGGTCCGCCAACGGACACACTCCGGCAAGTGAACTTGCAAGTATCAGCCGGAGTTCTCACCTTGCAGACCTGTGCTATTCTCTGCCATCAGATCAAATTGCAATCCAACCGGGAGCCTACGGCAACAAATACAATTCTTTATTTACTTTTCCAAATATTTCTATATGTTATATTTCAAGCATTTTCACATCCTCACTATCCTTGCCCGTCATCAATGGCAAACCATGCCTGATAAACTACAAACTCCAGTCTTCTACCATCTTATTATCACTACTACAAATAAAACCCTCCGAAGGAACCCCACCATAATGAAACCCCCAAATTCAGACAAATGACTAGTTCATCATTTGCTTTGACTTGAGAATATAACCATCAAGCAATATTACCATTGCTAGAATTCATCTATGTGAAAGACCACAACATATATACCTGAAACTTATACATGCCATATAAGTGGAGGATGCATGATGATGACAAGCTAAGGACCTTAGCATCTTCAATCACCACACTAGTACTAGAAAACTGAAAATTAATTAGGAATTAGGATAGTGCAATGCCGATGCATGCCATCTGACAGGGATACAATAGTGGTTTATAGTAGATCGATTTTGTGAGGCACTTCAAAACTAACTCCTCAAGGATGTCATAAAAGCTATCTCAAACAAAGCTAAATCAGATTATTGAGTCAAACTCATTGCACCCTTCATCAACCAGTGATGTTGTTCTCTTTAAACACGCTGAACAGAGAAGTTGAGAACTATAAAGGCTTAAAGTAAAAGCAAGACTGAAAATAGATTATTTATTTATCCTTTGTAGCCATGTTCATGTATGCAAAGAAATTTTTTATATATATAATAAAAAGTACATGAAAAAAAATACTTCATACATACATAACCCACCAACCTTTATTTGAAGAATTCATTACATAAATCACCAAGCAAAGAACCCTAATACTTTTTTATGAGTTAATTCAATGTGTTTCCAACCCAAACAATTTACTGCTTTAAGAATCTTGAGCACATATTCACCCATGAAATTTTAAAACACCAAGAACAAGTTAATCTTGAGTTAATCGTCAAGAGATTTTTTTCACATAAATAATTATATCGTTCTCAACATCTTCTATGAAGATGATATATGGTCACAACACCCTTCTTTTAGAATAAACCATATCTCTAAAACAATGCAAAATACTACTTGCAGATTCCCAATTCATGTTCCCGCAAAATCGTTATGGATTATATATATTCATTTCATTCAATGATGATTCCTTAGATTTTTTTTAAAAAAAAAAAAAATTTCCATCGAACATCTCTCATAGCACCCACTTAGAAGTATGCACAATAAAGAAATAAGTGATTGTACTTGAACACACATAATCGGTTTATGAAAAAAAAATCAAGAGTGAAAAACCAGTACTATTTATGCCTTCTAATGGTGAACTTTCCATTGTCATCTATAAAAGTTCAATAAAATCATTGTTTACTATATCAAGCCTTATGACATGCATATATTAGATGTTTGAATTTTCGTTGAACTTATGATGATGCTCTCTATTTCAGAAATAAAATCTACTGATAGATCCCTCCAGATGTTATTGAGTAGATACCCATAACTTACTTGCCTAAAGTAGGAGTTGGTGAAGGAGCAGGGAAGCGGATACTTCAAAGACACTTTTAGTAAGGAAGCATTAGGGAATGTACTGGTTATGAAGACCCATAATGCTCTCTATTTCAAAATTTAAATCTACAAATAGACCCCTCCTAGATGTTATTGAGTAGATGTCCATCAAGACTAAAAGGAAGCAAGCTCTCACAAGTTATATTAATATCTCAGAGTTAAGCATATCTTGCCTAGAAAATGCTCATTGAGTTGTACCATTTTTATCTTTTCTTGTTTGGAGAACAACATTGGTGGTGTCCCACCAGACAAGTTTGCATTATAGACCTCTCATTTGGAAAGGAGGGTGCCAACCAAGGTTTTGTCATTTTCATAAACTAGCAAACAAGCCTTTTGAAACAAATAGGACATTTAGAAACCAAATGGTAGCATGGTGTTTGTTTAGTAAGATTACCAATGTTTTCATAAAGAAGATAAATATAGACACATTGTTAGCTAACAAAGCATATGTTGAGAACAAGGTTCATGGTACCGGTTTGGTACCCATATAGATACCCAACTAGTATAGTGCCGATACAGTCTAGATCTTGGTACCAACACTTGGTACAAGGGGCGCATCAGGTATCAATTCGCTACCAGTACGAGTCGATATGCCCACTATGGACCTCGTACAGTGCAGCACTGTTAACCATGGTTGAGAACAATACCTCCATTGCATAGTCATTTCACTCATCATATTCATATATACCAATTATTTACTATTTGTTTCAGATGCAAATGTCTTTTCACTCTCAAATCAATATGGTAAAGTGAACAAAGTATAGCAACACAGTTAGATGTGACAAAAACCTCCTCCTTTCTGATTCCTCTTGCTAATGTCTAATTATTAAAGCAAATGACAAACTTCCATTGCAAAAATATCCTTACCTCGCAACGGTATTCTCTATGGTTTACAAAAGAATGGGAAAGATTGATGCAATATGAAAGCGTCCCTTGAACATTATCGCTGTGACCGATTGCTTCCTCTAGCTTGTCTAGTCTTCTACATTCAACAGCCATTCCCATGGCTTGTTGATATTTGCCATCCAAAATACACCTAAATTAAAAAAACATAAGAATATTTGGCGTGATATAACAGTTAAAAGTGGTCCAAAAGAAGTAATTTATGGGCGTACTTGTTCAACATTCTTTCCACTATAGCCTCCAATCGTGGATCCACCTTTTCTTCCTCCTCACTTGGTTTTGTAGCCTTGGACCTAAGACTGGCGTATTCATCCAGTGCCTTAGCTGATGCAATCAGGAAGAAAAATGTATCAAAACCACAGCCAATCGAGAGAGAAACCAAATAATTATCAAGAAAATGAAAACAATTTCATACCGAGAAGAGTATGAGCATAATCAGAATCCTCAGAAACATCAAACAAGGGACCAGCACCCAGTGCATATGTTAATGAGTCGTTAAGCTCTCCAAGGTAGTAAAAGACCTGTGCAAGAGAACCACCAATCACATCCCATTTCAGAAAAGCTCACAGCTGCGATATATATATATTAACTCAAAACAGAGGCATCCAAAGAAGAACAAAAGAAAATATAACCTTGGAAACGACCAATGCAGCAAGTTGTCTCTGATCAAATTCCTCGTCTTCATATAAACTTTCACTACACAGCACAGGGCAAAATCAGTAAATTCAATACATTCTTTGCCAAGAAGCTGGGAAAGTTAATGAGATTCTTGACAGAAGATGTCAATTGATTGATGAAACTTTGGACTTCTTCCAACAACACCAACAAAATGAAAGATCGAATCTACACAAAAAAAGATCAAATCTTGTGGTAGGTCACGAGATTATCTGTCAGCCGATCCACAAACCTCTCTAGGGTTTACCCCAATATCTAACATTGATGCTCTCAATTGTGTAATCAAATTACCCCAACCACAGGAAACCATTAAGCGAAGCCTCCCAACCGACCAATCAAGAAACCCTAACTATCCGCAAAAAAGAAACGCGGCAAGTAGCAAGAGAGCAGGAGGAAAGAAGGAAAGAGCAAGGATTTAGGGTTAGGGTTAGGATGGCGCTCACATGGTGGGGACGCTGGTGGAGATCTCCGGCCAGAAGAGGGGGACAAGGGAGTTGAGCTTGTCTAGGGCGTGGAGCTTGAGCGCTGGGTGCGGCTCATGAAGCATCGCCAGGAGGCCACTCGCGGAGCTCACCACCGCCATCTCCTACTTCTCTCGTCGTCGTCGGCCCCCGGCGGCGCCGCCCCTCTCTTCTCTTCTTCTTGGTCGCACCGAAAGGAAGGGTGAGGGAGGGAAGGGGAGAGAGAGAATGCCTTACTCGGCGACGCAGCAATCTATATAAGCGGACGGGTGCCGCGGCGATGATATTAGCGCCCACGGGGCTTCCTCGCGTCTTATAGACCGGCCGACCGGTCCATAAACCGGAAGCGGTCGGGACCGGCTTTCTTTATGCGGTCTAAATATTGGTTCAACCGATAAACGGATTCTCGGATTATTCACTGAGAATTTATATCATGTCATTACGAATGCATGATGTAAAACATAGAGAATACAAGTTAAAAAGGAAAGGATTTAATTTTAAACAAAAGGTAGGCCATGGAGGTGGTGTCACAGGTTAAACCCTGATTTCAAACTCTCCCAATTTTTTTAGTCGAGCCTTCTTTCTATTTTTTTTTTCTCTCTTTAATTAGTAAGGATAGCCCTGCCTCCATATTCACCAAACCTCTCTCTTTAATTAGTGAGGATAGCCCTGCCTCCATATTCACCAAACCTTCAAACGCCAATGAACGCTGCTCCGCATCCACTTTATTGCTACATGACGGTCCATAAAGTGTAGCTATCCCCAACATGGATGCCGATTTGACTTTGCTTAAAACTATAGGGAAGGTGGCACTTAGTGAATGATTGTCCAATTAGATTGGCCACATTCAAAGGAGCATAAGCGACATGCTAGCCGGGTAGCATGGTAGGATGACGTTACCAATTGATTATTAGTCAAAGCAATTTTGACCTAATGATGAGCCGTCCGGATACCAATCAAGTCGTAGATTTGCCTTTTTCTTAACCAGCGCTAATTCAATCCAAACAATGTCAATATTTTTGATTGGTGGAATCGATAAAAAATCATTTCATGGTAAACTATCAAAAAAATCTCTCATTAAAAACTCTGCTGCCTATGTGACAACTACACCAATTTAAAGTTAATTTCAAAAGTAATTGATTAGATGTTTAAGTCTATTAAGAATAGATTAAAACAACTCGAATGACGGTAGAATTAACTTTAATTAGAATTTGCCATTTTGAATGTTTGGTTGGCGAGCACGAATATCCTATATTGCATAGGCTATGGTAAGGGTACAATCTAACAGAGTCAAGTCAAATGATTGAAAATTGAAAGCTTGAGCTCGATTCGACTGAAAATATCCGGGTTCAAAATTTAACTCGAAATTAATCAAGCCTTAATATATAGAGTTCGATTTGATGAAAAATAGGTAAAGTTTGAAATCAACTTGAATATAAATCGAGTCATATTTGAGCTCAAGCTCGAGCTCGATAATAGTATATATAATAATATATATATTATAAATAAAAAATAATATTATTAAAAATATAGATAAATTCGAGTAGACTCACGAATTCTCGAACCGAATATCATGCTATTTAAGTTCGACTTGAAAAGCTATTCGAACTACTCGAGCTCGATAATAATCGAATCAAGCTCGAATAGCTTGCGAGCACCTTGACTAGTTTGCACTTTGGACCATACAGATAACTATCATAAAAAGCTGTACAACTATCAAATAAGATGGTTTAGAAGTACATAGCATATCATACACATTACATTATTTGATGGTTATTCATCTTTTGCAGCCATCTAGGTCTACATAGTACTCTGTAATGTAGTCTATGCACCGCAACATGTAGGGGTGCTAATCATTTTGGGTGTAGCTCCCATGCAGTGTTCCAACGAGCCAACGGGCAAGATTCCATCTATGACCATATGTCATTGAAAATTAATGAAGCTGGAACCAACACTGCTGCAAGGTGCTTTATACATATAAATTTGCTCACCATAAAATCTTAAAAAATAACTATAAACTAGTTTGAAAGATTATTTTAAATATCATCTAACCCAATAAGAATGCCGAGTAAATTCTTTAGGAATCGGCACCTAATGAGGCCCACCCTCATCTCAATTTTGGCCGACCCTACCAACCAAATATGAAGACATAGCTTTAACATTACTAACCCAAAAAGAAATTTAGAATGGATCAATTTATAGATAAACATACCATAAGAGCTTGTTCATTTGCATGAACATGAATCACCATTTATTATAGGAATGGAATACACGTCAATTTCATAAAAGCACGAACCAACCGTGCCGATTCACCTGTGTCAGCTATGTCAACTAATAATCTAGAAACAGAATAGCACTTTTGACAAGCTATTATTATCGATGCATTTATCAAAACGATTGAATCCATCATAATCCACGGTAACCTTTGCATTCAACAAACCATGATGTAAATGGAGCATTACCGGCTGCCCAATTGATTAGAGACCCACAGACGTGAAGTAGTCTAATGGCTCCATGGTGGCCCAAGAACGGGCCCATCAATACTGCCACGCAAACGAAGCTCACCATCTGCGGTGATTAACTCATATGCAAGATCAAAAGGAAAAAAAAAAAATTATAGCTTTTTTGCATTGGCCGGAGCCAATCACCGCCTGCAGATCAAAATATTTTCCGACGACTAACCCTACCTGAAATAATCTCAGGCTCTAATATTTAAAAACATACATTTTATTATTTCACTTTTGCTATTCACGACATATAAGCTAACATATCAGCTAATATCTTACCAACATCATCACTCTCCAACCCATTTGAATCCTAAAATATCTTTTATTTTTTATTTTTTTTATTTATTTTATTATTTAAAATTTTTTTTTCCAAACTTCTGGCCAACCCATTTGGATCTTAAAATATTTATATTTATATTTATATTATTATTTTATTTCTTCTATCATCAAAATTTCTATATTTGATCCAAATATTACCAAATGCCGAGCTTACAATGATGATTAAAACTCAATCAAAGAAATACACTAATTAAAATCTAAAATATTCGTATCAAACTTTGAGAACCCAGCAATGTTACGCGGCGATCCATGGCTTCTAAAATCATCAGCTAAAAGCAGGAATAATTTGACATTTAGATATAATTAAACTAAACAGAAATTCAAATAATACAAAACAATAAATAAGTAAAATAAAATATAAGATATTCAGATTTTAAATAGATTAGAGAACGATGATGTCGACAAAATCTATTAAATACCGGTGGAAGATCATGCGTGTACTTCCGAAACGTTGGAGTGGAATCCATGATAACCTGGTGTAGTTAGGTAGGCTCAAGTTTTCAATAAAAACATTACGTGTATACCTATTTGGATCCAAAACTTTGTTGCAGTGGCATGTTTTGAAAAAGGAAAGCATTTTCCATTTCTTGTTCTGATCATTACATGGCCCTATTCTAGAGGTGGAAGCAGAAATTCCACAAACTAGAAAACCATTCATGCGCAAGATAGGGACAAACAAGGATCCAGCGGTTCTCGTGCTCATCGGCTCAGGACTGCCTGACCGAGCAATGAGCTGTGAGGCTCCAGCCCTTCACGCCACAACGGAGGAGAATCGCCCGTGTAGAAGTTCCTCGTAACAACATCAGCATTGATCTGCAAAAGCGGCATTAAATGGGAGATATGGGAAAGAGTCGCACCAGCAAAATAAATTTGGAAACTGATGGGCAAACAACAAATTAAATTTATAAAAGAAGCAACCTCCAGGATTAAAAATTTGGAAAGAGTCACACCAGCATTTTCTTGGAAGGGTGCCATCATGGTGACAACGGAGTCAGGTATGAGGGAGCACCAAAAGAAAACGCGGTCAGATCTAATCCGTCTAATCAAAAATCATAATCAGAAACGAGATTAAAAGTGCAATTTTGAACTCGCCCGGAAAACCATATAACATTGGTGAAGCTAACATGTCCCAAAGAATGCTGTTAACTAGAAAAAGGGGAACGAAAATGACCCGCTATCGTGCAGTAAATTCAACGTAGCAGCGAGGTCAAAAAGTTTATTGATTAAATTCACATAAACTTCACTAGATTCAAGCTTTAAATGTTTGGTTGGGATCATAGGAGGAGGAATGAATGGAATTGAAAGGATAGATGGCCTCCATTTATCGTTTAATTCAAAAAAAAATAATTTAAAAAATAAATAAATAAATAGGATTCTTCATCCATCTTGATCCATCAATTTGCATTCTTGTAATTAGAAGAATGCAAGGAAGGATGGATGAAACATTGATGGATAAATTTTTGTATTGATAAAATTATTCTTTATTATTTTTTTTAACAAAACTATAATATTACTTCACTTTTCATTCACATTACTTTTATATATTTTTTATAAATATTATCAAATTTTATTACTAATTATTTTAATTTTAATACATAATTTTGATAATTATAATTAAATAACTAAAATTATCTTCAATTTTTTATTTTTATTTACTATTGTTATTAAATATTTATATTATTGATGAAATTAATTATTAAATTAAATTATAAATTAACTAGCTATTTATATAATTAATTTATTAATAATTTAATTATAAAATTATTTATTAAATTAAAATTAAATATGTTAAACTTTTATATAATTATTAATTATAAAGATTATAAATTTATATATTATTTATTTATTTAATATAAATTAATATTATAAATTAATAATAGTAATATTTTTTAAAAAATAATAATTTAATAAAAATATTATATAAATATTATTTTTTTATTAAATAAATATTAAAAAAAAATATTTCTATCCATCATTCTATACTTTACCAAACATATAATATATAAAAAGATAGATACATCTTTTATCCATCCTTTCTCCTCTATTCTTTTTTTCTTCAATCCATTTTTCCCACCAAACACCACTAATGTCAAGATTCAGGAGCAGAAAACAGACTAGTTGTGCATGGTAAGCCTATATTTCATTTAACAGGCAACGGGAAGTTGAGATGCACGTCCGGTAATTAACGAGTCAAAGAAGACCACTTACAATGACAGTACGGACATCACCTCCACCGTCACGGGCCATGGCAAGAGACACCGCCTTCACCACAAATTTCTGCATTGGCAATCTAGCAATCGATGTCGCATAAATTCTCTTTCCTACCGATCAGCACAAGCAATGGAATGAAAAGAAATTATTTCCAAAACTCTAATCATATGCAATTAGCTCCCAGCCACCAGCAACGACACAATGGTATAATTTGGCTAAGTACCTGAAATATTTAAAATATATAATCTAAAACCTATAGCATCAATTTATAAAAGATTCAATTAACAACCTAAAGCTTTATAATAATATTTTCCTTCCTCTGACCAATGAGTATGCTAGTAGAGCTACGATATTGGTGCAAAATTTGATTGCCGTCGGAGAAGACGAGATCGCCGCCGATGACCTGCAAAATAAATTTCTTCCAGAGCTCGATGTGGTGGTTCCGACAAGATCCTTCGACGGTCAAGTTAGCTTTTTTAGTCCACAGAAAAGGAATGCTCAGTCAAAAAAATTACAGAATTTCGAAAAAAAAAAAAGAGCCTAAAAAAAAAACGTATCTGAAGGATCTCTTTTATAGACGAAGCCTGTAATAAACTGACAGTAACAACCGTAACTGTCGGATAGTGGATCGCTCGGAACCACGTGGAGTTTGTTACAGAGGATAGTGTTTGTTATCGCAAGGTGCCAGTCCGTTTGAGATTTGATAGTCAAAGTTCGGAGAGGTAGGCGTCGATTGGTGATGACCTTTGAGCTATATCAATTCTAGAGGAATTCGGGCTCCTCTAAGGTAGTCCGGATATGGGTCGATTCATGCCGTGTATAGAACCGGACTCATGCAAAGACCTTCCTGGATGACTATGGAAAGTTTGGCCGCTAGAGGAGTCTGGAAGGGATTTGACCACCGAAGGAGTCCGAAAGAAATTCGATTGCTGAAAAAGTCCGAAAAGGATTCAACCATTAGAGGAGTCTAAAAGGAGTTCGACCGCTGGAGGAATCCTAAGAGAAAGAATTTTCGATCGAAGCTCTTCTGTGGTTATCAGTTACATTAAACTAAGCATCAGACTGAACTTCGGTAGGAGCAGAATTTATCCCCAATAATAGTTCCTCTACTTTCGAGTTCGAAATTTGAAGAAAAAAGACGACGGCCGAAGTTCGATCCCGGATTTCCGCGCTTGTCAGAACGAGACATTTCAGTGTTTACCATACTGGCACCACCGAAACTAAGTCTAAAATAAGTCAAAAAAGATGGCCCTTCGAATCTCCCATCGAAACTCTACCCTAGGTATGGTGCCATAAAGACTTCGCCCGTCGCCGCTCTGTTAAGATGAGTGGGACACGCGGTGCGCACTGACCGACCGAAGTCGATCCACAATCATAACTACTTCGAATTACCTCTAGCTATTTAAGATCTTATCCTATTATTCGAAAGTCATTCCTGCTTGAGTTTTCTTCTTCCTTCAGCCCCCGTTCGCCTTCTTTCCGAGGGTCTCATCCTTCTCTCACCTTTCAGAGCTCCGGACACCCTTTCGATTGATCCTCATCACGTCCATCGTCCTTTCATCCTCCCTGGTCAGTTTAGATTAATTTTCCTAACCCTTCTCTTAAATTATTCATGCTTATCACTTCTGACTTCTTGCTTTCCTGATTTTTTTTTGGGAGGGGGGAGGGGGGGTCTTAGGGTTTATCTCGATTCGAATGTCTTCCGAAACCTCCCACTCCATCGATTCGTGGGGCTCGTCTGGACCGATCTTCTTTAATTCTACACCCCTGACTGAGGTAGAACCCAGGAACATATCCCGCTCGTCTTTTGCTCCAGACACTATCCCGTCCGTCCTTACCCTGGACGACTTTCTCTGATCCAAATCCAATACGGAATCCCCCTAGAATGTGATCTTGAACTCTCCAGCTCCGACGACTGGCCGATTTTGTTTGTACTTAGAAACTTTACGCGCCGAGCTTAGACTCTCGCTGCCCCCATTCGTAGTCACCCTCTTTCGATTTTTAAACATCTTCGCATCTATCGTACCGAACTTCTTTCGGTTCGTCATAAATTTTCTCTCCCTCCGTTGATTAACCGAAGTCCAGCCGACCATTTCGTTTTTTAGAAATTTCTATATCTTCAAACGCCATCCTTTCGCGAATGATTGATGGTACTTCCCCCATGTCGGCAAGAAAGGATTATTGAAAGGTGCCACTTCTTCCATTCACAACCGGAAGAAAAAGTTCTATTTTATATATTGCCCGACCTTGCCATTAGGTCTTCCTTCATGGGGTTATATTAGAGAGTCAGTTCGCCGAGCTCCTAGCTTAGACGGAGCCGACCTTGATTCCTTCGATAAACTCAAGGAGTACCGAGCTCCTCTTTTTTCCGACCTTCTAAAGGAACAGACCTTGTTCAACCTGGGTCTAAGTCCCCACGATCCTGCTAGTATATCTTTTGATTTTTAAATCCATATGGTTTCATGCACGTGTATTGCCACTGACCGCTCTTTTTTTCCTGCTATAAAGATGAACACACAAGCTGCCAAGATGCTTACCGAAGGGCTCTTCACCAGAAAGAGGAAAGGGAAGGTGCAAAATGATGGCTCAAAGAGGGCAAAGGTCGGTGTTTCCAGCTTCGGGTCCCCACCTCCACTGTCGCTGCATCCGAAGTCATCATCGGCGCCGAGATTGCTCCAACTGCCGAGGTTGACACCGCTAGTGGTGAGTCGGAGGAAAATGCCTCCTTGAAGAGGACCGTTGGTGAGCTTTCAAAGACAGTTGGGGCGAAGCAGGCCGAGGTTCAACGGCTAAAGCTTCAACTCACCTGTGAACATCGAACTGTCGAGGATGCGAAGGTCGAGTCTGAAGTTTTAAGAAGATAGCGGCAAAAGCTTGAGGATAAGTTTCAGCTCGCCAACAGAATGTATGTAGATGGTTTCTTCCAAAAGAAGGAGCTTGAGGAGGAGATCCTTAGGCTAAAGCAGGCCTTGGTGATGGCCGAAGCCGACAGTCCGAAGTCCGAAAAATTCGGTTCACCTTAGAGCTTCGACCTCTTCCCCTTTTTTTTTCTTTCTTTTAGTGTAATCGGCCTTGGCGGCCTATGCTTTGCTTGTAATGAACTCATTTTTGTAATGAAATAATACATTTTTCACTATTTTCATTTCGCGTGAACCTAAGACCTATTTACGATCTTATCTTCTTTACCTCATTTTTCTCTCTATCGTTTTCTTATGAAATATTTGTTGGGAACACCGAGCTCGTTGTGGACGCCGGACTTGTTGTGGACGTTGAACTAGGATCTCTTTTGCAAACTAAGATAAGGTTCTGCCTTTCACATTTGACGTAGTCAGATTATCGTAGAAAAACACGTATAAGGATTCTCCACCAAGCTTTTTCCATCTCCACGTCTCTGGTCTACGAGGTTCCGACTTTTGCTCATATTAGGACGAGGCTTTCCTTCTGTTCTTAACATGGCTTACGGAGGTGCGTTAGGATCGTCGGTAGGATCTCTCCCTCCATCCTGTCTTATATCGACGAGGTCGTCGACTTTGCTCACGTTAGGATGATGTTCTCTTCCTGTTCCTAATGTAGCTTGTGGAGGCACATTTGAGTCATTGACAGGACCTCTCTCTCCATCCCGTCTTAAATGAACGAGGTATTCGACTTTGTTCATGTTAGAATAAGATTCTCTTTCTATTCCTAACAGACTGTAGGAACACATTAGGACCATTGTTGGAACCTCTCCCCTCCTCTCGTCTAAAACAAACGAGGTCTTCGACTTTGCTCACATTAGGACGAGGTTCTCCTCCTATTCCTAATGGATTGTAGGGGCACATTAGGACCGTTGTTAGGACCTCTCCCCTCATCTCGTCTAAAATGAATGAGGCCTTCGATTTTGCTCACATTATGATGAGATTCTCCTCCTATTCCTAACGGACTGTAGGGACACATTAGGACCATTGTCAAAACCTCTTCCCTCATCTCGTCTAAAATGAACGAAGCCTTCGATTTTGCTCACGTTAGGACGAGATTCTCCTCCTATTCCTAACGAACTATAAGGGCATATTAGGATCGTTGTCAGAGCCTCTCCGCTCATCTCGTCTAAAATGAATGAGGCCTTCGACTTTGCTCACATTAGAACGAGATTCTCCTCCTATTTTTAATGGATTGTAGGAGCACATTAGGACCGTTATCAGGACCTCTCCCCTCATCTCATCTAAAATGAATAAGGCCTTCGACTTTGCTCACGTTAGGACGAGGTTCTTCTCCTATTCCTTATGGGCTGTAGGGGCATATTAGGAGCATTGTCAAGGTCTCTTCCCGCATCTCGTATAAAATAAACGAGTCCTTCGACTTTGCTCACGTTGGAATGAGGTTCTCCTTCTGTTCCTGACGTGATCGTATTTATTATGAGATTAAGTTCGAAGGGTAGTTCCTCTTTATCACCGGTATACAACAAAGATTAGGGTGTTAAAGTAGGAGGATTTCATTATAATCAAATCATTGGTAATACATTCGTAGATTTTCTGAATTTCATGATCGAGGTAGGTCTGTCCCCCGAGTTCCTTCAAATAGTACGTCCCGGGTCGGACAACTTCCATGATCTCGTAGGATCCTTCCCAATTTGGGGTAAGCTTCCCCTGGCTCTGAGGCTGAGAGATGGCGGCTCGCCGAAGCACTAAGTCCCCTTACTCTGAACATTTTACCTCTGACTCTGGAGTTATAGTATTGAACCATCCTTCGTCTATAAGCCACCATCCAAACTTGGGCTTCCTCTCTTTTTTCTTCTAGTAGGTCGAGGTTGGCTCTGAAGTTCTGTAGGTTATGCTGCTCGTTGAAAACCACTACCCATGCCGATGAAAGCTTAAGTTCGATCGGGATGACTGTCTCTATTCCAAAAACTAAGGCAAACGATGTTTCTCCAATCGGCAGCTTTTGGATAGTGCGGTATGCCCACAGAATATGATATAATTCGTCCGCTCATGCTTCTCTTGCTCTTTCGAGTCTTGTCTTGATACCTTGCAATAGGATCCGATTGATCCCTTCAGCTTTCCCATTTGCCTGTGGGTGAGCTACCGATGTAAAGTGATGGAAGATGTTTAGATTTTCACAAAACTCAACGAATCTCGTCCCAGCGAACTATCATCCGTTATCTGTTATGAGAGTTCGGGATAGACCAAACCGACATATGAGTGACTTCCAGACGAAGTCCTGTACTTTGGGCTTAGTAATTTTTGCTAGTGGTTCGACTTCGATCCATTTGGTGAAGTAGTCGATCGCAACCAGAAGAAACTTTCATTGTCCGAATGCCATTGCGAAAGGACCAAGTATATCCCATTCCCCACTACACAAATGACCAAGGTGCGCTCGAAGGCCGACTGTCTTTGTATGTTTGCATTTTTCTAACAGCGGTCATATTTCTTGATATACTCCATAAAATCGTAGGATAAGATCGACTAATAGTACCCTTGCCGAAGTAGTCTTTATGACAGGGATCTGACTCCTATGACTTCCACAAATTCTCTCGTGCACTTTTCATAATATGAAATCGACCTCTGAAGATCGAAGACATCTCAACAGTGGTAGCGAATACGATCTTTTATACATATTGCCCTCATACAAAACATACCGGAAGGCTTGATTTATGAGTTTCTGAGCTTCTTTTGGATCATGAGGGGGAACTCCCTCTTTGAGATAGGCAACTAATGGATCAATTCAGCTCGGCTCGAGCTCCATCTGAATAACAAACTGTGATTCCTCTAAGCTTAGGCATTTTAGAGTTTCAAAAAATACTTCTTTGGACAGTTCGGCTGGAGCTAAAGTGGCCAATTTAGAGAGGAGGTCAGTTCTTGTATTTTCTGCACTCGGAATCTATCGAATGCCAAAACTGTCGAAGGCCAGAGTCAAATTCTTTACTTTCTTAAGATATTTCATCATACTTTCCTTATGTGCTTCATAGTTACCATAACTTGGCCGACCACTAATTGAAAATCACTGTAGACTTGAAGCCGATCTACTTTTAACTCTCTTGCTATTTTTAACCCGACGATCAGAGCTTCATATTCGACCCCATTATTAATTGCAGGAAATTCGAAGCGTAGTACGTATTGGATGACGACTCCCTCGGGGTTGATTAAGATCAACCCCACGCCTGCTCCAACGGAGTTGGACGAACCATCCACGTACAAGACCCAAAAACCTTTAGAAAGATCGACACTCTCTTCGGAGAAACTCGATTGCAACCACGAAATGCCGATCCCGTTCTATTCAAACTCGACTTCATCTGGAATGATACATTCTACTACAAAATCTGCCAATATCTAAACTTTGATCGATAGCATAGATCGATAATTGATGTCAAACTCCATGAGCTCGATTGCCCATTTAGCGATTCTTCCGGAAGCATCCGTTCGATGAAGGACTGCTTTTATTGGTTGATCCATGAGGACCGTTATGGTGTGCTCCTGAAAGTAAGATCGAAGTCTTCTGACAGCAATTAGAAGAAAGTAAGTCAATTTTTCTAACTTAGAGTACCTGATCTCTGCATCCCTCAGGACCTAGCTTACGTAGTAGATTGATCGCTGCATCTTCGCTTCCCCCTTGACCAGGACTGCTGCCAAGGCCATCGGGGAGACTGCTAGGTACAAGAACAATTCTTCTCCGAATTCAAGCTTTGCCAGCAGTGACGGTGAGCCGAGGTAGTTTTTGAACTCCTCAAACGTCCATTGACACTCCGTCATCTAGCAAAAGTTCTTTGATTGCTTGAGAACTTAGAAGAAGGGCATGCAACGCTCGACCGATCTCAAGATGAAGCGATTTAGGGACATCATTTTTTCAGTCAAGCACTAAACTTCTTTGATTGTTTTTTGGAGCAGTCATCTCCTGAATAGCTCAGATTTTCTCTAAATTTGCTTCGATCCTGCGCCTTGACACCATAAACCGCAGAAACTTCTCCGAGGTCACACCAAAGATGCACTTGATCGGATTCAGCTTCATCTTGTACTTCTCGAGTACACTGAAGGTCTCTTCGAGGTCGGCGATGTGGTTTATTGAAGCTCAGCTTTTAACGAGCATGTCATCCATATACACCTCCATGTTGCGGCCGATCTGCTTCTTGAAGATCTTGTTGATCAGGCGCTGGTACGTTGCCCCTGCATTCTTGAGTCCAAAAGGTATAACCCTATAATAGTAAAAACCATAGTCAATAATAAAAACAGTTTTCTTCTCATCCTCCGATGCCATCCGTATTTGATTATAGCCGGAAAAGACGTCCATGAAGGTGAGGAGCTCGTGGCCCAAGATTGCGTCTACCAGTTAATCAATCCTAGGTAGAGGGTAGCTGTCTTTTGGATAGACTTTATTCAGCTTTTTGAAGTTTATACACATCCTCTATTTGCCGTTAGCCTTCTTGACCAGGACCACATTAGAGACCCAAGTCGGATAGCTGATTTCTCAAATAAATCCGACGTCGAGAAGTTTGTCGACTTCTTTTGCTATTGCCTTCTGCCTTTCTGGTAAATGGTCTCGAACTCTTTCTTTCACTAATCGATGCTTGGGATCAACAGCCAACCGATGTTCCTTAACCTCGACGTCAATCCCAGGCATATCCGTCAAAACCCAAGCGAAGACGTCGGCATTCCTTCGTAAAAAGGTACTGAACTGCTCCCAAACTTCATCTTCCAAATTAGAACCAATTTGCACCGTATGCTCCGCGTTTCTATCATTCAGGAGGATGGTCACAAGATCTTCTATGGACTCGTCCCGTTCTTCGGCAAGGTCATCACGGACATCAAGTCTGTCAACTGGGCAAGGGTCAAATCGAGTGTCGTTTTGTAAAGCGATGGAGTAGCAGTGCCGGGCTAATACTTGATCGCCTCTGAGTTCACCTATTCCGTTGTTTGTTAGAAATTTTATTTTCAGATAATAGATCGACACTACAGCTTATAGTGCATTCAGACCAGATCGACCGAAAATTGCATTATAAGCGGAGGAAACTTTTACCACCAAAAAGTCAACCCACGTCTTGGCCTACTTTGGATACTATCCTGCAGTCATGGCTAGAGTTATCATTTCCTCCACTGGCACAGCGTCACCAGTGAAGCCGAAGCTGACCAACGGGGAGCTCATGGATCCCAGGCGATTATCGGATATAGACATTTTACAGAAAGCATAATAGTACAGAACGTCAGCGAAACTTTCATTATCCACCAAAACGCGGCGTACATCATAATCAACAATGTTCAAAGAGATTACAACCGCGTCGTTGTGCGAAAACTGGACTCTTTGAGCATCCTCGTCGGTGAAAGCGATGGGCTCTTCAGTTCTTCGCCTCTTTCCGAGCTCGACTGACCCACTAGCCTCCCCTCACCGAAGTCCCTCGGAGATGGTGTTAATGATGCCGATCGGGGGCCGATCTTCTCGCTACTCCTCGCCCCTCGATGGTTCTAGCGGCGGGGGTGCTCTCGACCAGTCCTCTCGTCCTTCCAATCGACGTCATAGGAACCGACCAAGCTTACCGCACCTAATGAGCTCCTCGATCTCGTCTTAGAGCTGGATGCACTCTTCAGTATCGTGATCGTGATCGTGATCGCGATGGTAGAGGAAGAACTTGCTAGAATTGCGTTTGCTGGGATGAGTGCGCATCCTTTTCGATCTTGGCAGTTGCTTCCTTGTCTCCATCATTACTTGAATTTTTGGAGCATTGAGAGGGACGTAGTTCTAAAATTTTCTGAAGGGAGAGCTCCATCGCACCCTTCTATCCGAGCTTCTTCGCCTTTGGCCCGCGTAGGGGTTCGAGCCCGCTTACACTCCGGAGAAGTTCGAAAGCATGATCGAGCTCTACTTGATTTCTCTCTAGTCGTGGACACATTTGGTTCACCCGCCTGCCGCTCCTGGGTGGCTTCATTATCCCTAGCCTTAAAGGCCTCTTCAGCTCGGGCATAACCTTCAGCCCGAGCCAGTATATCGACAAAATTCCTAGAGTACTCCTTCAGGAAGAATAGTAAATTATTCTTCTGAAGGCCGTCCTTGAGTGCAGCCATTGCAACAGACTGATTTAGATTCCAGACCTCCAATGCAGCAACATTAAACTGGGTGACATAAGTCCGAATAGATTCCCCTCCTTCTGCTTGATATTCATCGGAAAATCTGAACCTCGACAAGGACGTTGGCTGCTAACAAAATGAGTCGCAAACTGATGGCTCATTTGATTGAAGGAAAAGATAGTACCCGACTTAAGTGTCAAGTACCAGTTCCTAGCAGCTTCTTTGAGGGTAGACGAAAAAGTCCGACACAAAATAGCATCTGACGTGCCGTGGAGCAGCATCATTATCCGAAAGGTAGTGGTCAATTGGATCGATGGTCCCGTCGTAACTTTCAAACTACGGAAGCTTAAAGTTCGGCAAGATTGGTTCCTACATAATCTTTTGAGAAAAAGAAGGGTCAATGCAAATATCGTTACCGTGGAAGGAGGGAGCATGATGGAGTTCTTCGATTCGTCGGCTCATTTTCTAGAGCCTTTGATCCAGAAGATCTTCACGATCGTTAATCTTCAAAATTTTCTGATGGAATGGGGGCAAAGCTCCCACCGGAGTCGAGTCATGATCCAAGCAAGGGCTCTCCACCCTCCGTTTCCCCTTTTCGGAGGTCACCAATCGGTTAGCCCAAGTCGGCCATCCCAAGACTAAATCATAGGGCTTCGAAGAAGCCTGCTCCAACCGAACTGCCGTCGGAGCTTATTGATGCATGGCCTGCACCACCTCCGTGAAACCACGAACCTGCTGGACCAATAGATTGAACTGCTCCACATCCACCATGGCTGCAGATGGAGCTTGAGTTGCCAGAGCTGAAGCAGAAGCGGATAAATCAGGACGAGATCTGACTGCAGAGGTCGTTGACCGTCGGATCGAAGCTTTCTTGGAAGGCATTTTTTTCGAAAAGAACTCTAGAGAGAAAGAAAAGAGATCACTGCTGAGCACTCCTTTAAGAACAAGAAAACCTCAACAACAGAGGGCCCTTCCTCTAGTGCCAATCACGTTGGTGCAAAATCTGATTGCCGTCGGAGAAGTGCTGAAGTCGAAGAAGATGAGATCGCCGTCGGTGACCTGCAAAACAAGTCTCGTTCAGAGCCTGGGATGGTAACTCCTGCAAGACTCTCCGACCGTTAAGTTAGCTTTTTCAGTCCACAAAAATAAAGTGCTCAGTCAAGAAAATTGCAGAATTTCGAGAGAAAGAAGATAACCTAGAGAAAACGTATCTGAAGAATTCTTTTTATAAACGGAGCCTGTAACAAACTGACAGTGATAGCCGTAACTGTCGGATAGTTGACCGCTCGGGATCATGTGGAGTTTGTTACGAAGGATAGTATTTGTTGTCGTGAGATGCTAGTTCGTTTGAGATTTGATAGTCAAAATTCGAAGGGATAGACGTCGATTGATGATGACCTTTGAGTTATATCAATTCTAGAGAAGTTCAAACTCCTCTGAGGTAGTCCGAATGTGGATTGGTTCATGACGTGTATGGGACCGGACTCGTGCGAAAACCTTCCTGTATGACTGTAGGAAGTTTAACCGCTGGAGAAGTCCGAAAGAAGTTCGGCTGCTGGAAAAGTCTGAAAGGGGTTCGACCGCTGGAGGAATCAAAAAAAATTCGACCGCTAAAGGAGTCCGAAAAAGATTCGATCTTAGAGGAGTTCGGAAGAAATTCGACTGTTGGAAGAGTTTGACCGCTGGAGGAGTCCAAAAGAAATTTGACCGCTGAAGGAGTCCGAAAGAAGTTCGACTGCTGAAGGAGTTCGAAAGAAGTTCGATCGCTGAAGGAATCCGAAAGAAGTTCAATCGCTGGAAAAGTCCGAAAGAAATTCGACCGCTAGAAAAATTCTAAAAGAAAGAATTTTCGATCGAAGCTCTTCTGTGGTTATCAGTTATATTAGGCTAAGACAGACGCTGGGCCATTGCACCTATACTTGTATGATGATAGCAAACTAATTGATGTTCAGATCATCCCGTTATTCACGTTCTCAAGTCACAAGCGGCAGGTTTTAAAGAACGTAAGATTAGAAATTGAAACAAGTTTTTTTCTACCAAAAAATTAAAATGAAGACTGAATTGAGGTTGGATATCAATAAAAGTTAACAGTATTCTACTGACATACCTCAACTTCATCTTTGCTCATCCCTATTCCCTTCCATGCCTGATCAAAAAAGCATACAAGTAGGTGGAACCAGATCCTACAGAAATGCAGCATTGTTACCATTCAATGGTGAGTGGAGTCATTGTCATTACCAACATAACAAATCTACGTTCAAGAATTAATCACTCACATACTAGTGCACTGATGCTTACATATGTAAACACACACACATAAACTCAAACATAAATATACATACACACTCATGCATACATGCATGCATGTATCTATCCATCTATGCTTTTATGCATGCATACACAGACACACAAACTATAATATTTTTCAAACAAAGAATTATCAAAGAAAAAGTAGAAGTACAAATAAGTAGTAAACGAATAGAAGTTAATACATGCATGTTTGTTTAGGCGTGCTAAAGATTACATTGCATTTCTTTGAATAGCAAATTTTTTTATGCATTACAGCATTAACCGAACAAAAATGACTTTTGATATCACCATTCATTAACTAAAAACTTACTTTTTTTTCTCCTGGTTGTAACCAACATTTGCCATCTTGATTGCGGCCCCCATACTGATACCATCCTATTACAATATCGATATATGTTTGATACAGTAGAGTAGTATCGATATGTGATAATAATGTTGTACCAACATAGTACACCTCATATCAGGCAATATGAGGCGGTATGCCAAACCATGGTCATAACCGTGAAAGAAAATAATTGTAAACTTTAGTACTTATGGTATATTATAATATAAGAGTCATGCAAAAAGATTCCATAAGTTTTCTTGCTCCTACACAAAGCAGAAAACATGTTGTACAAAAGAATAATTAAACTTCAGTTCAGATAGAGTCTGAGGAAGGTAGAACTTTAACCATAATAAGTTATAATCAAAGTAAATCCACAAATGGTATACTTCCTATTATTGCTTCTACAATTCTGAACACGGACAACAACTGGAGACCCACAAGTAAGGAATCGAAGAGTCACCAGAAGATAAAAATTAAGGAAACTTACTGAATGGTGACACAAAAATATGCAAACCTTCCAACGAGCATGATACTATTGCCTCAGTAACCCAAGCAGTAACAGTCGAAAGTAGCCAACATCAAACTACCGCAGCAGAAAAGGTATCAGACTAAGCATCTGGAATAGGATGTCTAGGGAATCACATATCCACATCCATTTTTCTTTGACGGATGCAAATAGGGACAGGTATTAGTTGGGTACTAAAATTTTATTGCCATTCACATGCTGAAATGAATAATCCCTCCCACATGCACGAAAATAGGTAGATTTGTGTTGCAAAGATAGTTGATTTGAGTTGCCTATCTATGCAACCTTAAAGAATGGTGGCGATGCTATGAGAATGTTTAGACATTTGGATGATGAAAAGAGAACTGAGATATCGTCTAACTAATTTATTTGCTGATCTCCATTCCTGTTTTGCCTCCATGGCTGGAACCTATCCTTGAGCTTCCTCAGGTGGTAAGCAATAGCTCAGTCTAGACAACCTATTTCAGATGCTTGGTCCAGTTACTCTTTATGCTGCAAGCATCACTAATGTTGGTTCTTCTAGCCAACATCAAATTGTCGTCATCAATGATCAGGCATTTCATGTTCTGTTTGGATAATTGATGGTGATATCATTAAATAATTAGAAAGTTTGTAGAATTTTTATGATATGATACAATAAAATTTCCTCATTTCTAGCTTCTTATAATCGGTCATTTTGAATTGATTAAATAACAGGTAGGTGATTTTATACAAGAAATTTACATTTCTTTTAACTCTTGTTGACTTCCTATTTGTAAGGCTCACACTGTTCTCATTGATCAAAATTATTTTAGTCAAAACATTACTTCTCAAACTATATCTAAACTGCAGTTAAGTGATTTTTTGATGCCATGTCTTTTTCTTCCATTCGGAACATAAAAACTCATAGAACTGTCTAGCATGACTCTGACACTATAATACAGTACAAAAACTGAAGTTCACCGTTTTGCTCTTTCGCTATTGTAGCAGTATAAATATGGAAAAAACATTGAAGAAACTTTTAGCTAATGAATATTGATTTCTAATATTGTTTTTTCTATTAAGAATGTTGTTCACAGGAAAAACCAACGTGCATCTTCTTTGTTAAAGAAATATGTTCTAATCTTCCATGTTTTAAATTAACAAATGTGTATTGCACATCTTTTTATTCACTATGATTTTGCTACTTCAGAATTATTTGCAGTTTCTCCTTGATAAATTTTTTGTTCAAAGAATAGTAGAGTTCATGTTTCCTATACTTTTTAAAAATCCCTGCACATAGCATGAGGGCTCTGCTTGTTAATTAAATATACACACGAAGTTCATAAAACGTGGTCATAACTATACAGTGCGTAAAGGTGACATTATAACGACATTAACAATAGAACCGCCATAAAATCACACTACAGACATCGCTTACAAGATTTCAACTTAAGCATTTCAAAAACAAATAATGCTCAACCAAAAAAAAATATCTAAGTTGATCAAGACCAACAGATTTCATTAGAAGTGACATAGCTAAAGCTAGAGGAGTTCCATGTTTAGCAGATGCAACAGCTCTACAAAACTGACCCATATGCTTCAAGTAACCGATAGCTTGGTAAAATATCCACCCTACTAAAGATCGATGATTTCAAGATTCAATCAGGTGAAGAAAACAACTAAAGAATTAACTTAGCAGTCATTCTTACAAGACTGCAAAAGGAAGAATTTCGACAACTTATCCCACACATGATGAGAAAAGTGCTTTCCAGCAAAATAAAGGAATTCAAAAAGACAAAAAGCTATGCTTATAATACCTCCAATAGCAATAGGTTGCCTCAAATTGTCCATCCAAGGGGCACTGATTATATTTGACTGCCTTCATACTTATACCATCCACCAACAAGTAGGCCAGTTTGCAGCATGTTCTGACAAATAAAATCATGGCAAAAATCAAAGAAATACCATAATGTATAGAACACGATTGAAAGTTTTGAACAAGATGAACCTTGTGAAGTACAGTTGGACAACGACAATAGAATGTTCTCATTAGCTCATGCTCAATGTAGAAATTGAATGAGACATGAATTTTTGGTACTTCCCATGTCCATAGAAAATCTTAGGAAAATGGTGAGCCAAAGTGGTTTTGTCATCAGTCTTTGCAGCATTGTGCCTAAAGAGTTGCTTTTATGTGTATGATCTACATAAAGCAAGAGATCACTAGAAGGCCAACAATAAAGTGAAGAATAGCCTTCATTGGTCAGAGAGCAGAAACCTAAAGTGTCACACAAAGCAAACATATTCTAGCCTTTAAGAAAAGTAAAAAAAAAAAAAACTGCACTATCCTATAAAATTTTCTGGTTCTTCAATCTTCAAAGGAATTTGTCTCATAAAAATGGTACCTGTGCACAAAAGCGAAAAAAGAATTACCTTGTTTTGATATGACAATAACCTAACTAAATTTGCAGCGACTTTAACAGTTGCAGGTTGCCCAATTCAAATCCTGCAACCAAAACAACGAATCAAATGAAACCACCAGTACAATAAGAAATTGCAATGAATTGACAGAATATTTGACATTCTTACACTTGTATTTCCAAGAGGCAGAAAAAGGCACAAGAAAGACAGGAAATGCTATACTTTTAGTTTTCTTTCTTAGTGAAATGTGTCGTTTCCAATGTTCTCCCTATAGTTTAACTGGATTTTCACCTTAATGTTCTAAACTCCACTATATTCTCACTAATTACACATTTTTGTTTGAAAGATTTCAAACCATGAAATATTGTTACATTATTGTTTGAAAGAACCGTACCATGGATCTCACTTAATATGCGTGGATCATGCATCTCTAAATTAACAACCCTACACAATCCACACAAACCTAATACCACTGGGAGTTACCGTTATCTATGTTTCTATTCTCATGTATAACTAATGAATGCTTCATGTATATCTAGCATTATATTGTCACGATTTTCATTTCAAGATTTAAGCATAAATTCTCTGCTTATATGGCTATGAATCTGGTCTCACTCTCCATCTCTTTTATTGGTGGATTAGGATCGGAAGCATTGTCTCCAAGCATGAAGCTTAATGAAACAAATCAATCAAGGTTAAGGAATGTCTCTATGAAACCATAGACAGGTCATAGGATGCAAAGGAATTGTAAACACAAAATATAAGTACCCCATCCATCACCATTAAGTCAACCATTCCAACTCCCTCAAGCATGTTGATCTCTTTACCTGCTGATGTGCCATGAAAGGAGAAAGGACAGGCACATTGAGCCATGTGATGGTAGAAAATCCAGATTGTAAATATTAGACTATGTTTGCGATCGAATTTAAGCAATATTGCAGCATGTCAATGAACCTAGTCCTCAATTCAGTACATCTTGGACAGAAAGGTTGCTAACCATCTCCTCCACCATCCATTTTCTAACAAAGAATGCATGATATACATTAAGCCAAACCTTTGGAGGAACAAAGTCGCTACCAAATTAAGACACCTCAACCAATAAAAACAATTAAATTTTTGTAGGTGCAATAATTCAAACTCTTTACGAAGTCAATTTTCTAATACCAGTGTTGGTGCAGAATCTGATTGTCGTCGGATCCAGCTGGAGCAGAGGAGGACGAGGTCGCCGTCGGGGACCTGCAAAATAAAGTTCCGTTCGAAGCCAGTGGGGGTGGCTCCGACAGGACCCTCCGACGATCAAGTCAACTCTTCTGACAAACAGAAATGGAGTGCTCAGAAATAAATTCGACAGAGTTTAGAGGAGGGGAGAACTCAGAGCCTTGAGTTAGCGTATCTGGAGGGTCCTTTTTATAGGCGGAGCTTGATGGTGACAGCTACAGCTGCCTGGTGGTGGGCCGCTCGAGGCTGCATTGAGTTTGGTGCGGAGAGGAAGGCATCGTCAGGCGGATAGTGACAGCCATACTGACGGATCGTGGGCCGCATGGGGCTGGTTACAGAGAGAGTGGTGTCGCCAGTAGTAGTGGCCATGTCGTCCGATCGCGTCGCCTGTGGCAAACTGATGGCGACAGTTCGTTCGATTTAATAGCCGTGGCTCTGAGAAAGCAGGCATTGATCGGTGGACTTTAGCATGTATTAATTCCAGAAGAATTCGACCGAGGGGAAGCTCGAAAGAAGTTCGACCGGAGGAGTGCGGAGGAAGTTCGGCTCTCGTAGGCGTCTGGTTGGAGTGCGGCTAAGGCTCGGCCGCTGGGGAGTTCGAAAAGAACTCGATCGCTGAGGAGTCCGACCGGCCAAAGGGGATGTCTGGGAGGAGTCCGGCTCCGGCTCTTGAAGAAGTCCGACCGAAGGAGAAGCTTGGAGCGAGTTCGGCTTCCGCAGGCGTCTGGTTGGAAGAGCGCGGAGGGAGTTCGACTAAGGCCCGACCGCTGGGAGTCCGAAGGAGCTTGGCCACTGAGTTCGACCGACTGAAGGAGTTCGACTAAGATCCATCCGCTGAAGCTCGTTCGTGGCTATCGGTTGCATTAGGCTGAGCATCGAACTGGATTTCGGCAGGAGCGGGATTTATCCCCAACAATAGTCCCCCCCACTTCCAAGTTCAAAACTCAAAGGAAGGAAATGCAGAAAAGACGACTGCCGAAGTCTTCTTCTGGGCTCTGTGCTGGTTCAGATCGAAGCTCGGGGGAGATCTCATCTCCAGCCAAAGTTGATGTTGAAATTAAAGTCCGAGGGAGATCTCATCTCCAGTCGAGGTTGAAGTAGATCTCGTCTCCTGCGGTCGAGGTCGGAGGTTGAGCTCCTCGGGGGCGATATTGTCTCCAGCAGCCGAGGCTGACTCGAGGAAGACCTCCTCTCCTGCGGCCGAGGTTAATACAGACGCTCGAGAGAGATCTGATCTCTAACCGAGGTTGACGCGGTCGCTCGAAAGAGATCTTATCTCTCGCCGAGGTTGATTCGGATGCTTGGAAGAGATCTTATCTCTAGCCGAGATTGTCGCGGTCGCTCGGGAGAGATCTTATCTCTGACCGAGGTTGTCGCAGTCGCTCGAAAGAGATCTTATCTCTGACCGAAGTTGTCGTAGTCGCTCGAGAGCCGAAGTTGGCTTGGGCGCTCAGGAGAGATCTTATCTCTAGCCGTGCTTGTCGCAGTCGCTCGGGAGAGATCTTATCTCTGGCCGAGGTTGTCACGATCACTCGGAAGAAATCTTATCTTTAGCCGAGGTTGGCATAGACTTTGAGGCCCGATCTTCGACTTTGCTTGCGTTAGAACGATGTTCTCTTCCTGTTTCTAACGGACTGTGGGGGCACATAAGGGCCGTTGTCAGGGCCTCCCCCCGTCCCATCCTAAATGAGCGAGGCCTTCAACTTTGCTCGCATTAGGACGAGATTCTCCTCCTATTCCTAACGGACTGTGAGGGCACATAAGGGCCGTTGTCAGGGCCTCTCTCCCCATCCCGTCATAAATGAACGAGGCCTTCGACGTTGCTCGCGTTAGGATGAAGTTCTCCTCATGTTCCTAACGGGCTGTGGGGGCACATAAGGGCCGTTGTCAGAGCCTTTCCCCACATCCCATTCTAAATAAACGAGGCCTTCGACTTTGCTCGCGTTAGGACAAGGTTCTCCCATTCCCAACGAGCTGTGGGGGCACATAAGGACCGTTGTCAGGATCTCTCCCCCAAGTCCCATCCTAAATGAACGAGGCCTTCGACGTTGCTCGCGTTAAGATGAGATTCTTCTCATATTCCTAACGGACTGTGGAGGCACATAAGGACCGTTGTCAGAACCTCTCCCCCATCCCATTCTAAATGAACGAGATTTTCGACTTTGCTCGCATTAGGACGAGGTTCTCCTCCTGTTCCTAACGGACTGTGAGGGCACATAAGAACCGTTGTCAGGGCCTCTCCCCCCGTTCCATCCTAAATAAACGAGGCCTTCGACTTTTTCTCGCATTAGGATGAGGTTCTCCTCCTGTTCCTAACGGGTATCTCCTACAATCAATCTTATCTCCTACGACCGAGATTGTTGCGGACGCTTGGAGATCTCATCTCCTACAGCCGAGGTCGGCCCGGACCCTCGGAAGAGATCTTATCTCCTGCGACCGAGGTTGCCTCGGAAGAGATCTTATCTCCTACGATCGAGGTTAAAGGTCTTTGACCTGCTCATGTTAGGACGAAATTCTCCTTCTGTTCCTAACACAGCAACTATTGACTGCTTCTTCCCTGTCATCACATAGTTTTTGCACTCAGAAACAATATTATTGAAAGGAAAGAATTTTACCGAGAGAAAGTTCCTGGCAGCACATCCCCATTTCAGGATCGTAGGGGCGTTGTTCCTCCGGATTCCCTCGGACGATAAGTTTCGGACCGGACGACCTCCTCTATCTCATGCTGGCCTTCTCAATTTGGAGCAAGCTTCTCTTGGCTTTATCGCTAGGAGATGACAGCCCGCCGAAGTACCAAGCCCCGAAGATAGCGTCTATGATGCCGGGAGGCGGCCGACCTTCTTGCCATTCCTTCCTCAATAGTGGTTCTAGCTTCTGGGGGGAGGACTTCTTCGCGTCCCTCCGTCGGGGCTTCCTTGATGACAAGCTCAAGAAGTTCGGACCTTATTTGCACTGGGAAGGTCGTAAGCACGACCGAACTTCATTCCATCCTCTTGTGAAACCTGCGGAAGAATTTTATGCCCCTTTGTCGGAGCTTCCTTGATGACGAGCTCGAGGGGGAGTTCGGCAGCCTCATTCACGCCGAACTTCATTCCGCCCTTCTGTGAAACCTTCATCGAAGCTTCCTCGATGACGAGCTCGAAGAGAAGTTCGGCCTCGCTTGCGCTGGAAAGGTCGTGAACGCGGCCAAACTTCATTTCGCCTCCTGTGAAATCTTCTGCATGAGAACTTCATGCCCCTTTGTCAAGGCTTCCTTGATGACAAGCTCGAGAGGGAGTTCGATGGCCTCACTCATGCCGAACTTCATTTCGCCCTCCTGTGAAACCTTCATCGGAGCTTCCTCGATGACGAGCTCGAAGGGGAGTTCGACCTCGCATGCACTGAAAAGATCGTGAATGTGGCCGAACTTCATTCCACCTCCTATGAAACCTTCTGCGGGAGAACTTCATACCCCTTTATCGAAGCTTCCTTGATGACAAGCTCGAGAGGGAGTTCGGCGGCCTCGCTCACGCCGAACTTTATTCCGCCCTCCTATGAAACCTTCATCGAGGCTTCCTTGATGACGAGCTCGAGGGAAAATTCGGCCTCGCTTGCGCTAGAAAGGTCGTAAATGCAGTCGAACTTCATTTCACCTTCTGTGAAACCTTTTGCGGGAGAACTTCATGCCCCTTTGTCGGGGCTTCCTTGATGACGAGCTCGAGGAGTTCGGCGGCTTCGCTCATGCCGAACTTCATTCCGCCCTTCTGTGAAACTTTCGTCGGGGCTTCCTCGATAACAAGCTCAAGGGAGAGTTCGGCCTCGCTTGCATTGGGGAGGTCGTGAACGCGGCCGAACTTCATTCCGCCTTTTGTGAAACCTTCTGCGGGAGAACTTCATGCCCCTTTATCGAAGCTTCCTTGATGACGAGCTCGAGGGGGAGTTCGGCGGCCTCGCTTACGCCGAACTTCATTCCGCCTCCTTATGGGACCTTCTAGAGGAGAACCTCTGCTCTCTGTTTTTCCTTCTTAAGAGCGATTGGTATGCTAGGCCAAATGCTCTTCCTTAAAACCGATTTCTGACATTCAGATGGTGGGTTTGCTGGCAAAATCGCCGTCGAAAGCTATCGCACGGCCTGCATCATCTCGACGAGGCCACGAACCTACTGGACCAGCAGGTTGAGCTGCTCCACATCTACGGTGGCTTTAGGTGAAACCTGGATTGCCAGAACTGAAGCGGGAGTAGATGGACCTGACGCGGAGGCCGCCGATCGTCGAGTCGAAGCTTTCTTGGAAGGCATTCTTTCTTGAAAAAGAACTCTAGAAAGAAAGAAAAGAGATCTTCGGAGAGGAAAGAAAAATCGTCGCCGAGCACTCCTTTAAGAACAAGGTGCCTCAAGAACACCTCAAGAACAGAGGCGGCCCTCCTAGCGCCAAATCTATTGGTGTAGAATCTGATTGTCACCGGATCCAGTTGGAGCGGAGGAGGACGAGGTCACCGCCGGGAACCTGCAAAACAAAGTTTCGTTCAGAGCCGATGGGGGTGGCTCCGACAGGATTCTCTAACGATCAAGTCAGCTCTTCTGACCAACAGAAATGGAGTGCTCAGAAATAAGTTCGGCAGAGTTTAGAGGAGAGGAGAGCTTAGAGCCTTAAGTTAGCGTATCTGAAGGATCCTTTTTATAGGTAGAGTTTGATGGTGACAGCTGCAGCTGCTTGGTGGCGGACCGCTCGAGGCTGCACCGGATTTGGTACGGAGAGAAAGACATCGTCAGACGGATAGTGATAGCCATACTGACGAATCGTGGGCCGCATGGGGCTGGTTACGGAGAGAGTCGTGTCGCCAATAGTGGTGGCCATGTCATCCAATCGCGTCGCCTGTGGCAGACTGATGACGACAGTTCGTCTAGATTTAATAGCCGTGGCTCTGAGAAAGCAGACATTGATCGGGGGACTTCGGTATATATCAATTCCAGAGGAGTTCGACCGAGGGGAAGCTCGGAAGGAGTTCGGTCGAAAGAGTGCAGAGGGAGTTCGGCTCTCGTAGGCGTCTGGCTGAAGGAGTGCGGCTAAGACTCGGCCGCTGGGAGGTTCGAAAAGAGCTCAGCTGCTAAGGAGTCCGACCGGCCGAAGGAAATGTCTGAGAGGAGTCCGACTCCGACTTCTGAAGAAGTCCGACCGAAGGAAAAGCTTGAAGGAAGTTCGGCTCCCGCAGGCGTCTGGCTGAAAGAGCGCGGAGAGAGTTCGACTAAGGCCCGATCACTGGGAGTCCGAAGGAGCTCGACCGGCTGAAAGAGTTCGGCTAAGATCTGTCCGCTGAAGCTCATCCATGGCTACCGGTCGAACTGAACTTCGGCAGGAGCGGAGTTTATCCCCAACAACCAGCATCCCCCAGAAAATGTTGAATCATTAATTAACTGTTACCTAACTCATCAGTCATCATAGAATAGCTAGGAGATGTTAAACACTATAAACTGAGAAAGGAAGATAAAATCAAGAGCACGGTGCAATGAAAAGCAAAAGAGAAGAATAAAACTCACGTGTGTTGATGAAGGAAGTATCGGACATAATCAGAAACAATTTGGGAATCAGCAGCCTGCAAGGCAAATAAAACTTGTTAAAAAACAAAACACTAAACAACTGGAGAAAGAATATAACCAGCAAAATAAAGTAAATGGAAGCACAAAACCATTCAGTGACAATAAAAAGAACAATTTACAAGTCCCATTCCCCTTCTCAGCTATCTCATTGACATGTGAGTGTATGGTGGTTCTTTATGGGCCTCCGAGACTCACAGAAGGCCCACCTAAATTCCCCCAATCGTTCTCTGTCCATATTTACAGCAAGTGCGCAACTTAAGCGACCCACCAAGAATTAGGACATATTTTCTAACCTTAGAAGGAAGAAAGATAAACTTAGCGCACAATAGAGAGATCACGTAAAGTACAGAAAAACCAGTAAAATGCTATGGACTAAAAACCCATGAATATCCTCCACTTACTCAAAATCAATAAGCCAAAAACCCGATAACTGCAACAAGACATGGCTGCTGCAACCACTAGGCCAAAAACCCTAATTTTAACTTATTCGGTACATGAGAACTCAAAAAATTTCAAAAAAGAAAAGAAAAGAAAAGAAGAAAAAAAAAAGCAAATCCACAAATCAAACATCTTGGCCTTTCCGTTAAAGTAATTCGAAACACGGTTCAAACGATGCAACAAATTAGGGTATAAGACACGACTTATCAAAGTCCGCCCGTAGCACAGTGAAAAAAGAAAAGCTTGTTTTAAACAATGCAAGTGATTACAGATCCAGAACGGCACGCATAAAGATTATCCATCAGCTGTGTGATCTTGTCCGACGCCCGATTAGCAACATACATTCCTACACGAATATGAAGAAGAAGAAGAATACATCAAGATTAGCAGCATATATACCTCCACGAATATAAACAAACAAAAAGACGATCTTTTTTTATAGAACTGAACGATAATAAGAAGAGAAGTTTCTTCCCTTAAAATCAGATGAGATGGTGCCCGGGTTGGAATTTCTATCAGGATATGATGAGATTAAGCTATATTACAAAAGATTGGACCTGTGCTCGTTCTGGGATCGGCCCCAAGGACGACGCCCCCGTCGTAGGTGACGCCGATGACGGTGGTTTCCATGGAGTGTGGCGCATTGAGATCGGGGACCATGGCGAGCGGTCCTCGGGGATCGGAGAGGGGAGGAGCCATGGCGAGAAGAAGAAACAGTAACCCTAGCTAGAAGAAACAGTTGCGGTGAATGGCAGGGTCGGGGAGCGGGGACATATAATATGGCGAGGTGCGACCCTTTCCGCAAGCAATGCGAGGCACGTGGCAGTAGCGGGCGGAGGTGTGGAACTTGATGAAATGGGTCGGACCGGAGAGGAGTGGGAGTGGACCACACCGGATCGGGTTTGGGACAAATTAACCGTCTCAGGTCGGACTCAAAGTTCGATCACCATATGCTAAATGCCTAAAAAATTATCATAGGAGATGATTCTTTTCTCTATGGGACGGTGCTTGCTAAGGCTTTAGTAAAACATGCAGGCTCCACCAACTTCTAGCCACCAAAAGAACATTTCTACTCTAAATGGAAGTTCCCTTAGAATTTTTCTTATGTGACGATTTAGATTCCCTTTGTTTATATTGTTTGCACTAAAAGAGCATGAAATAAATCTTGCTTCTAAGAGGGCACGATCGTCCACTTGGCATTTTTTTTTGTACCTGAGATGTTATAAGGGTGCAAATGGGCCAAAGCTAGGCTCTAGCTCCCTTTGTTCGAGATAACTTCGAGCCGGCTTATTTAAATTTAGAGCCCAACACAAGCTAAATAGCTTTGTCACATCCTAAACCTATGATTTAAGTCGGACATACAAGCCATGCAAGGCCTATCTTTTTATTCATACATAATTATATCATTCCAAACTTAAGCAATGATAGATAAATAATAATCAACTTGCCATAATTATTCCAAAAGAGCTGATAACATCAAATTTTCATATATAACTATCCAATAATTTATTAAAAAAATAATTTAATTTTTTTTATATCCTAGCTCTTTATAGCTCAATCCCTAAGAATGACTATTCCATTACATCTAAAAAAAATAAAAAAGAGGTAATGAGCTTTACGAGCCCAAAAATTTACCAAAACCTCTATTTCATTTAAATATTTATATAATAAAATAAATTTTTAGTTTCATAATTTTTCATAAAAATATTTCAATTGAGTATAAAAGTATGTCATACGAATCAACATTGATTTGAAATATGCATTTTGCACAAAATAATTTTTTTAATCATTTGAAAATTGGCCTTCCACTCTCACTCTCCTATTTCCTTTGACTATAGCCATGATTAGTCCATGACTAGCCTTGAAAAAGATTAGATCCTGACTATAACATACTATCCATCGATTCTACGCCAGTGTTCATCCCACTATAGATCTAGAAGAAAAACTAGCTCTAATATTATATAAAAAAAATACTTTCACCAGTACGTATCAACGATCAGTCTCATCAAGCTAGGTCCACAAAAAATTAGCCCATGACTATAATAAACTATCCGTCGGTGTACACCAATGATCATCTTACTAGAGATCCGAAAAATGATTAGATCTTGAATTCGTATGTTCATAGTTTAACTAGAGAGCAATGGACCAACACATAATATATTTTGATACAAAGAATATAATTTATTTTTCACTAAAATATGCTTATTTGATCAAGGAGAGAGATACAAGATCTAGGCTAATCAGGTTGATTGAGCTTAATCCACTTAAGTTAGGTCGAATCGAAGACCAATGGGTCCCCTCCCCCCCCCTCTCTCTCTCCTTCTTCTTCTTCTTTTCTAGGGCCAAAACAAGAGTTTTGATGGGGTTTGATCCATCTAAAGCAAGATGGAGAGGAGGAAAAGGGAGGTGAAGTCTGATAGTGGCATGGCCTAAGCACCCATGGCCTGCAGCGAGGTGGCCATGGTTTGGATGCAGCATCCAACCATGCTCATGAGAAAGGAAAGAGGGAAGGGGCATCGCCCCTTACTTCCTTGATGGGGGCTTCCTCGATCAAGGAAGAAGCAAGGGAAGGGAGCTCATTAGAGGTAACGATGGTGATGGGGCTCGACTGGACGGGATGAATTCTAACAAATACTACTACAAAAATAGTCTATGGTAGCGCATACTATGACAACGATTTTTGAAACTGCTGCCATAGATCCTACGATATCGATTTTCGTTAACCGCTACTATAGGTCGGACCTATGGCAGTAGTTTTTGTAACCGTTGCTATAGATCCGATATATAGCAGCGGTTAACGAAAATCGCTGTCGTAAGTCAAATCTATAGCAGTGGTTACAAAAAATCGTTGTCATAGATCGACCTATAGTAGCGGTTCATACTAACCGCTGCTATACGTCTGACCTATAGCAGCGGTTACATAGATCGGACCTATAGCAGCGGTTAGTATAACCGCTGTCATAAGTCGGACCTATAGCAATGGTTAGTATGAACCGCTGCTATAAGCTTATTTATGGTAACGGTTAATTATAACAACTGTCATATATTTTTTTCTTTAAATATTATATAATTTTAAACTTTAATATCAATCTTCATCATTCATTATCTAAATAATTATCATTAGAGTGTCGTCGCAAAAGATCATCTTGATCCGATGGTCCTAACTTCATCGATCAAAATAATTTAGTTTCGATGATCACAAACGACGATGCGATGATCTGATAGATGGAGATATCCGATGGATCCAAAAATCTGCAATGATGATCTCGATGATATTTGTAGCATACTATCAAAGTTTTACTTCAATCAAATATCGTTATCTTGGTCAATTTAGTATAGATAAGTTTCGACCATTAAATGATAAACGAGTGATCAAAGGATCAAACGGTGTTCGATTATGAGATAATTTTTTTATAAATGATCTTGACTACTATTTTAATCATTTTTTATGATAGTGATTATAAAATTTAAATCGTGAGATGAAGAACGATCTAAAACTATACGTCTCATGATAACCATTCTGAAATTTTACTGATTGTTATGCTTGTACTTTGGTAATATCTACTTAACATGAATAATTTATATAAAAATGATTTAAATTTTACTATCATCACCATATAAAATATTTAAAATTATAATAAAAATTATTTAACTAAAAAATTATCTCATAATCGGATGCCATTTAACCCTTTGATCGCTTGTTTCTAATTTAACGGTCGAAATTATTACATACTAAATTGACCATGATAACGATATTCGATTAAAGTAAAACTTTAATAGTATGCTACAAACATCATTGAGATCATCGTTGTGAGTTTTAGGATCTATTGAAGGTCTCCATCTATCAGATCATTACATCATCATTTGTGATCGTCGAAATCAAATTTTTTTAATCGATGAAGCTAGGGCCATCGGATCGAGGTGATTTTTTTCGACAACACTCTAATGATAATTATTTAGATAATGAATGGTAAAGATGGACATTAAATTTTAAAATTATATAATATTTAAAAAAAATAAGAAAAAAATTATTTTCAACCTACGACAATGGTTATCAAAAACTACTGCAATAGATCTACTGCAGATAACTGCTACCATTGGTTAAATTAAAAATTTTTAAATTTTTTTTGCTTTTCTTTCATGCGCACTCGATATCTCTCTCCCCCTCCTCTCCATCGTCGGTGAGGCTTCTTCCCCCTCGGCTAGCGTCGCTCCTTCTTTTCCCTCGGCCAGTGCCGTCCCTCCTTCCCCCTCCCCCTTCGGCCCCCCATTTTCGACCGCCGCTCTCCGCCACCCCCAACCCGGCCCCCCCACCCTCCCCCCAGCTGCCCCTCCTTCCCCCATCCCCTGCCGCTCCTCTCCGCCACCCACCAACCCCCACCCGCCCCCCACCCTCCCCCGGCCACCCCTCCTTCCCCTCCATCTCCGGTTGCCCCTCTGCGCCACCCTGCCACCCCAAACCCCCCATCTCCGACCACCTATCCTTCCCCCATCCCCAATCGGTCCTTCCCGCCACCCACCACCCACCCACCCCCCCGGCCACCCCTCCTTCCCCCCATCCCTGCCGCCCCTCCCCGCCACCCAGCCCCCCATCCTCAGCCGCCCCTCCTTCCTCCCATCCCCGGCCGCCCTCCCCCACCACCCCCACCCAGCCCCTCCACCCCCCACACTCCCCCTTTCGATCGTCGACCCTTCCATCACTGTGCCTCTCGGGCCTCCACGTCATCGTGCCCCCCCCCTAGCCCCCCATCCCCGATCGTCATTGCTCTCTCTCTTTTCTCTTTCTCTCTCTTCTCTATCTCACTATCTTGCTTTTATTTCGTAGGTTATCTCTAGTGCCTTCGTCCTCTTCTAGCATCGTCGTCGGTGACCCTCAGAGCTTTCGATGCGATCCGCTCTCTATAGCTGCAGGTATATTTTTTTTAATTTTATAGTATTATTTATTAATCATGTATATTTATAATAATTTATAAAATATTTATAATAAATATTATAAATATTATAATTATCTGCATGCCGTAGTTTTTAGATTGGAACCTGAATATTCAGATCCAGATCCAATTTTAATTACTGATATCGGATCCAAATTTGAATACCTGATGGGTCTGTACTTAAAGTATCAAACCTGGATCCTAATGGATCCCAAAAGGTTGGACCCAATTTTGGAATTCAAAATTAAGAAACGAAGAGATTGAGAGAGAGATCGATAGATTGAGAGAGAGAGGGCTGATCGCTCGTCGGCCGTCGGCAAGGGAGATTGAGAGTGGGAGGGAGGAGGTCCGGCCTCACCACCATCGCCGACGAAGGAGATCAAGAGAGGAGGAGAGGAAGGGATCCGACCTCAACGCCATCATTGGGAGAGAGGGGGTTTGGCCTCGCCGCCATCATTGGAAGAGAGGGGGTTCGGACTCGTCGGTGAGGGAGATCGAAAGAGCAAGAGAGGGAGGGAGAGGGTTTGGCCTCGTCGACATCACTGAAAGGGATGGGATCCGACCTTGCCGATAAGGAAGATCGAGGGAGATCAAGAGAGTGAGAGAGGGAGGGATGGGGTCCGACCTCGTCGATAAGGAAGATTGAGAGAGGGAGAGAGGAAGATTGAGAGATGGAAAAGCTGTGAGGAAGGGGTTCGGCCTCGCCGCCATCACCGATGAGAGAGATCGAGAGAGGGAGAGAGGGAGTGATCGAGGGGATGGCACACAGTCGAGCCGGCTCGGGCCATGATTGAGCCGACTGGGAGAGGACCCGAGTCGAATGTCTGAGGCATGGAGTTGACTGTCTCAGGCACAGAGCCAGCTCGACTTCTAAGCGAATAGAATTTGATATGTCTCTCTAAGGTTCCAACTTTAAGCCCTAAGATGCCATCATAATCTACTTTATTCTTCTTTTAAATTTTTAGATTAACACCAAGATTCGTACAAGAGATCGGATCTACGATTGTTGCTCATCCTTAATTATTTATGAATGTAATTCATGTTATAGAATTTATTGCATAATATTTTTTGAATATTTATATCTTATTATTTTTGTTTATTACATTGCATAACGATAGACCCATCAATTGATTAGTGTACATATTAGAGACTATTTATTGATGCTATACCAATATTATTGTTCAACATGTTATATTGATTAATGTTCATTAATATTGCAAATCACGATGGCACCGAAATGCCATCTAGCTTTCATCCCTGCCCCTCGGTGGGTTACGCGTAGTTCAGCATCTGAGAAAAAATCAGAGCATACTCCATCCACCTCAGCATCGACTGCTCAGAAATCTCCACCATCGGTATCTACTCCATCGACGATATCTACTCCACCGATGGCATCTACTCTACCGATAGCTGAGCCTCTACCATCACCCATATCTGAGACACATGCTACTACGCAGTCATCTGAGTATATGTTTTTATTATATTAGTACAACTTTATTTTTTATATAGTATTTATACACTTATATATTTGCATAATGTATTTGTATTATAGGTGCACCATCTAGTCGAATATTTTATGGTCCCACACGTATGGCACACGTGTGAAATTGCCAGTATCAGATGATGGTCTATTACGATGTGGAGAGAAGGTCATAGGAAAGATCGCACGAAAGATGCATTCCTTTTTTGGAGTACTTGTGAAGTAGTCGGACATCATTCTCGTAGAGCCCAGAGATGATATTTGATGGATGCTACCATCGGAGATCGGGTATGAAAGGAGATATGGGTAAGTACGCACATCTTAATTATATTTATGCATTTTATATGTTTACACTATATATGTTTGATTAGAATAATTTTGTAACTGATTTTTGATAACTTTGTACAGAGGAGGTATGACTTTTTCGATCACGAGAGGGCTCGAGATGCCCGACTGAGAAAGATTGAAGAGTTGTATCAGGGTTATAAGGTCAAGCTTCAAAGAGAATGGCTCAAGCACCGATGAGACACTCCGGAGGAGCTTATTTCCTGGATATAGGACTGTCCTTTGAGTCAGTAGGAGAGGATGGTTAGACACTGGAGGAGTCAGGAGTTCGAGATAAAATTTCTAACTATTAAATTTTTCAATATGCTTAAAATTTTATTTAAATATTTTTTAAATATTTATTATTTATTTGAATATTTGTTAGGCTACCTTTCATCAGAATTAAAAGAATCATGCAGCTTAGGAGTATACGCATACTCTATGCCGCGAGTCTATGGCCAGTCGTATGCATGGAGAGATAATTAATTATAAATCTTATTGAATAAATTAAATTTATATTTTTTATCATCTTTTTGATAAATTTATTCTTTATTATAGTTGATGAGAGATGGAGTGATGCTCAGTCATAGCGAGATCTTCTGATCTAGCCGCACGAGCAAGACGGGCAGGCCGATGAACGATCAGACGTATTTTTATAAGTATTAAATATATTAGTAATATGATTAGTATTATAGCATTTTTTATAAAATTTTATTTTAATTTATAATTACAGAATCGGTTAGATGTGCTCACGAGCGAGGACCCAGATACCTCTGGGCCCCATGATCATCTATCTCAGGTCTTAGGGCCTGAGCACTTTGGAAGGATCCGATGCAGGTCCGGACATACGCTGATGAGCTACTAATCCGAGGCAAGCATCTCCTCATAGACTTTTAGTGTCGTCAGTCGGAAGAAGTTTGAGGAGGCATTGGCATGGGCAGATCATGCTACGATGCGGGCAAATCGGGCTGAGGAGCGTGCATCTCATCTGGAGGGTATCATGAGAGACATGATGTCGATGCTCAGCATGCGTTTTGAAGTCATGGGCTTCAAAGATATGTTGGCTCGTATTTCAGCTCCAGCTCTGGCTCTCGATGATGACAAAGATGATGTAGATTTAGAAGACTTTTGATGTATTTTATTTTTTTAAAAAATATTATAATAAATTTTATTCGATAATAAAATTTTAGCATTTCAGAATAATTTTTATGTTTATTATATTTTCTCATATTATATATCTATATTTATTAAATAAATATATAAAAAATAAAAATTTTATTTTTTTTTAATTATTCAAGATCTATGGCAGCGATTTTATAACCGCTTTTATATCCATACCAACCGTTGCCATAGGTCCTTGGTGCAAATGGTGCCAACCACTATATTAGACCTATGGCAGTGGTTAAGAAATTGCTGCTATAGATAACTTATGACAGCGATTATATAACCGCTGCCATAGGTCGATCTATTGCAGTGATTTATAAACCACTGCAATAGGCTATTTATAAACCGCTGTAATAGGCTATCTATAGCACCGATTCAAACAACCACTATCATAGAGCTACGGCAATAGCTTCAGTAGCAACGGTTAAATAACCGCTGTCATAGACTATGACAGCGATTTTTTGGACTATGGTAGCAATTACGAACCGCTACCATAGCCCTTTTTTGTAGTAGTGAAAATTTATGATGATAAAATTTAGAATGGTAGAAAATAGTGCAAACTCAGAATTTTGGGCGACCAAGCTTGAGCTAAGATAGTTCATTAGCCACTAGAGAGGAGAAAGAAAGGAAAGAGGAGAAAGAGTGCTTGGTGGTGCCGATCGTAGGGAAGAAGGGGTTTAAATAGGACTCAAGCACGAAATGTATAAGATTGACCCAATACTAGCAGTTTATTTATTGCGTCGGCCCTCAATGGCCGTCGGTCAGCTTACACTAGCCCAAGATTTTTGCAAACACCATTGTTCGGTGGCCTTAACCCAAAGACAAAGGTGCTTAGGCTAGGGGATCGAAATTTTCTTGTTTCGAACATAATTTTTTTCTCCTTTTTTTTGTGTGTTTTGGATAGAAGTTGGCTAGGATTGCCAACTTTGATCCAACATATGCTCTTTTTTTATCGAATTTTACATTTTCCCCTCTTGAAAATAAATTTATCCTCAAAATATAAGAAACTAGGCCTTTGAAAGTTAAATGTACTCAATCCAAGACTTTCATGTACTAATTTGCTCTGGCTCGATATCTATGTTACACTAAACAAATGATCATACCACTCAAATGCCCACGAGCAATCCAATCACTTACATCAATCACAATTCTCATATGCATTTCTAAATTGAAGCATGGACTCTTCTCAAGAATACTTCATAACTTAGCACCTTTATGCCAACCCTAGAATTTGGCAATCAAGTACATACAATCCAAGATTTCATCTTAATGTGATAACCATATTTGAATCAATTATTAAAAGCTTTTTGTCATATTTAAGATTAAGATATAAACTAGTAAGATTCACATTAAATAAGTGACCAAGAGTCTGAGATCGAAATCATCATCATGATATAAATGCACATTTATTCAAGATTCGATTGGGATTAATTGAATGCAAAAACTTCATAACAAGATCGATTATTAAAATTAATTGTACTTGGATTAGAACTTGAAATGAATTTAACACAAACACTATAGTGAAGGTTCAATCTCACACAAGATAATGACCCATCTTGATTAGAATCAAATCATTAGATAGCTATGAAGATGATTATGATTATATATTGATGGCATAGATAACGAGAGTCTATCATAAAATATGAAAATAAATAACATTGAATCATAAGTCTAAAAAAATAAGATATTTGATAGCATGATTTCTATGTTAAAGTTGAGATTATAAGAAAGAAAATAAACAATAAATGATTGATTCGGATACTTAACAAATTAGATCAAGTTGAATCAGTAATCAATTAACCCTAGACATAAGATGTCTAAAGTTTTTCTTAGTGCAATTCCCAATCATTGAACCTATCTGACAGAATAACATAGCCACGGCATAATTAGCCAAAGAATAAAAACTTTTTTTATCAAAAAAATCAAATCTTCCATCAATCAATATTTTTGCTAAGTTTTTAAATGACTCAATCCACTTCACTTTCATTGCGCAACTTTGATCAACATCCTTTAAAATTTTTTAATGATCATAAAATAAATTTTATAAAGTTTAAGTAAAGATTTTATCGTTATTTTTCAAGTACATTGGATTATGTTTATCCCTCGAAATAATTATCATGTTTATGCCATTGTATGATCAAGATATTAAATTTTAAATCCAATTGAGTTAAGCCAGCTCTAGACTAACTTGACAATCTAATTAAATAATTTGTAATCAATCTATCTCTCTTTTGAGAAAGTCAACTGTATATTCCAATAATCAACTTTTTAAATTCTTTTTTCTTCTTTTGGATCAAACTCATTTAAATCTTTCAAAATCATATCATAAAATTTTGCTCAAAAAATCCACAATCAACTTATAAACCCGATATTTAACTTCCAAAAGATTTTACGAAGATCTAGTAACTTAGTTCCACCAAGATATGGGCTCTTATAATTTCACTACAAAATTAATTTTACTAATTAGAAAAATATTTCTATCTCTAGTATCACTAGGATAATAGTAAAATTAGTTTACTTTAACTTAGAGGATCTACTCAAGATATCAGATAAAATAAATTATTTATAATAATTATTTATCTTTTTTAATTACCTTCATTCCATTTCATTTTCTCAACAAGAGAACTAAATTCTTCAAGTTTTTCATAAATTCTAGATTGCATCCAAAATCTATTATTTTTTTATAAATAAGAGATTATGAGGTTCTAGCATTTCAAACATAGTGATTTAAGTTTCATAATCAATTCATAAACTTAATTTTAATTTTAAAATAATTCATACAAAAATCCAATAATCTTGTTCAAGGGTTCATTAGAAACTCCACTACGATATAGACTATGATTTCATGATGAGATCAATCCGAATCACATCTATAATTTATTATAATTATTAATTTTTTAATCTAAAATCAAAATTATTATCATATTTTCAAATTCATATCTAGTTGGATTCTTAAAATATTTTGAATGTTATGACTCATCCATATTACTGAAAGTATATTTTCAACATACTAATTATTTATGATATTTTTTTTGAAACTAGACTAGGTGCATGTGACCAGAATTTTAACAATATCAATCTACTATGCTTATCCTAAGCAAAGTTCTAAGGATCTTAAATTATATCCACAAAATATAGACATTAAAAGATAATTCATTAGACTTCTAGTACAAGTAATTATTTCAAGATATCAATCAAAATCTTAAGTTTTACTTCACTCTCATTATAATTCTAAACTCTAAGATCTTGAACCTAAACTCTGTTATCATTTTATCTATCACATCTCGACTCAAGGCCTAACCGAGCATGCGATAGGCGGCTACATATCCTTAGGATTTGATTTCAAAGGACATGTAAGATTTGTCTTTTTATTCATGTATAATTATATCATTCCAAACTTAGGCAATAATAGATAAATGATAATTGACTTGCCATAATTATTACAAAAAAGTCTATAACCTCAAAATTTCATATATAAATATCTAATAATTTATTAAAAAAACTAATTTAATTTTTTTAATGTCCTAGGGCCTCACGGCTTGATCTCCAACCCTAACTAATCCGCTGCATCTGAAAAAATAAAAAAAAAAGTAATGAGCTATGAGCCTAGTAAGTTACTAGAACATATAATTTATTTATATATTTATATTAAAAAATAAATTTTTAGTTTCATGATTTTTTTATAAAAATATTTCACATGAGTATAAAAGCATGCCATATCAATCAACATATATTTAAAATTTGCATTTTGCTTAAAATAAATTTTTTAATCACTCAAAGTTTAGCCTTCCATTCTCACTCTCCTATTTTCTTTAACTATAGTCACGATCGGCTCATGGCCAGCCTTAAAAGAGACTAGATGTTGACTACAACATACCATCTATAGGTCATATGCCAGTGATCGCCCCACTGAAGATCCGAAAGAAAAACCTAGCTCTAATATCATATGGTGAATCATTCTCTCACCAGCATATGTCAATAATACTACTACAAAAAAAGGACTACGACAGTGATTCGTAATCACTGCCATAGGCTATGGCAGCAGTTTTCTAACCGTTGCTACTGCGGTCGTCATCGTAGCTCTATGGCAGTAATTATTACAGCAATTATTTAAACCGCTGCCATAAATAATCTATTGCAATAGTTTATAAACCGCTGTAATAGATCAATCTATAGCAGCGATTTCTTAACCACTATCATAGGTCTAATGCAGTCGTTGGCATTGTTTACATCAGAAACCTATGACAGTGGTTATAAAATTATTATCATAGATCTTGAATAATTTTAAAAAATAAAATTTTTATTTTTTATATATATTTTATCTGATAAATATAGATATATAACACAAAAAAATATAATAAACATAAAAATTATTCTAAAATACTAAAATTTTATTATCGAATAAAATTTATTATAATATTTTTAAAAAAATATATATATCAAAAATTTTCTAAATCTACATCATCGTTGTTGTCACTGAAAGCCGGAGCTAGAGCTGAAACTAAAACCGAAGCTAGATCTAGAATGTGGGCCAATATATCCTTGAAGCTCATGACAGCCTTAACCATTATTACTATAGTGAATGAAGCCTCTAATGAACTAACACGAACATAAATAGTAAAAAGTTTGCCAAAAAAATATTGATGTTGTATGTAGCAAACAGTAGAACTATTTGCATGACTAGAGTAATGACATTATGCTTCTTCTTCTTTTTTGGGGGGTGAAGGTAGCAGCATTTTATTAGATAGGCATAACATACAATGAAGCCATGGCCATACCAAAGTTGCAGTCTGACAATTCGATCTTCAAGGTACATAGTCTTAGATAGAAAATCAATGCCAATTATAGCCTGTTCATCATGAATAAAAGACTTGTAAGAACATCACACATAAAGAATAAAAATAAAAATAATAAAATACATTCACTTCTTTTATTCTACAAGCATGGTAGAATATTGAAATGGTAACGAGAGCAAGAAAAGATGACAAAGCGCAACTTGAATATTGAACAAAAAAATTAAGTTGTACAACAAACTCCTGTCCTCATTTTTTGGAAATATACAAAGAGATATAATCAATTAACAGTTCCAAAGAAAATTCTCTGTTCATCTATAATTTAAAAGATGTCTATTCATCTAAGCTTTTTTGAAGAGAATTAATGAGAACCATAATCTAGCTAATCTCTAAAGGCTGCACAGTATGCCACCTCATAGAACAGTTTGAAAGACCTCAAATAGATTCTTTAGAAATTAGTTGATCCATCATCTTAAAAAGGATAATTTAAAAGATGCCCAATCACTGCAATATAATGCATAAAATCATTTAAAGAAGTAAAATTTGAATTAGCAAGAACTGAATAGAAATAAAAAATAATATAACATACATCGACATAAAAACTTAATTTAAAATTAAAATATATGATGGATTTCATTGGGTCACAGCAACTTGAAATATCATAAGTCTAATCAGAGTCCTTAAAAGTTATGTTAAATGTATCCGATAAGACAGGCACAAAAAGAAAAATAAATAATTTTCAAAAGTAGACTCAAACGCAAATAGAAATGAATCGAGACAAAATCAAATTTGGTATTCAAGCTTTGGCAGGTCAGCCAATTAAGAATTAAGATATAAATGATGATTTTAAGCAGCTTAATATACCAATAATATGCCAATGATATGTAAACATGCCTACCTCATTTTATATAGGAAAAGATAGTTCTTAAAAAATAAATATCGATAATAATTTGGAAATAAACCAAGAAGCTGACTATTGCAGTGAATAAGAAGGCATTATTAGATGTTGGTTACCAGTTTATTTCTATAAATTTCATTAGACTGCATTGATATAAATAAAAATTTTGGAAAGCAAATAACAGATAATTCACCTCTCGTGCAACATTCCAATGATGGAGCTAGAGAGATAAGGCCGAACCCCCTTCCTCCCTCTCTCGCTTTCTCGATCTTCCACTCTCCCTCTCTCGATCTTCCTCACCGATGAGGCCGAACCCCCTCCCTTCCAATGATGGCGGCGAGGTCGGATCCCTTCCTTTCTCTCTCAAGTACAGACTCATTAGATATTCGGATTCGAATCTGATATCAGTAATTAAAATTGAATCTAGATCTGAATATCTAGATTTCGATCCGAACTCAATTCGTTGATAGATCTAGTCCACAACCATCGATATGTCACGGTCCAAAACTACCGCCATGGCACGATCCAAAAACTATGGCATGCAGATAATTATAATATTTATAATAAATATTTATAATATTTATTATAAATATTTTATAAATTATTATAAATATATATAATTAATAAATAATATTATAAAATATAAAAAAAAATACCTACGGTTATAGAGAGCGGGTCGCACCAAAAGCTCTGAGGATTGTCGATGACGACACTAAAGGAGAACGACGGTACTAGAGGTAACCTGCAAAATAAAAGCAAGATAGTGAGATAGAGAAGAGAGAAAAAGAGGAAAAAGAGAGCAGGGATGGTCGGGGATGGGAGGCCAGGGGAGGGGCATAGTGACGAGGAGGCCAAAGGAAGCTTCACACTTGACCGGGGAAGGTCAGAATGGTGGTGGTGATGGGGGTGGGGTTTCGCGGGGGCCAAAGGAGGGTGGAGGGGGCTCGTCGGAAGGGAGGTTTGGTTTCGCACTGGGGTCAGAGGAGGATAGAGTGTGGAAAAGAGGTTTCACGGAGGATCGAGGGTGGATGGAGGTTCATCGGAGGGAGGATTTTATAGGAGGCCAAGGAGGGGTCAGATGGGGGGGGCGGGGGGAGGGTGGGGTTTCACAGGGGGGCGAGCGAGGGTGGAGGGGGTTCGTCGGAGGGGGGGTTTCGTGGAGGGTCGAGGGAGGGTCGGATGGGGGTTCATCGAAGGAGGGGTTTCGCTGGGGGCCGAGGGAGAGTCGGATGAAGGGGTGGGGCAGTCGGGTGGGGGGTGGTGGGTGGCGGGAAGGGGCGGTCGGAGATGGAGGGGGAGGGGAGAGGGAAGAAGGGGCGACGTCGGTCGAGGGGGAAGGAGGGGCAACGTCGGTCGGGGGGGAAGGAGCCTCACCAATGATGAAGAGGAGGAGAGAGAGAGATCGAGTGTGCACGAAAAAAAAAGTTAAAAATTTTCAACCTAACCTACGATAGTGGTTATCGAACCACTGCCATAGATCTATGGCAGCGGTTATCCAAAACCGCTGCCATAGATCTATGGCAGCGGTTATCCAAAACCGCTGCCATAGATCTACGACAGCGATTTTATAACTGCTGCCATAGGTTGAAAATAATTTTTTTTTTATTTTTTTAAAAATATTATATAATTTTAAAATTTAATGCTTATCTTCACCATTCATTATCTAAATAATTATCATTAGAGTGTCATCATAAAAGATTGCCTCGATCCGATGACCCTAGCTTCATCGATCAGAAAAATTTGATTTCGACTTTTATAAATGATGATGCGATGATCTGATAGATGGAGACATCCGATGGATCCAAAAATCTACAACGATGATCTTGATGATGTTTATAGTATACTATTAAAATTTTACTTCAATCGAATATCGTTATCATGGTCAATTTAGTATGGAATGATTTCAGTCATTAAATTAGAAATAAGTGATCAAAGGATTAAATGACGTTCAATTATGAGATAATTTTTTAGTTAAATGATCTTTGTTATAATTTTAAATATTTTATATAATGATGATAGTAAAATTTAAATTATTTTTGTATAAATTATTCATGTTAAGCAGATATTACGAAAGTACGAGCATAACAATCAGTGAAGTTTTAGAATGATTATCAGAAGACGTATAGTTTTAGATTATTCTTCATCTCATAAGTTAAATTTTATAATCATCATCGTAAAAAATGATTAAAGTAGTAGCCAAGATCATTTATAAAAAAAATTATCTCATAATCAGACACTGTTTGGTCTTTTGATCACTCGTTTATCATTTAACGGTCGAAACTAACCTATACTAAATTGACCAAGATAACGATATTCGATTGAAGTAAAATTTTGATAGTACACTATAAATATCACCAAGATCATCGTTGCAGATTTTTGAATCCATCGAAGGTTTTCATCTATCAGATCATCGCATCGTCATTCGTAGTTATCGAAATTGAATTTTTTTGATCGATGAAGCTAGAGCCATCGGATCGAGGCGATCTTTTGTGATGATACTTTAATGATAATTATTTAGATAATGAACAATAAAGATGAACATTAAATTTTAAAATTATATAATATTTTAAAATATATATATATAGCAGCGGTTATAATTAACCGCTGTCATAAATCAGATCATAGCAACGGTTTCTACTAATCGCTGTTATAGGTCCGACTTATGACAGCGGTTATAATGAACCACTGCTATAGGTTGATCTATGGCAGCGATTTTTTGTAACCATTACTATAGGTCCGACCTACGACAGCGATTTTCTATAATCGCTGTTATATATCGGACGTATGGTAGCAGTTACAAAAACCACTGTCATAGGTTCGATCTAGGGCAGCGATTAACGAAAATCACTGCCGTAGGAGCTATGACAGCGGTTTCAAAAACTACTGCTATAGGCCATTTTTGTAGTAGTGTAATCTATCCCATTTGATTAGATCGAAAAGAAAAACTTGCCTCTAACTACAACACACTATTCATCGATGTACATTATAAGGTTTTTATATATTATATATTTATCCATAAGGCAAATGTCTGCTACGAACTGATATTTTTATTACATTGCAAGATTTTGAAGAGATGATATATATGCATATATATATATATATATATATATATATATATATATATATATATATATATATATATATATATATATATATATATATATATATATATATATATATACATATATATATAAAGAGAGAGATTTTTTGTAACCGCTGCTATAGGTCCAACCTACGGTAGTAGTTAGTTTGCTGTAACCGCTGCTATATATCGGATCTATGGCAACAGTTACAAAAATCGTTGCCATAGGTCCGACCTATGCCAGTAGTTAACGAAAATCGCTGTCATAAGAGCTATGGCAGCGGTTTCAAAAATCGCTATCATAGTATGTGCTGCTATAGACCATTTTTGTAGTAGTGTAATCTGTCCCATTTGACTAGGTCAGAAAGAAAAACTTACCCCTAACTACAACAAATCGTTCGTCGGTGTGCATTAGTAATCGCCCCACTGGAGGCTCGATAGATGACTAGATCCTAAATTTGTATGGTCATGGTCGGACAAAAGAGCAGTAGGTAGCAATTTTTTGTAATCCTATGGCAGTGATTTTTTGTAACCGTTGCTATAGGTCCGACCTATAGTAGCGATTTTCTATAACCGCTGCTATATATCGGACCTATGGCAGCGGTTAACGAAAATCGCTGCCGTAGGAGCTATTGCAGCGGTTTTGAAAATCGCTGTCATAGTATTCGCTGTTATAGGTCATTTTTGTAGTAGTGTAATCTGTCCCATTTGACTAGATCGAAAAGAAAAACTTGCCCCTAACTATAACACACCGTTCGTCGGTGTGCATTAGTAACCGCCCCACTGGAGGCTCGATAGATGACTAGATCCTAAATTTGTGTGATCATGGTCGGACAAAAGAGTAGTAGGCCAACATACAACATATTTTGATTCAAAGAAATATAATTCATTTTCTACTAAAATATGCATGTTTGATCAACATTTCACGAATCATTTTTATATTTATCGTATAAGATAATTAAGTTAAACCAAAATGTTATAGCAATAGATAAATCTACAAATCAAATCTCATATGTGATAAAAATACGTTAAGGATATAGATAACTTATAATCTAGATCAACTAGATCCAAGAAAAATTGTCTAATAAAACTATTTACGTCTTTTGACACATAGCTCAATCTTTAGTTCTAACACTCCTTTAGAATTGAATAATTCAAAGTAATCAACACCGTTAGTCTTAATTGAAAATGAGCATAGAAAATAGAGAGAAAAGAAAGCAAATCAATTTGGACCTACATAGGTGTCTAACTTATTTAGCATGGACACACTAACATAGGAAGAAGAGAGATAGTAGATCTAGGCTAATTGGATTGATTGAGCTTAATTCACTTAGGTTAGGTCAAATCAGAGGCCCCTTCTCTCTCTATCTTCTTCTTCTTTTTTATGGCCAAAATTGGGGTTTTGATGGGGTTTGATTCGTCTAAAAGCAAGATAGAGGGGAGGCAAAGGAAAGTAGGGTTTGATGGTAGCACAGCTTACGAGGCCGTGGCCTACGGCCAGATGGTCACGATTTGGGTGCAATGTCTAGCCATGCACATGAGAAAGGAAAGAGGGAAGGAGCATCACACTAGAGGTGGTAGCTCCCTCGGGTAGGAAAAAAAGCAAAGGAAGGGAGCTCACAAGAGGTGGCGATGGCAATAGGGCTCTATTGGACGGGATAAATTTCGACAAGATTTACGGTGGCAAAATTTAGAACAGTAGAAAATAAAGCAAATTTGAAATTTTGAATTGTCGGGCTAGAATTAAGGCAGCTCATTTGCCACCGGAGAAAAGAGAGAAAGAGGGTAAAGAGTGCTTAATGATGCCGATCATAAGGAAGGAGGGATTTAAATAGGACTCAACATGGAATAGATAGGACCGGCTTAATGCTGACCATTCATTAGTTACACTTGCTCCAAATGACCATCGCTTGCTTCGTATGGGCCTAGGACTTTTGCACCACCATTGTTCAATGGCTTTAAGATGGGAGAGTGAGATTCTATTTTGAACATGATTTTTTTTTTTTATTATTTTTTATTATGTATTTAGGATAAAAGTCGGTTGGAATTACTGCATCCAATTCCCGCGCCCACCCGCCCCCGCCTTCTTTTTTTTTTTTTTATTTTTTTTTCCTCCAAATTTCACAAACTCATTTTAAGGATCTAATGAGACCGTGAGAGCTCAAAATTTTTAAAACTTTAATCCAAACTTTAGACTATTTTATTATTTTTTAATATATGATTATTTTATTATATTTTACTATAAATTTCACCCTATTCACCTCTCTCTCTCCCCGAGTTCACCACGGCACCACCAACAACACCATCATCATCCACGGCGCTGCCCACCTTTATTCCACTCCTTCCTCCAAGGATTTTTTTAATCCCCCACAAGCTCCTCATCCTCGCGACTGGCTAGCCCTCATAAGCACTACCAAGGAGCTCCAAGCACTCCTCTCGCGGCGGCAACGTGGTTAACAGCAGGCAGGACTCCAATCCCTGTTGGGAATCCAGTTGCTCTTCAGATGAGCCGAGAAGGGCCGGCTCCGTGCCGAATCTAGTAGGGATATCTGGGTCCTTCTCATCCCGAATCTAATAGGGAGCTGGGGAAAATATCGGTGATGCAGGTGGGGGGAGAAGACCATGGAACGAAAGGAGTGGGGATGAGGATCGCGGGAGGAGGGAAGCCAAAAATAAATTAAAAAAAAAAAATCTCAGCATGGTCAATACCGGTGGGATCGACATCACAATACGACAATACCCCCGTTTTTGACATCCCAAAGCCCGACGGTGCCTTCTCTTCGTCCAAACACACATCGGCCCACTTTCAAACATTCCGGAGGGGCAAAATCGTCCATCTAATATTATGGTGGACGAAGATGAATGTAGCACCACCGAGCCAATCTTGTAGGAGTGGCATAAAGCATGTATTTTATCTTGATTTTCTTAAATTACATTAATTCAAAATAAATAAATATAAATAAAAAATAATAATAATTATAAATATATTATAAAAATAATTAGTATATTTACATTTCGAGCTATATTGAGCAGAGATTGAGCAAGTCTCCAGTTTGGCTAGCTAGTTAATTGACCAAGCCAAATTCAAATTAAATTTTGTGCCGAACAGTGGGCAAATTGTTTATTTGCCTTGCCTATGGTTCCATTACATGGCTTGCAAGCTAGCATACGATTGTTAAATCTTGCAACTTGGTTTGTACCATTCATCTATGCCGCCAATTAAAATTTTATTTTACCATTCATCTATGCCGCCAATTAAAATTTTATTTTAGAGGTAATATTTGAGGGAGCGTCGTAGAGACTGTTATTTATCGGGCTAAATGTTGCACATGACATGCAAATGCTAGATCAATTTTGAACCAGGTGGCTTCATATATACTACAGGCATGTTAGGACATCTATATGTCTTACTAAGGAGTTAGGGTGAAGAGAGAGAGATGAAAACAACATTGTAGAGGAACTCCTGGAACCTACAATCCTAGGAAGAATGAACAAATCACTTTTGGTTGGAAATATATGTGTTTTTTTTTATCCGAGGGCTCTTTTTGTGCAACTTCACTCTTGTCTCTTCGTGGATGATGTTCTTCCATAGCCACTTAGGATATGTTTAGATAGTCCTACAGGTATATCCTATAAATATCAAGCCTATTGGCCCACCTAATCTGCATCTGCTTAGGGCTTGCCGAATTCTCACGGTTTGTGGATATGTTAGTCTGTAGGAAGAAAAAAGTCCGTGGTTGTCTTTTTTTTTTTTTTTCCCCCACAAGATTTGAGCTAGGAGGTGTTGGGCAGTTATGAAGCATGCTTAAATGGATTTTTTGAGTCTAACCAGGTCCCTATCGAGTTTCCTAGACATCATACATCTAAATGTCCTCTAATACCTGTCCTCCAATGATGACACGCCACGTGATGCTTATTAGACAAAGGAGTTAGCTTCATTGGACTTGCAAGTCACGTGACATGGTTGAAAAGTGGACTTCCTCATATTTGTTTAGCATAATTTCCCCAATATCTCCTATTTGTCCTTGATGCGGCAATCATCAATAGACCCAGAATTGCTGCAGATCCATTCATATGAGGCAGTGGATTATTTGCTCTCATCTACAAATTGTATCCAGGTAATGGAGGCTAAATCTTTCTTGGCATATCTCTTTGGCTTATCTGGAAGCCTTCATCCACGCAAATGTGAATAAATTCCTTCCTTGTCATATATCCATTTCTAACCAATTGCCTTCATGCTGAATTGCTGACGCTGTCTTTTCCGATGTAAATGCTGATTTGGATGCCCCGTTGCTTGAAGCTGCTCATGCTGCTTTAATGTAAACGGGAGAAGTCGAAAGTGAAAGCATTCAACAACTTGTGCGATTTGCTGCTGCCCTCGGCGCATCAGTTGCAGAGTTTGGCCGGGACCGTAATTCCATGAAGCTCGGTAAACTGTCCCTTCCTAAGATGCCTCACACACCTTGTAATGAGAGAGTCGTAGCCTTGTACATGCCATTTCAAATGATGAAGTTTTGCATATGAGGCCAGTAGTGACTCCCCCCTCCCCCTCCACCAAAAAGAGAGAGAGAGAGAGAGAGAGAGAGAGCACAAAGGCCAAAAATAGTAATTGTGAAAAAGTTACTTCATTGAGGGTGAGATAGAAAAAATAGTATGAAAAATCCCTGACAATGCAAGAGGAAGGCGAGCTTTGACATCACGGTAAGATTACTCCATTGAAACATGGTTGCCTACATCAAACCACCATAGTGGAAATGAACCTTATACACCAGGCATTTTTTTTAATCCGGGACTCTATAGTTCACTGTGTGGTCAGGGTAAAAATAGAAAGGGATCCCTTGCCAAGGGGGACTCCAAGCAAGGGTGCACGGTCAAGTGAAAAATGGAAATGTATCAGACAAACACATGGATGCTGCCATATCTGCTGGAGAACAGCCGAAAATTTCTCCTTGCCTCTCATCAAGAATCTACTACAATGGTAGTTGCTGGAAGGGATAAAGGATGCAGAAGAGCTTCATGGGGCTTCCAAGAGATAGATACCTCATCTATCCTTTCGGGTTGTATCTTTTGTTTGAAAGAATGATTGATCTTCTTTCGCGACATCGATCTTTGGATTGTGTCCTGCATAGATCTCAAAGCATTCCAAACTCTTTCATTCATCCACCTACACAGATCTCTAAGCGGCGATTTCACGATCCAATGGTAGATTCCTATGAAAGAAGATGAGTCCCTCTGAGCAAAAGATACAACCCCTGCCGCTTTCAAACTGCTAATTATCTTTCTCACCTCATTCGCAAGCTCAATCACGTAATCATCTTGATGACCTGCATTAGCTCTAAAAATTATCCACTTGCATTTCTTAACGCATCCAAATATCATTTATTATTCTTCAGTTTCTTCTTATGATTACTAAGGAATTCAAGGAATAAAGTCAACATCATAGCAGAACATATACAACTTTCCAGTTTCCACCCTTTGCCTCAACTCTCACCACCGTGTCTTGACACATGAATGAGGTTTGAGAAATCCAGTAAAAAGAGCACTGTAGATTGCCTGCAATTAGCAAAAAGCTAACCAGAGGGATAACCTCAACCCACACAATCTACAATGTAGATACAAGGATGGATCAATGGATGAACTTATATAAACTTCAGTTGAAGAATAAGAGTTTATGAATGTTCAGAAATCTAAGATAGCCTCACCTATGTGGAACATTGCCTTCTCCAGAAGAAACAGATAGTCCCTATTGTTCCCGCAAGGACCACTGGCAGTAGCAATTTGTCTGAAGTACACATTGTAGGAGCTTAATCAGAAAAAGTAAAACCGCTGATGCTAATGATTCAAAATAACAGGAGGGCAAAAAGAGCTCGAATAAATATAAGCTTCTGATTCACCTTGCTGTTTCCCACAAGGGAGCTGGACCCAAATAGTACTTGTTGGCCTTTCTATCTGGGGTGGATGTGAATCTACAGAAGTAACAACTTGTTAATCTCACAGCAAAGAAAGATTACAATCCAAAGCAGCTTGTCAACACAATGCATTCCAGAAGTAAGATTCATATTTAGCAGGAAAGTTTAGGATCTTACGCTAAAACTCCTGTTACAGCTGGCCTAAGAAGATCTTCTTCCTGAATAATGCATGCCACAGACAGTAGAATGAGAGTGGTTCATCGGGAAACTAGAACTCTCAAGGGGCCTTTCAGACATAAACGACAGCAAAACTCTGATCTTACCTTGTAAAAGTCCACTGAAGTTTTCTGGTCATATTCACATTCTCTTCTCTCCAAATACTGAGAAGTGTAGAAAAATGCTCAATAACATATCAAGTAATCAAACAGTAATCAACTGAAGAAAACAGCACATTGAACTGTACCTGCATTGCTGCCCTTTCCTTTTCTATGCCTCCTCTAACACAATATGCAGTGCCCCACTGTAGGAGAAATAAGTCTTGTTAAGAGTGAAAGGGAACTGCACATCAAATTCTGTTCTAGTGAAACAAGAATATAGAATACAAATCTTGTTATATAGATTTTGATGATGTCAAACATCAGATAAGGGTATAAATCATCTTGAAGCGCAAGGTATGGATCAATATCCAAGCAAGTCCATCCTTTCATGTGCTTGTGGATGCATTAATTGCATATCTACTTTGATTTATCATCCTTCCACATGTATATAGATAATTGACCATCTTAACTGCCTAAGCATTTCTCATACTTGATCACTTTAATAACATTTTCAAATAGTTGCTGTATTGTAGAAACCGGATTTCAAAACCAAAAATAAGTCCAGGATTTTTAATTTCAAGGCCAGAGTTTAAGATAAAACCTCTGAAGTTTCACACCCTCCAGTATCAATGAAGAATAGGTACTACTACATCCTATAAAAGCTTTCCAATCAAATGAATATGAGTAAAAAAAAAAAATCAAATCAGGCACGGAAATTAGTAGTAGTAGTTGAAATAAGCATAATTTTCATGTGGTTGATAAGGATATTTAAGAATGTGAAATATATATCTAAAAAAAAAAAAAAAACTCCCAGAGCCATGATGTCTAACCTATCCAATCAGATAAAATAGGAGAATATAGCAACATATCTGAAGAATATAGCATATTTCCTCCATGACAATAAAATCAATATAGAAACATGGAAACCCAACAGATCTTAGATTCAAATAACTATTTTGGTTTGTCCTTTCATCATTGACCTAATATAGCCATATAACAAATTTACAGACCAGGGAATGGAAACTAAGAGAACATACAAATAAAATCAGGGGTGGGTGCTATACCCTCCTCTTAAACTAAGAGAAAAGCCGGTTGCCCGACAAAAATCACGGAACGTAGGAACAAATAAAATGGCACAGTCCAAAAAACCCATGATTAAGAAACCTGAGGTTTACAAAACAGATTTTATCCAAGTAATCAAATAGACAATCTAGCAAAGAATAAGTTCTGCTTACACAGACTGCTCCTTTTTTGGCCTCCAGCGTGCAAGTTCTAGCTGGATTTTCTGGTGTACCTCTGTGATCTATGCACGCTGCAAAGAAAAGGCTAACATTATATTTTTCTGATGCAGGATTTTAATTTGTGTTGCTTTAAGATTTTGAGAGATGTCACTAGGCCATCCTCTCAACAAACAGGTAAATCTTACCAAGATCGAACACACGCCTGTAGTCCTTGATGAAGCCAACTAGTTTCTCATCAAAGTCAAATCCAGGATTCCATATCAATGATCCATACCCAAATACCCACAGCACCATCGTCACAACCTGCATTATATATTCAAATATATTAAAGAAGGAAAAGAAGCTTCTCCAGAGCAAACCATGTACAATTGTCTGCTGAACCTCGATGTTTCTTTAATCAACAATAAAAACCACAAACATATTGCTAGAATTACTTCAATTACTCATTACCAATTACTTGCCGCTTTTAAATCACAGTAGAAACATAAATAATAGTCCAAAGGTGATCAGCTTTAATTATCAACTCATGTAAGTATAAAACAAGAAATGTGTTCATAATTGATAGACATAATAGGCATTTTAAAAAAATAAGGAATTAAACAACTCCACAAGTAGAATTCAGCTTTAATGTCGGAAACTTCTGCAAGTAGGATTCCATGAAACAGAGTTCGAAATCTAAAGGCGACATCTTTAAGGCTAATTACTATCTTCTCTACAGCTAAACGATCTGCTAAACTATGTCATACCACCTAGAAGGAAAAAAAAAATATTGGCAGAACCGAACACTTACAAATCAAACATCTAGATCTAATGGGGAAAATATTCTAAAAACAGTAGAATTTTACAGCTTCGGAAATTTTTGTAATCTTCTTCTAGGAATCTCGCCGTGATTTTTCTATAAACAATAGACTAAAAGGCTCCATTGCTATAATCTGAAAATCATACTAGAAAAGTGAAGAGGAAATAAGGTTGCTACCGGAAACGGGGGGGCGTTCTCAAATCCTTCCTCGATCTCAGAGAAGAAGAAAAAAGATCCAATGACGAAGGAGAAACGGCGGCGAAACCTTCTCTTCGAATCAAAACCCTAAAATTCAAGCGACGTTCCTGAATCAGGGGTCAGAACCCCAAATCCTCTTTCCGACGCCTTCTCCCTTTCTGGGGTTTTTGTTTGGGTTTCAGAGGGTGATGGGAGAAGCGGGGACGGGCGTTCTGCTTATATATGGCGAGAGACAGCCTCTGGATGCCCCGTGGGGATGCTCGCTTGACGGGTAAATGATAGTAAAATTACCAATATATCCTTCCATGGGTGATGGATCTCATGTCGACGGTAGGAATCGTGGGGCCCGCTCTATATCTGGAACTCCAGGTACAATGAACCTAGACGCGCATCTGTCTCTGGCGTTCTTTTTTTCGGTGGTCAATCCTCCTGGCGCCCTTAGTTTCAAACCAAATTTCCACGCGGCTTTTGGGATGAGGAAAGCGGATCGGAATCTGGGAGTCAATGAATCTGGACGGTTTTGCAGCAAGATTCAAGATTGAAGAGCCATTCAATTCAATAACGGCCTTTCGATCGGTCGAAAAGGGAGCCGATAGGCCATCCTTCGTACTCGCTTCTTCTTGACCGTTAGATCCGACTCGGGGTGCGTTCTTGAGTGTAGAATGGAATTGACTGAATTAGATGCCAACTAACCTATTTACGCCATGTTATTTGCACTCCCGCCGGCAATGAAATGCTTCGATTACCAACACGCGTCTTCCAAATTATAAACTGCGGGGCAATAATAAAACTATATTTATTTTAATATATATATATATATATATATATATATATATATATATATATATATATATATATTAACAATGAAGTTAACAACATATAAATCAATTTCTTAGTTCACATTGACTCATTCCTTCAACGTCGAGATTCCATGATCCACTTGATGTTCTCGTATCCATTAACGGGACGTGTATTAATTACTTGGCATCTATATCTTCGCAAAGCATATCTTGGAAAAAGATCAACGTCTTTAAAAGTGGCATTTGCATTCAATATTTATCTATAGTGCTCATAAGAAAAGTAAATTATAAAATAAAATATAAAATTTGGTCTTTTAAGCAGGGATTGAATATAACATTGCCTGCTGTACATAAAAATATTGCCGAGTGTAAATAATAAAAATAGACCATTTATTCAGCAAAAAATCCTCAAGATAAAGATATCTATTATATTTTTCTTTAAAAAATATATCTATTATTTTTTTCTTAAAAAAATTCTTTATGTCAGTATTTTAAGAAAATTAAAAGTCCCAAATACCTTCATCTTTTGTGCCGCATTGATTGAAGAGATCAATTTAAAGTGACAAATAAAACTTTAGTTGATGAACTTCTAGAAATTTTGAAAAGTATGCCATCTATTTAACATATAATATAATATAAAATTGCATATAACATTACCAAGTGTACATAGAAAATATTGCAATGTGTACATAGTAAAAGTCTACCATCTATTCAGCAAAAAATCCTTAAAATAAATTCATCCATTTATAACTTCTTCGAAAATTTCATATGTGGGTATTTCAGGAAATGAACAAGCTCCAAATGAGTATCTTCATCTTTTGTGCCACATAAATAAATATCTATTCGGATTGATAAAAAGAACTTTAATTGAAAGGCTTCAAAAAATTTCTAAAAGCCCATCGTTTATCTAGCAAAAAGTTTTTAAGATAATGCTATCTATTAATTCATATATGACCGTTTTAGAAAAATTAAGAAGCTCCAAGTAACTTCATCTTTTGTACCATATAAACTGAAAAGATATCTATTTAGAGTAATAAATAGAACTTCTATTGTAAGATTTCTGAAAATTTTTAAGAGCTTGCCATATGATCAGCAAAAAATTCTTAAGATAATATCATCTATCGATATTTTCTTGAAAAATTCCATATGTAAGTATTTAAGAAAAATTAAGAAGCTCTAAATATATTCATCTTCTATGCCATATAGATTAAAGAGATATGTATTAAGAGTGATAAATAGAACTTTAATGGGAAGAATTCTAAAACTTTTTAAAATAACAAAGACGTAATAGAGATATGGGAAAGAAGAACCAATCACTCCAACTCCAGTCCCAAAAGATTCACACCATTCACCGTCGCTTCACCAAGCACCAGGTCATCACCCTTCTTCTGCCTTGCTTTCAGATCTCAAATCAGCATTTTTGGCATGACTTTGATGGAGGAATTAGGTACAACTGACTCTTTGAATCGCATTCACTTGCAAGTCTAAGGCAAAGATGAGGTATGTTGGATTTGATCCAAATGCACCATGGCAGCATTGCACAATCATGGATTTGTAGATTCCTGTAAACTAAATGGCATTGTAATATTAACATGCCTTGCAACAGATGCTTGAGTACGGCCCAAGTGGAGGTGGGTCGCAGACTTTGGACCTCTAAAATACAAATGCATGGTGCTCGGCTTTTCGTCGAATCGCTGTTCACACACTGCCGGAATTGAACCTAAGTTGATCTCTTTACCAACCGACTTGCCAACCGAGCAAGTCGATAGATACATTCAACTCTAACGAATTGAACTGGAAAGCCACCGCAGATGTTTGGTAAAGAAAAACCCGATTTCTATTAGTAGATCAAATAGATGTTGCTCAAACGATCACCGAGAAAAAGTTCAGTCCATTGATTTTGGTTATCAAACGATCACTGAGAAACAGTTCGGTCCATTGATTTTGTTGAACCATGAGATCTCAGTCACCAACACCCAGCAAATAGAAGAAAATCCAAAGTTAGAAGACAGAGGCAAGGGTATGCTTAATTGCAAGAACAATAATCGAAAAGGAAAATGAAATGGAACTTTTCTTGTAAGAAAAAAAAGGGTTTTCTTTTAATAAATTAGTTATAAACTTCCTTTAATTTTCTAATGAAACAAACAAATAAAAAAACTAGATTTTGAAGAACAATGGTTCTCCTTGCAACCACCTGAGCTCATCCCTCAAACTTCGCTCGGACGGATCAATCATCATGGAGTATGAGCTTCCAGAACCGTGAGAGAGGATTATGCGGGCAATTCAGATCAATGATTCTCCAGGAAAGAGAGCAGAGTATGATCTTTGACCATACAGAGTCCACTCTTCTGAATGCAAAATATATACTACAATGATAAAAGCATGCAGAATATTGCTTGAGGAAATAACATATAATATTGATGACTATAATAATTTGCCAATGCAGTACATCGAAAGTACAAAACCTCTGATGTTTTCTCTGTTACATGGAATTTATAAATCACATATTTGCTACATTCTCTTCAGGGCTTTGCCTTAAAACATGAGATCAAACAAGCATATTATCTCAGATCCTTTCCTTTCCAGTTCTCTCTGTAGGTATATATAATGCCGGTGATACCGGTTATTCACTCTGATAACCTTTCTCTTATTTCCTATCATTTCTACCCGTTCCTTATGGGTTTCATTTTTACTTTAGTTTTGCATGATTAAGCTGCTGCCACACCAGCTGCAAAGAGCAAAGGGCCGGAACAAGGAGACACGGAGCATTCATATGACTTCAATACTTCAGACCCACAGTTCTCCTTGTGCTCATCAAACATATGCCGGCATCTGCACTCCGCACTACAGAAGGCTTTGTCTCCTCTGCAAAACAAACAAAACCATAGAGAGTTTATGTAACAACTCAAGATCTTATCCAAAAAAACTAGCTGAAAGGTATTGTTTGAATTTTTTGATCCTGTATAAGTATCCAAGATTCTTCCAACGAATAACTAATTATATATCCCCACGGATCCTCATAGACCCTCCATTTTAAATTCCAGCATCCTCACCAAGCTATGGATATCCATACATCCAGTTATAAACACGATGATCGGCTTGTTGTCAGCCCCAATGAACCTGTGCTATGATATCCTCTAGTCCACATAAGCTATGGACTGGATCAGCTTTGATACTATTTGTAACAATCCAGGATCTTATCGAAAAGACTAGCCAAAAGATATTATTTGTGATCTTTAACTCTATATAAAGAATAATCGATGCAAAACCAAATACATAAATGCACGGGTCCTCGCGATTCTTCAATGCACCAAATCAAGAATTTTGATAGAACAATAGAGTAACACAAAATCTTGAAGGCAAGCAAGAAGAAACTATGTTGTCCTGCAAGCTCATCAGCCCCGATGACAGCAAACTTAAAGGTTTCTTCCCAACGAAACCAAGAATTCGAATGCAAGCGCAAAATTAATTTCACACAAACAAGTTATTTCAAGAACATATTATGGGTCAAATGATACATAGAGTACTTGTATTACTAAAGTGATGCATAACTTTCTAGCCGTCCTTCTACTGAAATGTACTTGTATGTCTGCTGGTAAAATTACAGATATTTACGGTCTGTTTAGATGTTTGGACTCAAAATCCTATGTAATTCGTAGGTTAGGCCAGTACAAATAAATACCCAGAATATCCCAGCTTGATTTTGCTTGTTATATTGACCCATACAAATCCTACAGGATTTTGGGCCCAGTCAAACAAGTCCTCAATGAGTAACCTATAGTACAGGGTTTCAATTCTCACTTCTAAATTGCTACTTCTCACAGATATGGCTAGCACATGCCTCCTGCTCATCTGCGCACATGCTAACCAAAAATCAGCAAATGTTGGGACAACAAAAGAGTTGTAGATATGGTTACAAGCAAAGGCAGCAAATTTTGGGATTGGGCACCACAAACGTAAGTAAGAAACAATTCAACTCTCAACATTTTGCATGGTAAGTTATTCAAAGACAGGTTCTGAAGCAGGAAACAGGAAACAGGACCGGAATAGGGTGTAGGAAAGATAAATGAGAAATAATTCAACCGTTCACAATGATGTGCAGCAAGTTATTCAGGGATGGGCACTGAAGCACGAAAAATGAAAAGGAATTGAAGAAACCTCTGCATGAAGCAGGTCTCTTTAACTCTGTATATAACTAAATATCAGATATTGGAAAGTTAAAATGGCATCATTCTAAATGTAAGGAATCTCAATGAAGATAGTGCAATAGAATTGAGTAATTGACTAAATCAAAGGGCAATAAATGATAGAAACATTTCCAGCTATCCCTATAACCATCTAAGTATTCTGTTCAAATGCCGCTGGGATCTAAACTTATATGAGAAATTCAAAAACATAAGAATTGATTTCAGACATTTGTTGATGAATTGTTTATCCAATCAACTTTCCATAAAGGAAGCTTGGATCAACAAGCATGATGAGAGAGAGAAATTTGACTAACACCAGTTTCCAGAAGAACATCTGCATATTAGTCTAAAGACATGGATGACTGAAACTTCATAAGAGGAAGTTTCTATCAGGATTTCGACATTTCATATTTACTATCTCAAATAAACCCAATATCTCAGAACATATATTACACCACTTGTTAAACTTGTCAAACAGACACTGTTAAGGGCCTTCAAAAAACAACATGATAGAATAATACTAAAATTCCATCCGGACATTTTGGAAGATTTAAAAAAAAAAAATAAAGAGAAGACAATTCGGAGGATTATAATTATCAGAGAAGGATGTGTATACTGGATTCAAAGAGACCAAGGTACAAACCGTGAAGCAACAGCTTTCATATTCATATTTAATGATATAACTGAAAATTGTCCCAAAAAGACTAGATCACAGATTTTTCTTTTTGGGAATATCATAGGATGTGCTTTTCTAAAAGATATCATGTGTTATGCTTACGTTGATTGTTGACCTGCTTTAAGTGTATGGTTAAAGAGAGCAACATAGTTTATGGATGTAATAAAACATCATGTATGTAACAAATAACATGGTTTATGGATGTAATAAAGCATCATGTATGTAACAAATGATATGAACTGTTTTTGTTACATCTGAGAAAATAGAAAAAACCTAATCAAAAGATTTCTATATCCATGAGAGGCCTCCTGACTGATACATGATTTCAGGTACCAAACAATTGTGGCATGGAGCACCCTTTATCCATTGTATGTTTAATTGATTAATTGGAACAAGCAAAACACGTTGATAAATCATTTAGCGAGTGGAGAGGAATCAAATTCAATCAGGGTGTAAGCTGCTTCAGGCAATTTTTCTAAGGGCAATTGCCCGAGTTATCCATATGAAACACAAACTTGAGAAAAAGGAAAATAACTTTTGAAAGGGATAGCTTCTCCGGTAGGAAAAAAAACAACAACAGACACATTTCACCCCTCATTTGTCAGAATATCGCGCTGCTTTATCATCCGAGGCCAAGATTATATATATATATATATATATATATATATATATATAACGTATATATTATCCTCATGATAATCTATACAAAAACCCTGTGTGGACGCAAAGGTTAGGCTGGCAGCGAGTTCGACGCTAAAAATGACATCTAGCTTGTCGCAGTTGTAGGTGATGCCACCACCGGTGCCGCTGACCGTGAAGGCTGGGCGGATGATGAGAGGGTAAGAGGCGATTTTATCATCACCGCCCCTTCTTTCTCCCTTCTCTTCTTGGTGTGGAAAGGAAGGGGTGGGGGGTGAGGTCGGGCAGATAGGCGGAGGGGTCACGCCACGCGGAGGTCGTGATAGTCGCCTCAACGAAGGACAAGGTTCATGCTTGGGTGGTGATTAGGATGAGAGGAGTTGCTGCCAGTCGACACCAAGGCAGGGGAGCATCTAAGGAAGTGGAGGTGGTGGCAGTACAAGGACGAAGAGGGAAAAAGGAACTTCATAGAGAACGAACGACAAAGGCGGTTAAATCATTTCCTAAGCGCCATTAATGGCGTCGGACGAGAGAAAGGGTGACACCAACTCAAATCGAAAGTTAAAAGATCAATCGAAACTACTCGAAGGTTCTATATTTGTGTAAATGACTGAATTGAGGGCTCAAAATTTAATTTTTCCCTAATAACTAATAGACGCAATCAGTTTTTTCCAGCGGGACTCCTTGCACGAATACGCCCAAAAGAATTGATCCGAGAATTGTACCAAAAATTTTTGATCCAAGAAATCCCCTCCAGTATGATGAAGCCAAAAAAAAAAAAAAAAAAGAAAAAGAAAGAAAAGAATAAACAGGGAACTCTGTCATCAGAAGTCCCACTAAAGATCAAATTTTTACAAGCAAGGCGAAATAACATCAAGAATGGTAAACACCAACACGAATCAATTAAAAAAAAAAACAACAAAATCTTTCAAGAATAGCAGCGAAGAAAACAACAAGCAAAGAAGATGAAAAAGAGGGAATACCGGTACATGTAGATATCGATCCCCTCGAGCTTCTTCTTGCACAGATAACAGTAGCTCAAGAAACCGACTGCGAATGGCATCGCCGGCTCCGGAGGCGTCGGCAGTGGTGGCATCTCGAAGAGCACCCCCGGGCCCCTCTGAACGGCCCCAGAGAAGACCTCCGAGCCGTCACCGAAGTACACCCTCTTCCGGACGGACTTGCCCCCGACGTGCGAGATCACGCACGTATAGCTCTCGGAAAGCTCCGCCTCGTCCGGCTCCATCGATCGGGCAACCGCAACGGCCCTCCCCGAGGCGATCGGGATCGGCTCCGACCGTGTCAGCGCCGCGGACCTCACACGGCCTCCAACATCGCCACCACCGCTGAGGGCGGCGACGATGCCGAGGCCGACGGCCCCGTCGGCGAAGCTCCGGGGAGAACGGACGGCCGGAGGGTCGGCGGGTTCCCCGGCAACGAAGAGGGAGAGCTTGAGGAAGGAGGAGTCGGGCATGGCGACGGGGACAGAGAAGGAGTCAATCCGGAGCTTTATAGAAGGGAAGAGAGGACTCAAGAGCTTCTACAGCATACGCTTCTTCCCTGCTCCCTTTCTATTTAGATGGAAAGGGGAGAGAGGGGGCGAAGGAGATGGGAGAGAGAAAAGGAAGCGAGTAGGAAGGAGAATGGCCCCCTTTCTACTCCATTCTTTTTCTCTCTACTCTCTCTCTACTTGGTGACGGTTGGAGATGGGGATTTTAAAGTTACTGGAATTCTGGAAAAGGATTTTCCGAATGAAATGGAATATGTGATCCATCTTTGTTTATTTTTCAAAAATTTTCTGGCTGCAAGAATATTCCGCAGGCTCGTGGGAAAAAGTAGAAGAAATGATCATCGTCGAACATGTAGCATTGGTCTAGATAAGCGCAATACACGTTGTATAAAATATTAATAATTAAAGCAAGATGACAAATTATTTATTATATTTTTATTTTATTTTAAGCTAAAAATATATAAATAGTAAAAAGATAAATAAAAATATGAATTAAAAATACAAACAAAAATAACAAATAAACTAGAATAAAGTAAAAGCTTAAGATATACAATAAAATAAGAAACATAATTAACAAAAACAAAAAGAATAACTCTAATTAAAAAATAATAATAAATTAAAATTAAAATTGAACAATAAAATATTGGCCTATATAATAAAATTAAAAAGGAATACGATCTATAAATCATAGAATGCAAATTCTCAAAAATAAATATAGAACAAAATATCAAAATAGAATTATGTAATGGATTTTTGGAAATAATGCTAAGATATACAATCTCAAAAAAATAAGTTAACCTACAATAAAGATGCTTAGCAAAATGATAATAGTCAAAGTAAAATAAAATTTGATTATAATACTTTAACTTTATTTTTCACTCAAATAAATATAAAAATAATATGAAAATGATAAATTGGAAATTACAAAATCCAATATAAGCATAAGACTAAAAAATAAATAAAATCACACAAGAGGAAATATAGTTGAAGAGTTAGAACAAAAAGCTATATCAAAATTAAAGAAATAATTATGAAAATAAAAAATATTAGTAAAAAAATTAAAATAAAATATATAAAAATTAAAAAAGAAACATAAATCAGAAAGTAATAAATTGTAAATCAAAAAATATAAAATAGTATATGTAATAAAAATAAAAAATATGCAAAACTAAAAGGAAGAAAATAGATAGTACGAGAATAAAATACAAATAAAACAAACCAATGATACAAGTTAACAATTTATAAATTATATAAATGAATCAAAACTAAAACTATCAGTTAAATGGAAGTAGTAGAAAATAGGTAAAAATATTCAATTATCCAACTGGTAAATCTAAAAGTTCGATGATAAAATTAAAAATAAATAATAAATATCTAAATGACATTTAGAAACTAAAAAAAATATAAATCATACAAAAAATGAATTATAATAACACATAGAAAATGAATGAAAATGGAGTATTTGAAAATAAATAAATAATCAAAAACTAAAATACAAAATATAGACTTAAAGCTTAAAAAATATGAACATATTCAATAAAACAAAACTTATATATATATAATAAAATATAATAATGTAAGAAATATAATGTAATTTAATAGTAGATTGTAAATTCAATCTTATGTAATGAAGAAGAATAGAAAATATGGATAAATTTTTTGAGGAAAAAATATACATGTATTAGACCAGATAAATAGAAAAATAAGATCAAAAGGGGCTTTTGTGTAAGGTTTAGAGGCCTAGGTAGGGAAAGAGGTGTTAACAAATATCATTTTGACTCATTTTATCATAATTTAACTATTTAATATTTATATTATAACTTAGTATTATGATGACCAACAATCACTTGCAAAGTTTGTACTCCATTAAAATCCCTCTCTCACACTCTCTTTCTCTCTCACACACTCTCTTTCTCTCTCTCACTCTTTCTTTCTCTCTACTTAGATCCAATCTGGTCTAGATTGGATCATAAGGATCTCAAATTGATGATTCAAACTATTGGATATAATCTACTATCTTTAAGCTACCTACATACAAAAAATCGTATGATTTAAAGATTATTAGTTCATATAAGTAACTTAGAGATAGCAATTCATATTCAATGACTTGAATCATCGATATAAAATCTTCGATTTAGAATTGACCTTTGAGTAAAGATCCATATGAGTGCAGCTAAGTCTATTGATCTATATACATATAGAGAGAAATATTAGGATACACTAAAGTATATCTCAACTTAGATCCAATCAAGTCATAGTTGGATGTAGATGTCTAATATTAATAATTTGAACCATTGGATATGATCTTCTATCTTTAAATTACTCACATACAAAAATCATATGATTTAGATATCTATAGTCTATGCATCAAGTGGTTAAAAATTGAGCAGTCTAAATTATATAAAATAATATATATTTTTTGATCATTTAATGCATAAATTAGAAGTCTTTAAAACATATGTTTTTTGGTATATGGGTAGTTTAGAGATAATAGATCGCATTCAATGCTCGAATCATTGATATTGAACTCTTATTATCCATTCATGACTTGGTTGAATCTAAGTGTAGATGCACTCAAGTATACCGTAGTTTACCCCTCTCTTTCTATAGTTAGATATGGTTACACTTGAGTGAATCTCTATTTAGATCTAACCAGATCTAGGTTGAATGATGGAGATTTCATATTGATGATTCAAACTTTTAGATATGATTTATTATTTCTAAACTATTTATATGCTAAAAATTTTATAATTTCAAGATCTTTAGCTTATAAATTAAGAAGTTTAAAAAAATATATTGTTTTGTATAATTTAGATTCTCTATTTTTTGTCCACTAACTTGTGTAATGACCTGATATTTTCAAATCTCATAATTTTTGATGAAAATAATTTAAAAATTATTGATCATATCCAATAACTCGAATCATCGATATAGGATGGCCATCATCACATCTATTAAAATTTAAGATTAATCACTCAAAGTTCAACCAAGTCTAGCTATATATATGTGTGTGTGTTAGAAAAGTCCCAACGGATTGGACTCATGAAGTTTTTTGTTAAATTCTTCTCAATTCTTCACTAGGAGAAGGGGGTAAGGAGGATGGAAGGGGTGTAGAAGAGAAAGAGAGGGCCAGCAAAATATTAGGAGGGGGGAGGATAGAGGAGAGGAAGAGAAAGTTTTTTTCTTTTTTTTAATAAATAATTTTTTGGTATAACTTTATGATTGTTTTAAAAAAATCAAATTTGATATAGACATAGCAATTTTTTTAAAATGAGAAAGATAGAGAGAACACATGCAAGAGTTAGGGTGGACAGGCAAAGAGATAATCAAATATAAAATATCTCTCTCTCCTTTGGTTATATAGCATTGAATATGGATCATTTTTTTGTGGTTTACTTATCATGGTATATTAATTATCTTCTTATAAATTAATTTAATTATAGTCTCTCTTTTTTTTTTGTGGGGCGGGGGTATCATGAGGCAAGTACATCTTTTATGAACATGGAAATGTCTATAAATGCATAATTAATAGATGATTGTATGGATTTAATTTGATCAAAATTAATTCTTATTTTGCCTAGGAAGTTATGGATGAATCGATAATTCCAAATCAAATCAGCATATTCTACATATATTTATATTTTATAATTTTAATTAATGGAGTATATTTATGTGCTTCATGAATCTCCCACAGTTATTGTCTAATCAATATCATCTTTTCATTGCTAGACAATGATTGATGTGAGTATATTTGGCTAAAATGGTTGAATCAAGATATTGAGTCATGCATATCTTACTTAACAATAGACGAATGGTATTTATGCTTTAAGTTATATGCTACATATAGACCCATGTAGAATACACGTCATTGATTTACTATAGATAGAAGATGATTATAAATGCTAAATGCAAGGATTATAATCATGTAAACATTAAGTGTTCGTTTCAGCAAGGTTTAAGGGATGGAATTAATGTGAATTATCTTCTCAAAATTTCCTAAGATTATGTATCGATCTTCCCCCATACACAAATTTGATGGATGTGCATAGTTGCTCTTAGATTATTTGTTTCAAGGCTATACATCATCTACAGATTTACTCATCTTTGCACTAAATTTATTCTTGTGGGCATCAGCATTCTTATTTGCATTCTATTCATTTGCTTTCGAATTAAGCATGCCAAAAATCCAATCTCCAGGACTATTACATCATCTTGCAATTACCAAAATTTAAATTTTTGATCGCTAATAGAGCTATGCGGGAGACAATTGTGCGGCATGCCTTTTCATGGTGTACAGCAGCTAACAAACGTGACATGGTTAGAAACTCGCACGATACCATGATTTTATGGGGAGTTACTAAATACACTCCTCCTTTCCTTCAAAAATGTTTTCCTATTGAAGATCCTATCAATACTTATTCAATCAAGAAACATAAATGCAAATTAATTTCATTGCTTGGAGTGATCTTCTTTTTGTAATGTAAAAAGCCTACTAGGAAGGTGGACATTTTCAACAAGTTAAAACTAAATATGCCATAAATAAATTATACTTTTAATTGGATGTATCTTAGGAGACTCCATCTTACCCTTGTCAATGAGACCAAGAAAAAAATATGCATATCATCCAAGTATGATGCTGTGTGTAGACAAAATTGCTGATATGAGAACGACGATATTATAATTATTTAATAATGGCATAACCTAGAATAATTTAGGTACTAATGATATCTATTAATAGCTGATATGCAAGTTCTGTAATGTCATCATCATGATAGAAATACTTCTACTTTATATGTCAACATGGTGATGATAACACCATTGTAAGAAGTGTGCATTTCAACAACCTCACCTCTTTATTCCTATTGGCTGCTCCTCATGTCATTTACCTGGTAGGTAAGTAGGTTGCAGGTTGCTGACTTGTTAACTAAAAATCACCTAACGAAGTTAATAAGAATTTTCTTTTATTCAAATTATTTAAAAATATTTTCGCCATTCATTCGCATGGTGGGACCAACGTTCACACAATTCTCATGAAGCTTTTTAAAAAGATGATTAGCTTTGTGTGATTTAACAACCACTCATTCGATTCTGTTCAATAAAGCCAAACCATGTTAACATCTCAAGACCGGTGCTAGAAACCGAGGGTGAGAGTAGTTTTGAAATGGGGCAGTTTGAATCCATGAGTGACAAACAAACAAACAAACAAAAAAAAAAAAAAATCATATCTTCTCTAGATCCCTTTTTTTTGTCGCAATTAGCATATATTCGCCCAATCTAAGTGGTTTCGGAAACGCCGGACATCGTTTGCTGAGGTGGCGATGAAAGCTACGGGAGAGCACTGTCTTGTAAAAAGTGCTGCAATTCTGCTTTATGAAGCACCCAAACCCATTGGGAATTTTACCCACTCGCACTACTTCCCTTTGCGCGCGCACTCATTGCAGTCGCGCATCAACCTTGCTTCCTCCGCATCTCTAAATCCAATCCACGTGTATCATAAAACGGGATTCACTCTTTTTGCATGCAGATCCACCGTCGGATCGTTTTGAGATCCACGAAGATGATGAATGAAAAAATTTGAAGTGCTATGAGTTTTATACAAAGCATGATCTAATGCGAAATGAAAAAAAGATCAATCACTCCTTAAGGAATACATCTAGGCAAATAAAATAGCATAACAGGTATATTGTATTTTATATGGTTTACTCCCCGGTAAGGTGAGATGGTTTTATTGGCAAACTCCATTTTATATAGAAACAAAAGGAGATGCTATAACTCTTTAACTTCTCTTTTGATGAATTATGTCTTAAGTCTCCATCAAATATAAGTTTCTCCTTGCTGTACAACAATGGCTTCTAGCCTGGAGGCAATTCGTTGGAAGGCCCTTATAGATTTTTATTTTCTCTTTCTTTTTTATCGATGATAAATTGACGGCATATTTATTTTGGACGAGCTGGACTATAGATTGGAAATAAGAATAAGCGACTTCCATTCTAACTGTTAGAGTGGAATGAGTTTCATTTCTATTTCAATTTCTGAGAAGAAGAAGAATGTCCAAATCCTCAAAACTTAATTCTTATTCTTCCATGTGATTCAAATTTTATTTTGATTCTGATTTAGATATTGCTTATGAACCAAACATATTGGAGAATATGATTTATTTTGATTTCGATTTTAATTTTGATTTCAGTCGTGAAGCCGAATATGCCATCAATGAAATACATATATCATCTTTTTTGTTGGATTTCATTATATTCTTTGGCAAGAAATAATTCTCATTATCTTTAGAGTTTATCGAGATTAACTTTGATGATAGTATTAAAAATAATAAGGACGGTGCTAGTTGTTATGTTATTTGGGCTCACATCTTTTTTAGACTTCCATCCTAAGAGTTAAGCTTCGATTCGTTTGGGTGGGCATCATCTACACCAGACGGAGCTACGAGCAAAGAGAATTTTTATCGAGGAAGATTCTTTCATAATTATCGATCGGATCTGGGACGAGATGAAGCAATTGGAGGTCCATTTGCTCTCTTGTGACATCTAGAATTCTCTCCATGATTTCATCGTGGTATCTATTCGGTATGTATGTCTTACAGGGATGAATAGCGCAGAAGATTATATGGCATCATACGTTTCGAGTACATCAAAGATAGGATCTGACAATAAGACTAAAACTCTATAAGATCTTTTGCCATATTCGCACTAAGTGGTGTGATCGGTGGCATGTTCTCCCTTTTCTCTAAAAAAAATATATATATATTTTTTTCTAATACTTATCCTTAAATTTCAAAACATATATTTCTTTTATCCTTGCTGTGCATTCAAATAAAAAATAATCAATTTGTAATCATTACATGAAATAATAATACTAATTTCAAATAAATAAGATCCAATTCCAGCTAAACCAACTCATATTTAGCCCAACCAGCGTACCCAAAATCCCAATTTCCTTATCATTAACAAGCTGGCGCTACCGTATTCGGCTTAGAGTAGCAAATATGTTAGAAAATGCAGCAAGCAGGTAGACCTGCGTTGGTGCTGGGGTAGCAAGATTTTGAGACAGCTACCTTAACATCCTTGCGAGCGGGAGAAATACTTTATGCACCATATACCATATAATAAAATTAAATAATATATCATCTAATTATATTAAATTATATAATTATTATTTTTTAATATATACTTAATATTTATAATTTTATTTTTTAATTTAAAATTTTAAATAATAAAAATATATTTTTTAAAATAAATTATAATATTTTATTGTCATATTATATTATAGCATTCTCTCATAATTTTTTTTTAAAAATCATAAAAAATAAAAATATTTTCATCATTGAAAATTTATAAAATTTTTAAATAATGAGAATATTTCTTCCTTTCTTACGATATCCTATATGTAGAAAGTTATAATTTAACCATATCATATGGTCATGGGATATTATAATTTTTTAAAAATAAAAGATATTTTCATCATTCAAAATTTAAAAAAAAAAATAGAACGAAACTGTAGACCTTAAATATATATTAAAAAATAGTACTTACGTGATCCAATCAGATAGAGTAATGTATTTTTTCTACGTTGAGTGCGATGTATAAAAAATTTCTCTTATGAGTAGAAGAAATTTTGTGAGGTGCAGCCTTTCTTATGACCATAAGTTTGGAATCTACCAACATTTTACATTTTTAGAGACTTAATTTTTTTTCATATCGATCGAAATTTTAATTTATATTGGCAAGATTCAAGTTATTGAATACTATCATATAAAAATATTAATTAATTTTTATTTATTTTAAATACTTTTATTTAAGAGATTTTATGATAAATATCAAAAATATATTTACTAATCTTGGATATAACATGTAGATTAGGAATGTAAATGAGTCAGATCGGATCGAATCATGAGTGACCATGATCGGATCCAGTTCTTTGATCGGATTCTAATGTTGGACCTAAGCCCAATCTAATTAAAAATCGGATCCACGATCAAAAAGTTTGTCCCATTGGATCATTTAGGTTGGATCGGATTTATGTATAATCTGGTTCCAATTTAAAAATTTTAGATTCGGTTTGAACCCAAATTTTAGTTGGGCCCAGATCTCATGATAAACTAACATATGCAAAATTTATGAAAAAAAAAAAACTTTGCCTTAACTCTTAATTCATGAATAATTTCTTAAAATTTTATAGTTAAATTGAGTAAAACTTTTAAAAAATAACAATGCTATAAGAGCATTTAGAAATTTAATTCCACTCTATTTACTTTATAGTTTATATGTTGAATATAATATTGAATTCGGATCGGATTAGATCAGATCCAAATTTAATAAATGCAGATCCGATCCAGAATATTGAATGGATCCAATTTTAGAATCCGACTCGGCTTCATGGATTCTTCAAAATAGGTCGAATCATGTCTAAATGGATCAGACTAGATCGAGTCATGGGTCAATCTGATCCATTTGTAGCCTTAATATAGATGAATACATTAATATAAAACATGGATCAAGATTTCAAAATTATAAATCTCTTCTAAAATAACCTATCTTTTATATGCATTGATTGATGTAGACCAAAATTTCAGCTCATCACCCACTAAAATAAGTGGTAGTGGCTTTTTTGATTAAAATGGCTTGAGTCTTGAAATTTAATACCGACAGACATATGATGTTGGGATTTATACTGAAAAACCAAAAGTAATGTAAGATTGATTATAAATTTCCTCTCTCAATTCAATATATCATTCTTTTACCTTTTTTTCCCCCAAATCCTATACATATAACCATACGTATGGATTCTAAGTTTTGGAGTAGAAAATTGATCTCCCTCGTCTTCTAAATGAGGTTTAAAAAGATCCATCATATAATGCATGCTAGTCATCCTTCAATATATCTTAACCTCTGGAATCTCACAGGATTCGAACTAAAATAGATTTTTTTAGTATAATGCACGGTAGTCATCCTTCTATGTATTTTATTATTTACCGTAGACACTTACACCTCCCATTAAAGGAAGACCGTAGATTTTAAGTCGTGTTTCTTTCAATAACTTACCTCCTCCGAACAATATTTAAAAAGGAGGCATGGTCAAGAAGTCGGCCACATTTACTTAGGTATTGCCGTAAAGTAATGCCATAAACTATTTACTAATATATTTTACCAAAAAAAAATATTTACTAATATAAAAATATATTTCGTACCTATTTTTATCTTTTATGGATAAAAGAGATTATTCAGAAGTACTTCAAAACGGCACAATTTGCTACTAGAAAAAATAAAAATTAATATAATTATAATATAATATTTCTATAAATATAATTTTTTCATATCCATTCCCGGAAGGAAGCCTAAGAATTTGCATTCAATCCAACGCGATACTTTTGTCGCGTCAGTCTTCGTCCGTGCGAGTCCGAGAGGTGGCCCGATCTACCGGAGTGGGTGGCCGTTAAATTTGGGAGTCGACGCTTCCTTCTCACTTCTTCATTTCGGATGTCACACCGTCTGTTTCCACTTAAAATTAGATAATTAATATCGCTGGAGTTAGATGCAAATCAAATTGCAAATGGTGGAAATATCACTAGTCAGGATTAATTAGTGGAAAGCTTGGAAAAAGTATATCATTCAATTTGTAAACACCTTGTTAATATTATTGGTTGGCACTTAGCACAGGATGTCTATGGTTCAAATCTTCCAAATTTTATTATCATACACTCTAGTCAGTAAAATGCCATATCAATGTTCATCATTTTTGCAAAGTGAAAACAGGAGGAAAAAAAAAATAGCGATTTAAAAGATATATAGGATTTTAAATGTACAAGTAAGGATGTATATTGATGCTGGACAACTTTCGAGAAAGGTTGATGGTCCAATCTTTCTGTCTTTAATTAGGTTACCATTTCTTATTAATGTCATGTCTTGGAAGCTGACAAGGAACAATGGGGTGATGATCTCGTGAGATATCTTGTAAAACGTCAAGATATGATAAGATATTATATAATGAAGATGATTATAAAAATATATAGATAGTGTGTCGTGCTTGGTAAAGCTTGGAGCAATAGATTATAAATTTGGGCATCTCTCTCTATTCTTTTGTCCTTTCAACTTGATGGTGCCCATAGACTGCGTCGTATCGTGCCAAATCCTCTCCCTCCCTCGCTCCAGTAGCTTGCGACTCTGGTGCCTCATGTCCCTTAAGTTCCCTTTCTTTCTATGTCACTTTGATGGGACGAAGCATTGCTCCGAAGGATCAAAGAATAATGCAAGAGGAAAGGAAAATTCTTCCTGTTTCCCTGCAAGGAGTGACAGCAGATGCAGCCATGTTGAGACCGGGCCCACCACTTGGTTACAGCAAGAAGTGGAGCGAGGACCGACTAAAGTTGTGGAGCACTCTTGTCGCGGGCCCGTGACCATTTGGCTCTTCAAACGTGTCCCATTTCAATCCTGAATGGGTCGTGAAAAGGAGGGAGCATGAGGTCGAAAGAATAGATAGTTTTAATCTATCATTTAATTTAAAAAAAATAAAAAAATAAGATTAAAAAAAAATTATTCATCAATCCTAGCCTACCAATTTATATTCTCTTAATTTAGAAGAATGTAAGAAATATTTTTTTGATAAAAAATAAAAAATCTATATTTTTTATCAAAAAATAATTTAATAAAAAATTTATATAAGTACCATCAATTCTTCTTTTCATTCCTTTCGTTCATCATTTAACATTTCACTAAATATACAAAAGAATGGATAAAAAATCCATCCATTCTCTTTCTTATCCATCCTTCCGTAGATGTCAATGAGGATGGATTCATCAATATTTTATCCATCATTGAATTAAATGAGATGATGTTGACCTAAGCTGAATGGAGATGGTTTCAATGATAATTTTAAAAATTAAAAAAACATTTGATTTCGAATTTAGTTGCGATTTTGATGAGTTTTTAGACTCGAACCCGATCCAAAAGCAAATCCAAAATTTGATTACCTAATGATTAATATCCTTGATGCACTTTGCATTCAATATAAAATCAAATTAAGAACTTCAAGAAATAATCTAAACCGTCCTCTATTCCACTGAATGATAAATCTGGATTGTATATTATTTTTAAATATATTTATCAGATGAGTTGATATAAATTATATTATAAAATTTATGGATGACATCTTTAATTTTTTTATTTATATATGAAAATTTTGAAATAAATAAAAAATTTAAATGATTTTTTGTTCCAATTTTCTTAGTGGTTACGGTTTGTGATTTCAAAAATCATTCGATTTTGGTTTTGGAATCCACCCAATGGATATTACTACTTTGTCTCCTATCCATTTTTTTCTCCAATCTAATTTTTGTGCCGAATAAAGAGTTGGGCATCTTCTTTGTTAGCTAACTACGGGACAAGCAAATTAGCAATGATGGCTGCGAGCAAACACAAGTTACGCAAAGATTTTGATAAGGCAACATAAGTGATGGATGTGGTGCCCGGGTGAAAGTATCTGCAATGTGTTGTAAACTCTGTTGCTGGAAGTTTGTAACTCAAAGTATCTTGTTTATTTTGTTGGAGGAAACCTGTGCTATTGAGAGGGTTCATTGGTCTTTCAAAAGCATTGTGCAGTAGAACCACAAGATCCTATCCTGTGATTCGTGATGCTTGCTTTTTTCAAAATTAGCTTCATTTTCCATCAATACGTTATATGTCTATATATATATATATATATATATATATATATATATATATATATATATATATATATATATATATATATATATATAGAGAGAGAGAGAGAGAGAGAGAGAGAGAGAGAGAGAGAGAGAAGGAGAGAGTTGGATTTGGCTACACTAAATAGATTTCTGTGCATATTTGATCATGTTTAAATTCAGCAATAAAGATTCTATATTGATGATCAATTTTATTATTAGATGTTGTTGACGCAGAAACTGATCGTCGCCGGAGTCCGCTGGGGTGGAGTCTGCTGGGGTCGCCATCGGGGACCTGCAAAACAGAGTCCCGTCCGGAGCCGGTGGGGGTGGCTCCGGCAGGACCCTCCGACAATCAAGTCAGCTCTGGCCAACAAGAATGAAGTGCTCGGGAATGAGTTCTGGAGCTTGAAGAAGAAGAGGAGAGCTTAGAGATCAGAGAGATTAGCATTAGCGTATCTGGGGGGTCCTTTTTATAGCGGAGCTTGATGGTGACAGCTGCAGCCGCGTGTTAGCGGGCCGCTCGAGGTTTGGTGGAGCCAGTCTCATGGGAAGGTGTCGTGTGCGGCGGGTTGACGGTGACAGCCATCGCCGCCTGATAGCAGATCGCTATCGCTCATGGTGGACTGATGGTGATGGTTGCAGAGCTTGCGGCGGACTGATGGTGATGGCTGTAGAGCCAGCCGAATGAAGGGTTGAAGGCCTTCGTCGTGTGCCTATTTCGAAGGAGTTCGGGCTCCTGAAGAGGAAGCTTGGAAGGAGTTCGGCTCCCATAGGCGGCGGCTAAGGCTCGACCGTTGGAGAGTTCGGTAGAAACTCGGTCGGTGAGAAGTCCGGGCCGAAGAGGAAGCTTGGAGGAGAGTTGGGCTCTCGTACGCATTTGGCTGGAGGAGTGTAGCTAAGGTTCGGCTGCTGAGAGTTTGGAATGAGCTCGATCACTGGAAGTTCGATCGAGGGACGACCGCTGAGGAGTTCGGCAGTTGAGAGGTCTGAAGGAGCTCGGCTGAGGTCCGGCCGTTGGAAGTCCGAAGGAGCTCGGCTGCTAAGTAGTTCGGTTGGCTGAACGGGTTAGAAGAAGCTCGACCGCTGGGGGTTCGGTCGAAGAGAAGTCTGAAGAAGCTCGGTCGGCTGGGCAGTTCGACCGACTGTAAGGGTTTGATTAAGACCCATCTGTTGGGCGTCCAAGGAGCTCGGCTGGCTGAAGGGATGGCCGCTTAGGGAGTTCGGCCGAGGGATGACCGCTGAGGAGTTCGGGCACCGGGAGATTCTGTTGAAGCCCGACTGGGGCTCGGTCGAAGGACTTCGGCTGAGGCCTGATCGAAGGACTTCGTTGGGCCCGACCGTTGGGAGTCCGAAGGAGCTCGATCGCTGGGCAGTTCGGCTAAAGCCCGTCTTGCTGAAGCTCTTCTGCGGCTACTGGTAGCATCGGGTTCAGCATCGGAACTAGACTTCGATGGGAGTGGGGTTTATCTCCCAACACTAGCCCCCCCACTCTCGAGTTCGAAAACTCGAAATGAAGGGAGTGCAGGAAAGGCGACTGTCCCAAGTCTTCTTCTGGGCTCCGTGCTGGTCCAGGCCGAAGCTCGGGGGAGATCCCTTCTCCAACCGAGGTTGAGGGATGCTTCGTCCGCTGTAATCGAAGTCGGAGGTTGAGCTCCTCGGAAGCGATATTGTCTTCTACAGCCGAAGTTGATATGGGCGCTCGGAAGAGATCTGATCTCGGGATGAGGTTGTCTCCGATCTCATCTCTGGCGGAGGTCGTTCCGGCCACTTGGAAGAGGTCTTCTCTGGCCGAGGTTGAAGCTCTCCGACTCGAGGTTGGCCCGATCGCTCGGGGGAGATCTTATCTCCCCTTGACCGAGGTTGGTGCGGGAGCTCGCGTTAGGGCGAGGTTTCCTCCTATTCCTGATTTCGACTTGCTCGCGCTAGGAGAGGTTCTCCTTCTAGTTGCTCCTCTCGAGATCTTATTCTAGGTCCGAGATTCTCGTTCCTAACGTCGCTCGGAGAGATCTTATCTCTAGCCGAGGTTGATGCTCGTGTTAGGACGAGGTTCTCCTCCTGTTCCTAACCGAGGTTGATCCACGGTCGCTCGGGAGAGATCTTATCTCTAGCCGAGGTTGTCAACGGTCGCTCGGGAGAGATCTTATCTCTAGCCGAGGTTGATGCTCGCATTAGGATGAGGTTCTCCTCCTGTTCCTAACGAGGCTGTTCACGGTCGCTCGGGAGAGATCTTATCTCTAGCTGAGGTTGTGCGCGCTCGGGGGAGATCTTATCTCCTGCGGCCGAGCTTCCCTCGGGGGAGATCTTATCGCAGCCGAGGTCACGCTCGAGATCTTATCTCTGCGGCCGAGCTTCCTCGGGGGAGATCTTATCTCCTGTAGCGAGGTTGCCTCGGGGGAGATCTTATCTCTAGCCATCGCTCGGGAGAGATCTTATCTCTAGCCGAGGTTGATGCTCGCGTTAGGATGAGGTTCTCCTCCTGTTCCTAACCGAGGTTGTTCCTATGGAGAGATCTTATCTCTAGCTCGGGCTCGGAAGAGATCTTATCTCTAGCCGAGGTTGGTGCTCGTCGTTAGGACGAGGTTCTCCTCCTGTTCCTAACCGAGGTGTTCGGTCGCTCGGGAGAGATCTTATCTCTAGCCGAGGTTGGTGCTCGCATTATGATGAGGTTCTCCTTTGAGTTCTTCTGTTCCTAATGCAGCAATTATTGACTGCTTCTTCTCCTATCATCGCATAGTTTTCGCATCCAGAAAATAATATTGTCATCGAAAAGGAAAAGAATTTTATTGAAAGGAAGTTACTAGTAGCGCATTCCCTAAATTCTTGTATTTCAAGGTCGTGGTAACATTGTTCCTCCGCATTTCTTCGGCAATAAGTCCCGAGGTGGACGACCTCCTCATGCTGGCCTCCTCAATTTGGTGCAAGCTCTTGTCGTCGGGAGACGATGAATCGCTGATGTACCGAGATCCTCCTAGGGGCAATGTGGATGACGCCGTAAGATGGCCGACCTTCTTACGGTCTCTGGCTATGGCTGCGCCGAGCTTTTTGCCATCTCTGGCTATGGCAGCACCCTTGGTCGATCTTTTTCTGCTTCAGGTCGGTACCGGAGGAATTTATCCAGCCGCCCCTTTCTGATGAGCTCCTCAATTTCGTCTCGGAGCTGGATGCATTCCTCGGTGTCGTGGCCGTGGTCGTGATGATAGAGGCAGTACTTATTTCGATCACGCTTATTTGGGAGAGACCGTAATCCTTCCGATCTTGGTAGCTGGTTCTTCACTTCGATGAGAATCTGAGTTCGAGGAGCATTGAGGGGGGCATAGTGGCGGAACCTTCCAAGAGGAGGGCTTCTTCGCGCCCCGCTGTCGGGGCTTCCTCGTGGTGAGTTCGAGGAGTTCGGGCCCATCTTGCTTTCGAAGGGGGTCTGCGAGTGTAGCCGAACTTCGCTCGACTCTTCGTCGTCCGTCAGTCGCTCTCTCAGGGCTTCCTCGTCTTTCAACTTGAAGGCTTCTTCAACACGGACATATCTCTCGACCCGAGCCAGCAGATCGGCGAAGTCCCTGGGATAATTTTTTTTAGAGAGAATAGTGAGTCATTTTTCTAAAGGCCGCCCTTGAGCGCGGCCATCGCAACAGACTGGTCCAAGTCCCAGACCTCTAATGTTGCGGTGTTAGATCGGGTGACGTACGCCCGGATGGATTCCTCCCGCTTCTGCTTGACATTCATCAGGGAGTCCGAACCTCGGCGTGGACGTCGGTTGCTGATGAAGTGAGCCACAAACTGGCTGCTCATCTGATCAAAAGAGAAGATCATACTCGGCTTCAATGCCGAGTACCAGTTTCTAGCTACTCCCTTTAAGGTAGATGGGAAAGCTCGGCATGGTATGGCGTCTGAAGCATCGTAGAGTAGCATCATGGCACGGAAGGCCTCCAGATGATCAACCGGATCAGAAGTTCCATTGTAGCTTTCCAGTTGAGGGAGCTCGAAGGTCGGTGGAACTGGTTCTTGCATAATTTGGAGAGAGAAGGAAGGTTCGGCATGGACGTCATCATGATGAGCCGGGGCGACGCGGTCGAGGTTTTCAATACATCGATCCATCTCCCGTAGTCTGTAATCGAGGGTGTCATCTTGGCTGCAGGTCTTGGGGGGCTTCTGACTATGAATGGGGAAGGTCTCCCCCAGAAGAGAATAATGATCCGAACATGGATCCTCGGCCCTCTGTTTCTCCTTCTCTAGGGTGATAGGTACGCTGGCCCTGGTACTCTTCCTTGGGGCCGGTTCCTAACATTCCAATGGTGGGTTTCCTGGTGGAGTCGCCACCGGGGGCTGCTGTATAGCCTGTAATGCCTCCATGAGGCCACGGACCTATCGGACAAGCAGGTCGAACTGCTTCACACCCATCGTAGGTACAGATGGAACCTGAGCTGCCGGAGCTGAAGCAGGAACAAACGGATCTGGATGGGATCGGACCGCGGAGGCTGACGAGCGCCGTGTCGAAGCTCTCCTCGGAGGCATTTTCTCTTCGGAAGAGAAAATGGAGATCTCCGAAGAGGGAAGAGAAAAGTCGCCGAGCACTCCTTTAAGAACAAGGGAACTTCGGAGGTTCGTCGTCCTTCCTCTAGCGCCAATCTGTTGACGCAGAAATTGGTCGTCGTCGGAGTTCGCTGGGGTGGAGGCCGTTGAGGTCGTCGTCGGGGACCTACAAAATAGAGTTCCGTCCGAAGCCTATGGGGGTGGCTCCGGTAGGACCCTCCGACGATCAAGTTAGCTCTGGCCAACATGAATGGAGTGCTCGGGAATGAGTTCCGGAGCTTGAAGAAGAAGAGGAGAGCTTAGAGATCAGAGAGATTAGCATTAGCGTATCTGGGGGGTCCTTTTTATAGCGGAGCTTGATGGTGACAGCTGCAGCCGCGTGTTGGCGGGCCGCTTGAGGTTCGACGGAGTCAGTCTCATGGGAAGATGCCGTGTGCGGCGGGTTGACGGTGACAGCCATTGCCGCCTGATAGCGGATCGCTATCGCTCGTGGTAGACTAATGGTGATGGCTGCAGAGCTTGCGGTGGACTGATGGTGATGGCTGCAGAGCCAGCCGAATGAAGGGTTGAAGGCTTTTGTCGTGTGCCTATTTCGGAGGAGTTTGGGCTCCTGAAGAGGAAGCTTGGAAGGAGTTCAGCTCCCATAGGCGGCGGCTAAGGCTCGGCCGTTGGGGAGTTTGGTAGGAACTCGGTCGGTGAGAAGTCCGGGCCGAAGAGGAAGCTTGGAGGAGAGTTGGGCTCTCGTACGCATCTGGCTGGAGGAGTGTAGCTAAGGTTCGGCTGCTGAGAGTTCGGAATGAGCTCGGTCGCTGGAAGTTCGGCCGAGGGACGATCGCTGAGGAGTTCGGACGTCGGAGGATTTCGTTGAAGCCCAGTTGGGGCCCGGTTGAGGGACTTCGGCTGAGGCCCGGTCGAGGGACTTTCGCTGAGGCCTGGCCGTTGGGAGTCCGAAGGAGCTCGGTCGCTGGGCAGTTCGGCTAAAGCCCGTCTGCTAAAGCTCTTCTGCGGCTATTTGTAGCATTGGGCTGAGCATCGGACTAGACTTCGGCGGGAGCGAAATTTATCCCCAACAGATGTAATTTATTAATTTTAACCTATATATATACTAAAAATCATATGATTTAAAAACCTTCAATCTATAATTAAGTGATCAAAAAAAAAATATAATTTAGTACTATTTAAATTATCTACCTTTAGACCATTAGATGCTTAAATTAGGAATTTTTAAATTATATTTTTTTTTGATATATGAACAATTCAAAATATTAAATTATATCTAATGTCTTAAATCATTAATATAAAATTTTTATTGTTCAATCTAAATATGATCAGATTTGAATAAAGATTCATTCGAGTACACCTCAATCTAGCTCTCTCTCTCCCTACATAAATAGATAGAAAGGTCGACCAGATTTGTACGCATTTTGTAGATTTACAAGTGCTCCAAGGTCCATTCCACGTTCATTCACCCAAACAAATCTCAAGATGAACAATGAATATCCAATGACGATTCGTGAGAAGGAAGACGAATCCTTCCGTCGTGCCGAGGATCCAACTCGGTCCCATGAAAGATAGAATAGACGCATCCGCAGCATGGCGCCATTGACACAATGGTCCCATAAATAGGTGTGACCAAGCTACAAAGTGAATCATGGTGTTCCACAATAACTACCTAGGAGAAGTCGATGGTTCAAAGAACTAATGTCCCACACTTCTCATGCATTATAGGGCCGATCCTTTTGGAATCAAAAGACGTTCCTGCTTCTGAATCATTTGCGGCAGTCCCCCTATCTAATCGACGTCCTCCTCGGATCCATTGATTTCCAGACCTCCAGTCTTAACCGCTATCATCCTTTACTCTATGAGAATGTTTGGTTAAAGAGAGTAGGGATCTAAAATCAAAATGGGAATGAATGACTTTCATTCCAACCATTTGATTGAAGGAGTCTTATTTCGATTTCGATTATAAAATGGAATGAAAATGACTCAATTTACCTAAAACTCGATCAACATTTTTTTTTTTATGTATTCAAATTTTTATTTTCATTCTGATTTTGATTTCGATTTCGATCATGAATCAAATAATTCAAACAATTAGGCCATTCTAATTTCGATTCCAATCTATTTCAATTCTAAGTCTAATCGCGAACCAAGCATCCTTTATGTTTACTTCTTATCAATACATAGAATGTCAAATAAATCTTTTAATTTTTTTTCAAATTTAATATAAGAAAAGCTGATCCTGCTTAGAATTGCATGAGTGTATGAAAGGTTATAAAAATAAAATTTTATATAAATTATTGGCGTTAGTATTTGATTAAGACTTTTTTTTTTTTTTAGATGTATCTCATGTGTTTGCCTTTCACGAAATTCAATGGCTACAAGTTGAGCTTATCTCTTTTTTATTTTTTATTTCTTTTTGTTAATATAATTTTATGGCTCTATCATATAATTATTTAATAATTTTTTTAATAAGTGAGTTAGTCCATGGTAAACATGGAACACTTATTTTATCTGAAACAATCAACCTCCAAGCACAACAGAGCCATCAGGAATCTATACTAAAAAATTATATCCTCCATCTTATACACCAACATAACCACCGTCATACCAATCTTTTGTTGGTCATTTACAATGATAGGCTACGATAAATGGAGTCTATGGGAGTAAGGCTAGATGATTGGTATGGTATGTTGATGCAGAATCTGATTGACGTCGGATCGAATTAGAGTGGAGAAAGATGAGATTGCCGCTGATGATCTGCAAAATAAAGTTCCATCCAGAGTCAATGGTGGTGGCTCCGATAGGACCCTCCGACGATCAAATCAGCTTTTCTGACCAACATAAATGGAGTGCTCAGCAATGAGAAGTGAGCTTAGAGGTTTAGAGAAAAGATGAGAGCTTCTAAAAAGCATATATGGAGAATCTCTTTTTATAGGCGGAGCTTGTAGCAGATTGATGGTGATGGCCATACCGTCCGATCGCGGGCTGTTCGGAGCCGCATGGAGTTCGGTACGGAGAGGAAGACGTCGTCAGATGGATAGTGGGCCGCATGGGGCTGATTACGGAGAGAGTGGTGTTGTCAGTAGTGGTGGCCATGTCGTCCGATCGTGGGTCGCATGGAGCTCGTTATGGAGGAAAAGTACTGTCAGACTGGTAGTGGTGGCTATACCACTGAGGTTCAACAGTCGTAGGTGAAGAACCTCGGCGTATATCTATTTTAGGGGAGCTCGGACTCCTAAGAGGATATGTCCGAAGGGGATCATCCGGGAGGAGTTGGATCGAAAGAATGTCCGGAAGGAGTTCGATCCTTAGAGGAGTCCGTTTGCAGGAGCGATCTGGAAGGAGTTCAGCTCCTGGAAGAGTTCGGCCGAAGGAGAAGTTCGACAAAAGTCCGACTTTTGTAGGCGTCCGACTGAAGGAGCACAGAGGAAGTTCGGCTCTCATGAAAGTCTGACTGAAGGAGTGCGGAGGGAGTTCGGCTCTCATGGACGTCCGACTGGAAGAGTGTGGAGGAAGTTCGGCTCTCGCGGGAGTCCGACTGAAGGAGTGTGGAGGAAGTTCGGCTTTCGAGGAAGTCCGTCTGAAGCTCTTCCATGGCTATCAGTTGCATTAGGCTGAGCATCGAACTGAACTTCGGTAGAAGCGGGGTTTATCTCCAATAGTAGTTCCTCCCACTTTCGAGTTCGAAACTCGAAGGAAGGAAGTGCAGAAAAGGCGACTGTCAAAGTCCTCTTCTGGGCTCTGTGCCGGTTCAGGTTGAAGCTTGGGAGAGATCTTATCTCCAGCCAAAGTTGATGTTGAAGTTAACGTTGAAGCTCGGGGGAGATCTCATCTTCAGTCAAGGTTGAAGTAGATCTCGTCTCCTCCTACAGCCAAGGTTGATGCGGGCGCTTGGGGGAGATCTTATCTCCTACAGTCGAGATTGATACGGGCGCTCGGAGGAGATCTTATCTTTTGCATCCAAGGTCGGCTTGGGGGAGATCTTACCTCCTACAGCCGAGGTTGATGTGGACGCTCGGAGGAGATCTTATCTCCTACAGCCGAGGTTGGCCCGGTCGCTCGGGGGAGATCTTATCTCCTGCAGTCGAGATTGATGTGGATGCTCGAGGGAGATCTTATCTCCTGTAGTCAAGGTTGGCCCGATCACTCGGGGTAGATCTTATCTCCTGCAGTCGAGATTGAAGCTCGAGGGAGATTTTATCTCCTGCAGCCGAGGTTGATATGGATGCTCGGGGGAGATCTTATCTCTTGCAACCGAGGTTGATGCGGGCGCTCGGAGGAGATCTTATCTCCTACAACCGAGGTTGGCTCAGTCGTTCGGAAGAGATCTTATCTCTAGCCGAGGTTGTCACGAGCTCTCGGAAGAGATCTTATCTTTAGCCGAGGTTGAGGAAGATCATGTCTCCTATAGACTTCGAAGCTCGGTCTTGGACTTTGCTCACGTTAGGACGAGATTCTTCTCCTGTTTCTAACAGACTGTAGGGACACATAAGGGCCATTGTCTGGACCTCTCCCCCATCTCGTCTAAAATAAATGAGGCTTTCGACTTTGCTCGCGTTAGAACGAGGTTCTTCTCTTATTCCTAACGGACTGTGGGGGCACATAAGGGCCGTTGTCTAGGCCTCTCCTCCCATCTCGTCTAAAATGAACGACGCCTTCGACTTTGCTCGCGTTAGGACGAGGTTCTCCTTTTTCTCCTAATGGGCTATGGGGGCACATAAGGACTGTTGTTTGGGCCTCTCTTTCTATTTCGTCTAAAATGAATGAGGTCTTCGACTTTGCTCGCGTTAGGATGAGGTTCTCCTTCTATTCCTAGGATGAGGTTCTCTTTCTGTTCCTAACGGACTGTGGGGCACATAAGGGCCGTTGTCTGGGCCTCTCTCCCCCATTTCATCTAAAATGAACGAGGTCTTCGACTTTGCTCGTGTTAGGATGAGGTTCTCCTTCCTATTCCTAACGGGCTATGGGGGCACATAAGGGCCGTTGTCAGGGCCTCTCCCCCATCTCGTCTAAAATGAACGAGGCCTTCGACTTTGCTCGCGTTAGGACGAGTTTCTCCTCTTATTTCCTAATGGGCTGTGAGAGCACATAAGGACCGTTGTCTGGACCTCTCTCCTCATCTTATCTAAAATGAATGAGGCCTTCGACTTTACTTGCGTTAGGATGAGGTTCTCCTTCCGTTTCCTAACGGGCTGTGGGGGCACATAAGGGCCGTTGTCAGGGTCTCTCCCCCCTCTTGTCTAAAATGAACGAGGCCTTCGACAGCTGAGGTTTGTCCGATCGCTCGGGAGAGATCTTATCTCTAGCCGAGGTTGTCATGGGCACTCGGAAGAGATCTTATCTCTAGCCGAGGTTGTCGCGGTCACTCGGAAGAAATCTTATCTCTAGCCGAGGTTGTTGCAGTCGCTCGGGAGAGATCTTATCTCTAGTCGAGGTTGACACGGACGCTCGGAAGAGATCTTATCTCTAGCCGAGGTTGACACGATCACTCAGGAGAGATCTTATCTCTAGTCGAGGTTATCGTGGGTCGCTCGAGAGAGATCTTATCTCTAGCCGAGGTTGACATGATCGCTCAGAAGAGATCTTATCTCTAGCCGAGGTTGACTCGATCGCTCGAAAGAGATCTTATCTCTAACCGAGGTTGACACGGATGCTTGAGAGAGATCTTATCTCTAGCTGAGGTTGTCTCAGTCGCTCAAAAGAGATCTTATCTCTAGTCGAGGTTGTCTCGGTCGCTCAAAAGAGATCTTATCTCTAGCAGAGGTTGACTCGGGCACTCAGAACAGATCTTATCTCTAGTCGAGATTGTTATGATCACTCGGGAGAGAATCTTATCTCTAGCCAAGGTTGACACGGTCGCTTGGGAGAGATCTTATCTCTAGCCAAGGTTGACACGGGCGCTTGGAAGAGATCTTATTTTCTAGCCGAGGTTGACACGGGCGCTCGGAAGAGATCTTATCTCTAGCCGAGGTTGTCGCGGTCGCTCGAGAGAGATCTTATCTCTAGCCAAGATTGACACGGACGCTTTGAAAGAGATTTTATCTCTAGCCGAGGTTATTGCGGTCGCTTGAAAGAGATCTTATCTCTAGTCGATGTTGACACGGTCGCTCAGAAGAGATCTTATCTCTAGCCGAGGTTGACTCAGTCACTCGGAAGAGATCTTATCTCTAGCGAGGTTGACACGGGCACTTGGGAGAGATCTTATCTCTAACCAAGGTTGTCTTAGTCATTCGAAAGAGATCTTATCTCTAGCCGAAATTATCACGGTCGTTCAGGAGACATCTTATCTCTAGTCGAGGTTGACACGGTCATTCGGGAGAGATCTTATTTCTAGTCGAGGTTGACACGGACGCTCGAAAGAGATCTTATCTCTAGCCGAGGTTGTCTGATCGCTCGGAAGAGATCTTATCTCTAGTCGAGGTTGACACGGGCACTCAGGAGAGATCTTATCTCTAGCCGAGGTTATCATGGTCGCTCAGGAGAGATCTTATCTCTAGCCGAGGTTGACATGGGCGCTCGAGAGAGATCTTATCTCTAGCCGAGGTTGACTCGAATGCTCGGAAGAGATCTTATCTCTAGTCGAGGTTTTCACGATCGCTCCAGAGAGATCTTATCTTTAGCTGAGGTTGAAGGACTTTGACTGGCTCATGTTAGGATGAGGTTCTCCTCTTATTCCTAATATGACCACTATTGACTGCTTCTTCTCTGTCATCACATAGTTTTTGTACCAAAAAATAATATTATTGAAACAAAAAAAATTTATTGAAAGAAAGTTACTGACAGCGCATCCCCGGATTTTTTATATTTCAGGGTTGTAGGAGCATTGTTCCTCCGAGTTTCTTCAGGCGATAAGCTTCGGGATCTAACGACCTCCTCTATTTTTGTGCTGGGCTTCTCAATTTGGAGCAAACTTCTCTTGACTTTGATGCTGGAAGATGACGGATCGCGGAAGTACCAAGCTCCTCCCAGATGTGGCGTCGATGATATGGGAGGCGACCAACCTTTTTGTTGTTCCTCCGTCATTGGTGATTCTGGCTATGGCAGCATTCTCGATCGATCTTCTCCTGCTTCAGGTTGGCGTCTGAGGAACCGACCCAGTTGGCCTCTCCTGATGAGCTCCTCGATTTCGTTTCGAAGCTGAACACATTCTTTTGTGTCGTGGTCATGGTTGCGATGGTAGAGGCAGTACTTACTTCGATCGTGCTTATTTGGGAGAGATCGTAATTCTTCTGGTCTTGGCAGCTGGTTCCTAATTTTCTTTAGAACTTGGGTCTTAGGAGCATTGAGGGGGACATAGTTGTGAAACCTTTCGGAAGGAGGACTTCTTCGCGCCCTTCTATCAGAGCTTCCTTGATGGCAAGCTCGAGGAGTTCGGGCTCGCCTGCGCCCGAGGGGAGTCCGTGAGCGCGGTCGAACTTCACTCAGCTTTTCATCGATGGTGGGTCCATTATACTCATCTGCCCGCCGCTCTCCTAAGGCTTCTTCATCCTTCAATTTGAAGGCTTCTTTCGTACGGACATATCCTTCGGCCCAAGCCAGCAAATCGACGAAGTCCCTGGGATACTTCTTCTCCAGGAAGAATAGCAAGTCATTCTTCTGAAAGCCATCCTTGAGTGCGGCCATTGCAACAGACTGGTCCAGATTCTGGACCTCCAATGCCGCAGCATTAAACTAGATGACATAAGCTCGGATGGACTCCCACTACTTCTGCTTGACATTCATTAAGAAATCCGGATCTCGGTGCGGACGTCGACCGCTAATGAAGTGAGCCATAAACTAATGGCTCATCTGGTCAAAAGAAAAGATCGTATCCGACTTTAATGCCGAGTACCAGTTTCTCGCTGCTCCCTTTAAGGTAGATGGAAAGGCTCGACATTGTATGACGTCCAGAGCACCATAGAGTAGCATCATGATTCGGAAGGCCTCTAGATGATCAACTGGATTAGAGGTTCCATTGTAGCTTTTGAATTGAGAGAGCTCGAAGTTCGGCGAGATGAACTCTTTAATAATCCAGAGGCCGAACTCCTCAATCCGTCGGTCCATCTCTCGCAGTCTGTGATTGAGGGCGTCGTCTTGATTGCAGATCTTGGGAGGCTTCCGACTATAAATGGGGAAGGTCTCCTCCAGAGGAGAACCATGATCCGAACATGGATCCTCTGCTCTCTATTTTTCTTTCTCAGGGTTGACGGGTATGCTAGCCCGAGTACTCTTCTTTGGGATCGATTTTCGACATCCTGATGGTGGATTTTTCGGTAGAGTCACCGTCGGAAGCTGCTGCATTGCCTCCGTGAGGCCACGAACCTACTGGACGAGCAGGTCGAACTGCTCCGCATCTACCGTAGGTACAGGTAGAATCTGAGTTGTCAGGACTGAAGCGGGAGCAGATGGATCTGGATGGGATCGGGCTGCGGAGGCCGTCGATCGATGGATCGAAGCTCTTCTGAGAGGCATTTTCTCTCGAAAAAGAACTCTAGAGAGGAAGAAGAGATATCTCTGGAGAGGGAGGAGAGAGATCATCATTGAGTACTCCTTTAAGAATAGGGGAACCTCAGACACAGAGGGGCCCTCCTTCTAGCGCCATATCTATTGGTGCAGAATCTGATTGATGTCGGATCGAGCTAGAGTGGAGAAGGACGAGGTCGCTACTGATGATCTGCAAAATAAAGTTTCATCTAGATTCGATGGTGGTGGCTCCGACAGGACCCTCCAACGATCAAGTCAGCTCTTCTGACCAAAAGAAATAGAGTGCTCAGCAATGAGAAGTGAGCTTAGAGGTTTAGAGGGGAGAGGAGAGCTTCTAGAAAGCATATCTAGAGGATTTTTTTTTATAGACGGAGCTTGTAGCGGATTGATGATGATGGCCATATCGTTCGATCGTGGGCCACTCGGGGCCACATGAAGTTCGGTACGGAGAGGAAGGCATCGTCAGACGGATAGTGGGCCGCATGGGGCTAGTTACGGAGAGAGTGGTGTCGCCAGTAGTGGTGGCCATATCGTCCGATCGTGGGCCGCATGGGGCTCGTTATGGAGGAAAAGTGCCACCAGATTAGTAGTGGCGGCTATACCATCGAGGTTCAATAGTCGTAGGTGAAGAACCTCGACGTATATCTATTTCAGGAGAGCTCGAACTTCTAAGGAGATACATCTGGAGGGGATCATCTGAGAGGAGTTCGACCGAAGGGATGTCTGGAAGGAGTTCAGCCCTTGGAGGAGTCCGTCTGCAGAAGCGATCCGGAAGGAGTTCGGCTCTTGAAAGAGTTTGACCGAAGGAGAAGTTCGGCAAAAGTCCGACTTCTGTCCGACTGGAGGAGCGCGGAGGGAGTTCGGCTCTCATGGAAGTCCGACTGAAGGAGCGTGGAGGGAGTTCGGCTCTCATGGGCGTCCGACTGGAGGAGTGCGGTAGGAGTTCAGCTCTCTTGAGAGTCTGACTAAAGGAATATGGAGGAAGTTCGGCTCTCGAGGGAGTTCGTCTGAAGCTCTTTCATGGCTACCGATTGCATTAGGCTGAGCATCGAACTGAACTTCGGTAGGAACGAAGTTTATCCCCAACATGATGCATGGCTGTATAGTGCGCTACATGTAGAAAAGAATATAATCATTCCGAATAAGATAATTTAGAAAAGTCCTGTTTTTAAGGCTGTGGATATTGAAAGGCACAACATGCAGTACGAACCGATCATCCGCTTTTGTTCTCCTGAAAATGGAAAGGCTGCGGAGAGAATTCCTTAAGCGCGTGGTCAGGGCTGGAATTCCAATTAGGCTGACTGCATCAGATGAATGGCCTCTAGCATTTTTCAAGAATGAACATGACAAGGGTGCGGTTCGGAATCTTGTGATCTATGGTTCTACTTGCGCATGCCTAGATAGAAGTCATCATTCATTTTTATTAGTTCATTGATTGCAGTAATATGCAAAATAGGGCTATATCCTTCTTGTGTATCCCAGGGGTCGCACCCTTCTCATGGCTTAGGATGCCGTGTTTGAAACTGGACAGGTGTTTTCCTGAGTTTTTGACATGAGTAATTATTCTAAAATTTCTATGAATTGATCACCGGCGCCCCCATGATTGTATTCAAAAGAGAAATGAGAGTGCCACATGAGAATGCTTGGTTCATTTTTTATAGGCATATTGCTGTATACAATTGCTTTCAAAGCAGCGAAAGGAACCAAATGGAAAGCTTTCCAATACATTTTCATATGCCTTGCGACAGAAAAAGGAAATGAATGTTAGAAAAAATTAATCAAGCTTACGCATACCAGAAGAAGGAATGAGGAAAATACTCGCAAAATATGACCGACTGAATCTGAAAAGTTAGATATTTGAGAGTAGATGGCAATGGAATTATGTAACTTACTCTGCAGTATCCCAGATGCAATGGCTTTCTAAGATAGAGAATTATAAAATTTAAATATTTTATTACAAATATAATGAGCTTGGTTATATTGAATTCTTGTATGTTACTTGCATCTACTTGCATATATGCACCATAAAGTGAAGGGCTGCTAAGCTGGTTGTTACCTGATTTGAATCCTGCTTTTCCAACTTAAACAAGTTGGTAGTTAGTGCAAAACAAATAAAATCGACAGGATTGTTTTTTTCATAACTGTTCTGCTTTGGCAATCATTTTTTCAAAGAAAAATTGTGAAGACAAAATTTTTAGCACAAAATGGTGCAAGTGGTAGCCGTATCCGCAGCACATATTTTAACCAAGCAGCTCTGAAAATTACAGATTACAAAGTATATTTCTTTACCCTAGATCTTTAGACAGTACCATGATGCAGAAGCTGCACCTTCATAATGACTTGTCACCAGTCTTCAAAGGCCTTGACTTGAGAATTCTTTTAATATTTCTTTCCAGGCATCTGAAATGACCAAAGGTTAGATCTCCAGATTGAACAAAACGGGAATAAGAAAAGTAATGATTTTTCGCACTGTTTTCTTAAGCATGTTTGTCTGTTCCCAGAGGGAACACTCTGTTACTTAAGCTAGCAACTGGTTATGCTCAAGTGCTGAGAAGCCGACTTCAAAATGGATTTTTAGCTTCTGCAATGGTTGCAAAGCTGCCTGAGCAAGCATGTTATTCTTTTGGTTCCTTCCGCAAATAGCCTTCTCTACTTCTCAGTAAACATAATGCCAGGTTTATCTGTTCCCTATATTCTCAGGCAGCAGTTGATCGTCGTCCATACATGGATGATGCACTTGATTGGGTTATTGAGCTTTCATATCCAGATCGTCCAGGTAGAGGGCCACTCAAGACATCCTGTAAACAAGAAAAGATGGAAAAAAGATTCATTTAAGAAATTCCTCCACCCACCGTATGGTTCACAAACTTCTTTGTAAATATGTTACCGCAGATCAATTATGAAGGTGATGGTGATATACATATCAACAAAGAAGGTGATGATGATATCATGCCATTCTCGGTCCCAAAAAGACAGCATGGAATACTTATTTTGGTTTTCTTTGATTGCTCATCCAATCAATCTAGTTTTTTAGCACGGATGTAGATATTCAGCAGCGTTGTCTTTGTACTTGCATATTAAATGATGTAGCTGTTCTTCTCATACTGCTCTTCATATGCTTATACCATCCTAAAACATATCAAATATTTTACCAGCAATACCGAATTACCGATTAAATTATTCTATGAAGATGGGATCTGCTTATCATTTCTTTATCTATCTAGGTCTATCTACGATGGTCCACAACTGCGCCTTGTAGTCTTGTTCTTTTCCCCTTTCGTTTTTGGTAAGAACTTAAATCAGGTTTATTGCTGCTAGCTTACCGGCAAAGAAACTTGGCTGTGTATGGGTGAGGTGTGTGAGCTGCCAAAAGATGCACAGTGTTGCATATTTTCTTCTGCAAGATTTCTCAGTCTATTTAGCTCTGGCAACACTACCGTAGCAAGATCTGGCCGGTCCTTCCGTCTCAGCTCTGCACAACTGAGTGCCATCTTGGCTAAACTCAAGGCTTCCTCCACTGGCCAATCGGTCACTGACGAATCCAACATTGCTGCGAATGTTCCCTTCTCAATTGCATGTTCCACATGATGCGTCAGCCCCATGGGTGGTTTTGCAGTGATCAGCTGCAACAGCATGATCCCAAGAGAGTAAATGTCGGACTTTACACCAAGCATGCCAGTCTGCTGGTATTCAGGGTCAATGTAACAGAATGTTCCAGCAGTGGAGGTCATGCGATACTGAGTGACATTTTCTGCAATAGACGGGGGAACCAGGCGGGCAAGGCCAACATCGCTGATCTTGCTGACATAGTTTCGGTCAAGGAGGATGTTTGCAGGCTTAAGATCTCGGTGGACCAGTGGCTCCGGTTTTGTCTGGTGCAGAAAGAGGAGGCCTGTGCCAATCTCAGCAGCAATACGGAACCTATGCTGCCAAGGGATTGGTGGTGTATTTCCTTGCCGGAACAAGCGATCTTCCAAGCTCCCATTAGCCATACATTCATAGACAAGGCAGCCATATTCCGGGCAGGCACCTAGCAAAAGAACCATATTTGGATGCCTAATGCAGCTTAAAATTTCAACCTGCATGGAAGTTCAAATGCCACTTAAAATATTTAGGATTCATCATAGCAGCTGCTAGTTAGTAGAGGAACTCTATCGAGGTAAGATTTAATTGGCTATGGGATCACCAATAGATGCATGTCATACTCTGCACATGGTGTGCATATGGGGTAACTAACTGAGCTTTGGCAGCGTGATTAATACCTCTTGTTGAAACTGAGATCTCCCTTGAGCTGCATCTGGGCGTAGAACTTTAATTGCGACAGGTGTGTGGTCCAGGTAACATTTGTAGACAGGACCATAGCCACCTTCTCCAATCTTCCGCTTCTCAGAAAAGTATTCCGTGGCCACTTCTATCTCTTCTATCGTGTACTTCCTATACCTCACATCTGTATGTGCTAAAGCATCCAACGCCTTCTTCTTCTCCTCAGCCTCTTTGAGCGCTTTCATTTCTGCATTGATTCTCTTCTGTGCTTCTAACTCTGCGATCCTTTTGGAGGCTTCAGCTGCCTCCATGGCTGCCTTACATCTTGCTTTCTCCTTCTCTGCTAAGGCCAAAGCTGCTTCTTCTGCCAGTCGAGCTTCCTCTAACCTCCTCTCTTCCTCCATCTTCCAACGATGGAGCTCCATTGCCTGCAGTGAAAGGCATAATTAGCAAGGACGTTAAGATTTTGGAGATGTGGTGAAAACCAAGGTTTTAAATCCCATGGGACAAAGGTGTCCCGTCCTCTATCTTTCTCCTCTTCTTCTTTTCTTTCTTTCTTTTCCTTTACCTTTCTTTCCTTTTCTTTTTCATTCTTTTCTCCTCTCTTCCTTTCCTTTTTTTCAATTTCTTTTTCTTTTCTTTTCTTTTTTTCCTTTTCTTCATGTTTCCTTACTTTCCTTGTTTCTTCTTTCTTCTTCTCTCCCTATATGGATGGGTTTCGGTGTGCCGAGCCTATCTTTTCTCATAGGAATGGGACGGGACGACCAGAAAGTAAAACCTTGGTGAAAACGTTACCTTTTGTTTGGCGGTGAGTGCTTCTTTGCAGGCTGTACTGTACATGTCCATTGTCTGCTTGAGTTCCAGTCTCAGCCTCTTCATCTCCGCCTCCACATCTTCCTGCGAGTGATGGAACAAATTGGTGACCATCAACCAAGGATGTAGGATTGAAAGTGTTCGCACTTATTGCCATTTCTTAATGGCATCACACAGCTTCACGACCGGTGCTAAGTTGCAAAAAAATTCGCAGGGATCCATTTGATTACTCAAAACACACCTTTATTTTATGCTGGTGCTTTCTTTTTCGAGAAGAGAAATTTATTCTCGTGCTTCAGATGTAAACACACATACCATGGTGAGAGATGATGTGCTGTCCTGGGACATTGAAGAGAATGCAGTCCCACATGAGAAACCGCCACCCACTGACCTGCGTGGTGATTGCATCTCAAAGCTGCTGTCAAAGCCGTCAGACATGTTGGACAGCCTCTGATTAAAGATGCGATCAATGCTTGGCCTGCCACCACTCACGAATGATATATCACTCTCTCCTAAACTCTCTGCATAAGATTTTCCAGTTGAGGCACGCGTTCCTCTTGTGAATGGTGACCTGTTTGAGGTACCATATTAGCTTGCAATTCATCATAGTGGCAAAAGAAAGTACTACTAATTGCTATGGTGCAGCCATGTCACTATTTTTGCGTTACAGGACATATTACCTGAATGTTTCCTGTTCACTCTGCACGTTCCAAGTCTCCAATGCTGCCTCACCTGGCAATTGAAAATCTCAAAATTTCTTTGAGTGCAGGAGACAAAAAGGCTTTCTATTTCCTATTCAAAGAGAAACTGATGATAACAGCAATCCTCTTGTTTACACAAACCTCTGACACCATGAGGGCGAGGTGGGTCTACATGTTCACTTCTTATACTTGCTTGGCTTTGGATTTGATTCCGGAATGGGGAGATGATTGGTGCTGGTCGGACAGCATTCCTAATGGAAGACACCTTCCCTTTGGATATGATGTAGACGGTGCAGAAATCAGGTGCACCTTTGGAAACACTGGTAGAGACATCTGTAGTCCTAAATCTTCTGACCGAAAAGATATGACAATAAGTATTCTGAGAGGGCATGTTTGTTCCACAACCAGAGACTTCCACTCCATTATCACACTGCTTGAGTGTATAAATTACCTAACAAATCCGCTCCTTGTAGGCGCACCAACAACAAGCTTTTCAATGGCAGCATTCGAGACAAACTCTATGATTGCCTTTGCTATGTCAGTGTCTTCAAGCATGATATCCCTGCATTGTACCTGTTGAAGAAAAAAAAGAAAATTGGGTCAGAGAATATTTTGTGTCACGACTTTTTTTTTTTTTTTGGATTTATGATTGGTGGGCACTGTCTGCTAGAAAATTGAGTGAGACATGTCTACCAATGAAATGCAGTAGCAAACTCTGTTTGACCTGAAAGGCCGGGCAGAGACAAGGTTAACATTATATGTCTTCTCTCAGGGTACAGGGGTGTATGGTGGTTTCATTTTCATTATTGGATTTGATATTTGCGAATCAGATAAAAAGAGGAGGGGAGTGCATCCATGACTCTAGTGTTTATTCACAAGTGGGAGTTGGCAGCTCTCTTAACTGCCAACTGCCAAGTTCCTGGACATCATAAGATGGGATAACGTCTGATATCTTTTCATGACCATGAGGACCTCGAGGTTGAACATAACCTGAAGGCTTGTTATATCTTGTCAAGATCTGATCGCACTGGCCTGCTAGGAAAGAAATATATAGCAGAATATCTAATGTCTTAGAATGCTCTGCATGGTATTTTGGATGCATGGCATGGTTGAAAGGAGTGGTGCTGCCATGGCTTCCAATTTTACACAGCTGGGAGGAGATTCTCCGACTCCAAAAGGTAACTCATATTGTCCTAAATGTTTGAATCTCTTCAAAATGCTTATTTCTCAGATTTGTCTCATTTTTCGTCATCTTATAGCTGATAATACTCCCTTTGTGCTATCTTATGTATCATGCCCCGCCAAACTTGTTGTGGATTTGGACATCTGGCCATGAAAACAGTAGAAAAGAAGGTGGCCGTAGCTGTTGGATGCTACCTTAAAGATAAACAAGGACCATGAAACTTTGGTGATGGAAAATGTAATAGAGATTGTTCTTCATTTAAATATGGCAATAGAGATCCTTCTTTGCTCAAGAATGATTCTAGATTCTCTTCTAGACTACCCAGGTTGAGCATTGAATTTTATGGGTGGTAAAAACTTACATTACCTTGTTTCTCTCCAAAACTTACATTACCTTGATAAAGTGAAAAAAGAGCTGAACAAAAAAGGTTTACCCATATCATTCACAGTGTGGTAACTACAGAAAAAGAGAAAAGGTAACTCACATTTTTACGTGTGCAGAAACATCGAAAGGGTACAAATAGATCCTTTGCATGACCGCCTGCAGAGTCCGGGTCCTCTTGTTGCCCCGCTGCATTGCGTCAGAAATGACAGCCAGAAATTAGTTGTAGAAAAGACCAGCCGCAGTTTGTACCCAATTCTGGTCGCCTTTGTTGCCGGCAAGGTTGCATGAAGTTATGACTACATTTACAATGCGAGTAGGAGCAATGACCTTATTTATTTATCCGTTCATTTTGAAGAAGGTGAATCACAAAATTTCTAGCTATCGTATGATCCAAAAAAAAAAAAAGCAATCGGTTTCTCAGAAAGATGCCTTATCCTGTTTTACCCTTATTCTGACCGGAATACATCCAGCTTTGTTCCAGAAAACTTGACAGTAGATGAAACTATTAGGCTTTGTTTCGTCGTTGAGAAAATGAGAGACGATGAAAATTATTTGTATGCTGATAAAAAAGTCAATTTTCTTGAAGAAAGGAAAACAAAGATTTTCTCTTTATTTCTTTCTATGCGAATTAGACAGAGAGAGACTTACGTGCTGCGTGCTTGGTTATGACATGGATCAGGGTGATGGTCTGGCCCCTGGTGACGAGGTTGTCGAGAGCCCATTTCAAGGCGTTCTGGCTGCCTTTATCCTTGTCAACGGCTACCGCCACCAACGGGATTGTCGCGCCTTCTGTCTGGTTCATAATTCTCCTCTTACTCTGCACACCAAGTAGCTGTCCGAGGATAACCCCAGATCATAAACATTACGATGCTATCAACCAAGGAAGAGGAAGAGCTCCCTACGGGGGGGTTGAAGAATAAGGCAATGGAAATAAAACCACCTACTTTCTTCCCAGCCCGAGGTGATCTCACGGACAAAAACACACAGTCTCTCTTCTTTTGGACCCTCTGCACCTTTCTCTTCCTCCGCTTCTTCTTTTCTCTCTCTTCCGTGCTTCTCTTTTGAATTCTCTGCGGCACCCTGAGGTGGAACTCAGGGGTGGTGAGAGGGAGATAGAAAGGTGGAGGGAAAGAAAGAGTTTTCTCTACCTGAACCATGAGAGGGGTGCTCCTGTGGGGCCCAGCTTGGATCTCGGTGGGGGTTAGAGTTTTGGCCCCATGACCACGTAAATCCTGGATTCTATATTTACCTCCCCTGGTTTCTCTTCGCAATTTATGCGTTTGAGTTCGTCCGTTGCAACGCGGCGATTTTTTGTCTGGGGCTCGGGAAATTCTTCTGCCCACTGGCTTATTTTCTCTGCATTTTTTTCAGTGCAATTAGTGTGGCAGAAACTAAGTTGGTGAAAACTGGGGTTATTTAATTTGGATCAGTTAACCAGAACGGAGTCGGAGAGCTTTGGGCTGTCTTGGTTACAGCTTTTTCCGTCTCATATTGGGTTAACTTCGATTGGGTCAGGATGGGGTAAAGTTTTTCGGTTGGCCTTGATAGAGATTGTTCAAATTGTTGCATACAGAAGTTGTAAAATCTACCGTGAATTTATGACAAAGAGTACCAACCTCAAAGCAACCTGACTTGTTTTGTTCTTAACTGCCCAAACCCGGCCCCACCAAAAAAAAAAAAAAAAATCTTACCATCCGTCTATGGTACACTAGACACCTGCATACCGATCCTTGATAAACAAAAACAAGTGTAGTGCAATATCTCTTGGAGCCCTCTGTGCAGTTAAAGCTGGTTGCAAGGTTGATAGCAACAACATTCTCATTCCCTTACATGAATCCTAACCAGGAGAAAATGAAAGAACATGACATGATCCACCATTTACAAACATAAAACTTGTTTCCTTGGTACGAATCTTGGCCATACAAAAAAGAGAAGGAAGAAGATAAACAGATTTTCATCTTATTTGGGTGGAGTACCATGCCACAAAAAGAAATAGACAAAGCTCAAATTTCTTTTAAGTTTCACACACACAAAAAAAAAAAAAAGGCTCAAATCTCCTTTCTTTATACCTACAGGTGAGAAATTCTTCATCTCCATAATTGCATGGTTGTTAATTACTACTTGATCAAGAAACGCATTTGTTTGATTGAGAGGGATCGAACATTCGATGAATGGCTATTAGAAGTAGCGGACGTACGACAGTAAAGTCTTAGCGACTGTAGGTTAGTGATCGCAGGAAACAATCTTCACTGATTCAGACTAGATTGAAGAGCGGCTAATGGAACAAACCAACCAAGTCTATATATATATATATGTGTGTGTGCGCGTATGTGTGTGGGTGTGTGTGACAACCTTTAGTATTATTGTCTATTATGATGTATATAATTAATCTTTGCTGTTACTACTTTCCGATCGACACATGGACATGATTTATTGGTTGACTTCTTCCGCACAAGCTGGGTGGAGATCGAAGTTGCAACGATCACACGAGAAGACCCAGTATCTCCCCTGAAGTCTGCATGCATCGCAAACATAAGCTTTTGCCACATCCAGCTTCAACGTGTGCTCATGCCTTGAATCCTTGACGTGGCCTGGCAACCCTTCTCCTTCTTTCCTCAGAGCCGCCTCCACCTCTGCGGCCCTCGACTCGGTGAAGGGAAAGGCCTTGGCACCGTAGGACGAGATCATGGCCCGCCCGTCGGTTCCGAGGACCTTCCCGTCGGTTCCGAGGAGGACGAGCCTTGGGATGCCCTTGACGTCGAAGATCCTGCTGAGGTCGTATCTGGTCTTGTCGGCGTAAGGTATCGCCAACCACGGCATCTCCTCCAGGCTTGATTGGAATTCATCTTCGTCCCTATCGGTGGAGATGAAAATAATTTGGAAGCTCTCGTTTTTGGCATCTCTGATCTCGTTGTAGGCCTCTGCTAGCATCGATGTAAATGCGCGGCAGGGCGGGCACCAGTGTGCTCCGAAGTAAAGGCCGATGATTTTCCCCACAAGATCGGCTATGGGAATCTAGAAGCATGGGGAAAGAGAGAATTTTAAGACAAACAACAATAGACTTGAGGAAAAGCGAAAAAGAATCTACTGAATTTTTTTTTTTTAATAAAAAAAAAAATCAATCGGTCAATCTGCTAGTGTGTGAAGTAGCAACATATATATGCTTTAGTTGTAAAACCATTTCTTGTTGCTCGGTTGTTATATTCTAACATATAAATGATTTATAGCAGATATTGATGCAGCTTCATGCATTCAGGAATGTTGCTATTCTTTGTACCGCAGAGTGCATGCAGTTTCCATGGTGACTGTTAGTTAATATGATCCAGTCACCGCAGCGTGCTATATAGCGCCCAATCTAGTCACCATGGATCAGAAGACCAGCGGTTAATTATCAACAACGACATGCTATGTATTGCACACAACGTTCATATAAGGCCATTCTATTTGATGGCCATCCATCTTCGTGATCGAATGATATATCTTCCAAAAACTTGGCTGCTTCCTGAATGCATGCATGCATGTGAAGCAATGAGAGATCTACCTACCTTTGAGCCATCGCTTGAGATGACATAGTCTCTTCCACTGCACCCCAGAAGCTCTTCTAATTTTCCACCGTGGCGCTTAGCCTCATCCACGGCTTCCAGCTCTTTTCTTCTCTCAACACCAAAGGGGAAAGCATCGGGCCCAAAGTCCTCGACCAGCTGAACCGCATCCTCTTTCGCAGTTCTTCCGTCGGAGGCCAAAGGAATCAGCGATGGGATGTGTTCGATGAGCAAGCGACTGGATAGCTGTTTCCTTATGTTGACGTCGAAGGGCACGGCGAGCCATGGCATATGCTTGAAGTGGTCCAAGAAGCAGTTCTCGTCGCGGTCAAAGGAAACGAAGACGATCTCAAGCTTCTCGCCCTGGGTCTTAAGGGTGGTGCAGAGCTGGACCAGATGGGGTGTGAAGTTCCGGCAGGGCCGGCACCAGTTGGCTGAAAAGAAGAGGCAGATGGTCTTTCCTTCAATGCATGAAAGCGGCACCTGGTAACAAGTTCCAAGAGGAAAGTTTCAGGACCTTTCCTTGAGCTAGCTCTTGTTAAATTATAAATGTTGAGCATGCAATGAAACGTTTAGATTGTAGTCTACAAATGATCTAAGAGTGGTCCCAAGTCTATATCTGAGTCTGGATTGAATTGGATTTGGTTTTGAGAAAATCTGAAACAGGTCTGATATGGACTAGTATGGAATTTTATCAGCTATTTGGGTTCGGTTCGGTTATACTGCCCAAATGATGAAGATTCACTTGTTCCTCGATGAAGATTGCAGAAAAAGAGAGCCCCTCTACTGTACACCATACTGTTCGATGTATAGCGTACCCTATTTATCCATGAATGGATATACGTCCATTACCTACGGCCATTCATTGCATGATGAATAATGGCACAGCAAAAAACCCACGTTCAAAAAAGAGAACAAATATTTGGAGCAGCGCTTTTGTTATTGCTAGAACTCTAACATGCTCGCGTATACAGCGATACCTAGTCTCATTTGTCAGGAATGTGAGGCTATGAGAGCCTAACAACAATCCAATGAGGTAATAATTGATGAAAGGGACAAAATACAAAGCCATGCTGAAATTTTGTATTATAGTTGTCTAATTGCTATTACGACTTATATATAACAAATTTTTAATGGTCATACGCTTAAGATTTCCTATCTTGTCACGTTGATGCGACAGGTTGCATTTTCACTGGCCGTAATTTAACGCCAGGTTGAGCTGGATCCATGTCATTTATTGACCGCATCAATAACAACAAGAACTTCTTGTTGGGAGATTGTTTGGCTCCCTTGCATCTCCACCTGGTTTCTCTTAAGACTTGGGATACCATTTATTCCTTCTAGTTTAAGCTTGATCTTCTCGGTTTAGGTGTCCGCTACTTCTTTTGTCAAAAAAATTAGCTTCATATTGAGTCACTCTCTCAAGCCTGGTTATTGAAATCCTACCAATTACATGTGGTAGTTTTTGTTAGAACTTAACATGATTAAGTGTGCCATTAATAAGCAGCTCATTCATTTAGTATTCAAGGTAAGATTAAGCTCCTAAGATTTTTGTGGTCTTACAAAATAGCCCAGCCTGAATTTTTTGTAACTCATCCTAAGAACTTTAACAAATAGAATAACACGCTAGGTGGCTATTGAAAGAAAAAGGAACAAGCACGGTGGCGAATGAATCAGCTTGAGCGAGGTTGACACCTTGCAAACATACCCAAGCAAGTTTAAATAGCTTATTCAAAGCCTTGATTTCATACCAGTCCGATCTAAATATTTCCAAATTCCAAGTAAACGTTTCCTTTGAGGAGCGCAGTAGGAGTGCAGTAATCCTGGTTGGATCAGGAACTCTGCCTAACAAGATGATGATGCCAACCAGCTGGCCTAAACTATCTTAGCAATCTAACATCAAAGGAAAAAAGAAGAAGAAGAAGAAGATCCAAGAAATCAACTAATTAAATAAAATCAAGGTTTTGTTGCTATGATAAAATCAATTTTCTTTAATGTAATGAAATCAAATTCAATCAAAATTCCTCCTTAAAAAATTGCTGGTGTCAAAAAACATTAGCTCAGACAAATCAATTGATTATAGGATTATAACAGACCAAAAGTGAGGAAGATGATCAGCAGAAAGAAGGAACTCAACCCCTGCCTCAGCTAAAATCGATCGATGAATCTCTCCTTCCGTGTCCTTGCCATGTCTTGCCATCATTAAAAATTGTAGAGCTCCTCTCTTCAAGTTCCCTTTCTCCTCTCCGGCCTTCTCAAAGAAGGACGGTAGCAAATAGAAGAGTTGTACTCTCCTAACCCCGTCTAGATACATGATTTAAAAGCCTTGGAGGTTACGTGGCTTAGAGGAATAAATCCAACAAAATAATGTCGCATGCGGTAGTCAACTTGGCTAGAGAGTAATATTCTACTAATATTCCTTCCAAGTTCTGTGAACAGAGCAGGGGGAATGGATAAAGATAAATTCCCCGTCGGACTAGAGGAGGCAGAGAATAGATACTCCAAGCGATATGGATGTTATAGACGTGTCATCTTTAGGACGGATAGCAAGCCCCGATTACAAGAAGACCATTAAGACACAAGGATAGCTCTGGCTCACCAGATCGTATGATTCATGCTTGCAAGGAGGTTTCTTTAAAGAAACTGAATGTACGCGTATGGTGCCAATGGTGGTTATTAGTTTCCGAGCTCTGTTGCATGTTGGCGAGCTTCAACTTCACACTCACGTTAGTCCGGCAACCCTCGCATTGCTAGCAGCCATGAACGATGGTACATCTAAAATAGGCTTCAAGCTCTTTTTCTTTTTTTTCTTATTTTTGTAAAATTAATTATTGTGGTAGTGTGCCATTCCTTAGTTATAAATAGCAGCTTCTAGCAATAAAGACATTGAATCTCGATACCTTTTTCTTCAAGTCCTCTTAAACCCAATTCAGCTTCATTCTAAAGAGAAAAGAGTGGAAACAAAGGCCCCTTCAATTTTGGGATTTGTATGTCACGAATTATTGAATCGCTAACACCTTTTAGCGTAAAGAGGGACCGAACCAATACATATACTTTGTACTCTAATCTTTTGATACGATAAAATCTCTTTTCAATTTTGTCGACGAAGATCGAATCATATAAATTATTATGTTCTATTTTTTCTATGTATAATTATTTATTATTATTTTAAATTTTATACTAATAATTAACAGATGATCTTGCAACAAAAAAACATTTATAGAAAAGAAAGCTACGCCGCACTAATCCACCTTAAAATGTTTCAAATTGAAATATAAATGCTCAAACACACGGTCTCAAACCTTTCCTCACCGAGATACTCAGTTATTTGCAGAGAACAAGAGCTCATCCTCAGTCATAGCTTTCGAGGTATTCGCTTCGCCATCGGTAGCCAATGAAGAATCCTCCTCATCATTCTCCTTTTCTCTCAACTCCTCGATCTTGTCGAGCGCCATCCTCAGATCCCACCTCTTCTCAACATCCATCTCGCAGCAGCCCAATCCAACCTGCAACAACTTGAGCATCTCTCCCTCACCATTCTTAGTCCCACTCATCTCATTATCGAACACTTCGCCAGTCCACTCTTCTCTCACAACAGAGTTCACCCAGCTCGCCAAGTCTGTGCCTGCTCGCCCCTGCCGCAGATAATTGGCTGGAAACTTCCCTGTAAGAATCTCTAGAATTAATATACCAAAGCTCCATACATCACTCTTTCTGCATGGTCTGCCACGTTCTGCACACTCTGGAGACTTGTAGGCCACCATGATCTGCGACGCATGGGTCTGGTTCATCACCGGTACGAGGGCATAGTCCGTGAGGACGGGCTCATAGGAGTCGTCGAGAAGCACATTTGAGGACTTGAGATGGCCATGAGGCACGGTTAACATGGGGAGCTCCTCGTAGAGGAAAGCGAGGCCTCTTGCCACACCCTTGACTATTTTTAGGCGTGTAGGCCAATCAAGCGGTGGAATGGTCGAGCCACCTCTACCTGCGAAGAAGATTCCAGGTTAGGAGGGTGGTAGCTTGTTTGTGACATTAGTTCTCCATCATGGCAGTGGGTGGGCTTGACCTCTTTAGGAGGAAAAGATCAAATTTCTCTACATGCTTTGAAATTGTTATTTATGTTCAATCTAGCATCTTTTGCTACATAAACCATGGAAAGTTTAGCTTGAGAACGCATGTAAGCATGTCTACCACCTCCCACTCAATTAATTTCGGTAAAGGAAAAAGAACAAAGAACTTAGCATGAATAAGGAGCTCTTATATATGCATGGATGCATGTATGTAGAGACTATTGTGGGCCATTGAAAAGTTTAGAAACTAAAACTTGCACTGGAATCAGAGGCTTACCATGGAGCATATGAGCCAAGCTCCCATTAGGGATGTAGTCAGTGACCAGCAGCTTCTCCTCCTTCCTGTAGTAATAGGCCACCAGAGGCAGAAGATTGGGGTGAGACAACCTCCCCAGCCTTCTCATGTGCTCCTGGAAGTCTTCCCTCCCCACCCCATTCATCTTGTTGAACCTCTTGACAACCACGGCCGGACCATCAAAAAGGATGGCCTTGTATGAGGACCCAAAGTTCCCACTGCCCAGCACCTCGGCCGAAGCCTTGAGCAGATCCTGTAGCTCAAACCTGGGAGCCCGCTCCTTAACAAACATCAGCTTCCCGTGCTCTTCCTTTGCCACCTTCTTCGTCGTTCCTGCGCTGGATTCCACTGAGCCCTGTTCTAGCTTGTCTGCCTCTGAAGGATCACTCTTCCTGGTTATGGCGGGTGAAACAAGACCTGGTTCCATCTGTTTGCGAGAACCGCGGAGCATGAAAAAGATCACACCAATGATTGCTAGTAGTACCCCGATAGCTATCACTATGATGATAACCAGAAGAGCAGGGGACGGCTTTGATGATGATGATGGTCCTACTTGTGATGATCCACATGAGATGTCAAGTGGTGGACCGCAAAGATTTTTGTTGCCTTCACGGATAATACAGAGTCAGATGCCATATAGATATAAAAAAAGAAAAAGAAACTTTATTGAGCTTTTCAGTTAATTTGTTGGCTTTTTATCTTCTTCAGTCAGTGAGTGTTTCATGCATTGTTCATTCAAATTCTAAGCCAATGCGCGTAAATTCTTTTTTTTTTTCCCACTAACTGAGTTGAACCGAGTCCTCACTTAAGATCACTAACGGCTAGCTCCGAGATGTATGCTAGTGTCGCCTTCACCGCTCTGCCTTGTGTTCTTAACTTGTCCTCCGTATTCTCTATTTACTATTGCTAGACATCTACTTTATTTCCAATGGTTGCTTAAGGTCTTCAGTTGTATGTAAAATCTTATGCAGTTCATGATAGGTGGTCCCTTTATTGGTTATTGTTCTATGAATAGATCATTGAAATTTTTTTGGGGAGTAAATAAGTTGGTTCTGCAGCTAAAAACTAATAATATATCTGTAATGCTTTTTAATTAATGTGTTAATTTCTTGGGACGCTTTGTGGATTAAATAACAATGCATATATAGATAACAAAAAGCAGTCTGACTAGCACTTCAAACGTTTGTTTCTGGTTACTGGCCGCGAAGAGCATGTTAATCCTTTAAGGAACGTACTTTCGATTTGATTCCTTGCAGAACATTCTTGATCAAAAGAACCTTTCTTCTCTACCTTAATTCCATTATAACCCGTGAGCAATTGGAAACTATTTGATCAAAACCACTAGCAATGAAAACTAACACAGTTGCCGTCCCTGCAGAAGTTAAGCCAAGTACTAAGCTCAAATCAATCTAAACAGCAATTATTGATAACTTCGATCGTTCATTATTCCGTCGGAAACGTGTGTTCCAAGTGTTATCCAGTAATCCGTTGTTTTGGCATCAAATAATTCCTTCATCAAATATATTCCGGTATTCGGTAGTAAATGCCCCTGGAATTGTTGTGAATTAGACTTCTAATTTATCTCTGCTGTCAGATCGAGTTCCGGTTTCTTAATCAGTAGGCTGTAAAATCAAATCTAATAAATTTACTATGCCAATTGCTTTCTAACTTCTTTCAAGTTTGTGCTGCTAACGCACGCAGGTACTTATTGCTATGTTATGATTCTGGTGGAGACGTGGGCCGTCCCCGCCTCTCATGTCTCATTGTCTTAGGTGTCACGTTTCGAGCCAACACCATCAAACTTCCAATAACTTTGGATCAATGCTGGGTCCTCCCTTCATTGCTTCCTTCAAACTAATCAAAATCTCCGTGGAGCAAATATTGCCGATTCCCAGCAGTGTTTTTTGTTAAGCATTTCCCCCTTTGAGATAAATTCTATGCTAAATCTTCCTATATATATATATATATGTCCTGAAGAAGGAATGACAATAATTGAAACAATACTGACCTTCAAACATGCTAGCTTGCATCTTGCTGAGCCCACCCGGAATTGGTCCCTCCAGATTGTTATAGGACATGTTCACCAGATACAGCTGCGGCTGCCGCAGATCCGGTATCGGCCCCTCGAACTTATTGTCGTCCAGCCTCAGCTCCAGCAACCTCCTCAGCCCCACGAGCGACGTCGGGATCCTCCCTGTGAACTGGTTGTGCGACAGGTGCACCTTCTTCATCGACCGGAACTTCTTGAACACGCCGTCGGCTATCTCCCCGGAGAACCTATTGTTCGACAGGTATATCGACTTCAGCGCGGGCAGCTTCTCGATGTCCGGCATCGGTCCCTCGAAGTCATTGTTCATAAAGCTCAGTGTGCGGAGGGCCGGCAGGTCCACGAGGACGTCGATCGACAGATCGCCGGATAGCTTCATGTTCTCAAGCTGCAGTCCATAGACATCCCCGGTGTCGCAGATGACGCCGGTCCACAACGAGACATTCACGTTGCATGGCGTCGAGCCGGCGACCCAGTTTTGTAGCACGGCGTCGCCGCCATTGGGCGCCAGCCTCTCCTTGAACTTGAGGAGGACGTCGACGTCCTTGGAATGGGAGAGGTGGAGGGATGATGCCATGAGGGTGAGAATGACCATGAGGAGCCCTGGAGGCCATGGCGATGCCCGTCCGGCCATGGCGCGGTAGCGACGGGGCTAGCGCGTCGAGGAGGGGTCCGGGCTGGCAAGGCTCTTGGTGTTATGGGTGGTGGGGATGAGGAGAAGGGAGATTGGTTTTGAATACATGGATATGGTCTTGGAGAGAGACGGTGGAGTGGGCGTGGTGGCCCAAGAATAGGTTGGCAAGCAGGTGATTGAATAAGAGAGAATGGGGTTGAGAGGTTTGACGGAGTCCACTGGGACGTCCCCTGCGTCCATGGAATGTTAGCTGTCCTGAGAGAGATCCACGGCCGGCCTCCAATTTTTCAGCTTCTGTTGGTGCACCCAAACTTCGATTCCACCCGAAGGAACACCCTCTTTCCTGGCATGTGGGGACCGCATAAGATGAGGCCCACGTGTCAACGGAATTGTGTCGGCCGGATGTTCGAGCTTCCGATCAGAAGTCGGATGTTTCGTTTCTAGTTTTAATTTTAGTCTAAATTAATGAGTGATGGTGTGGGCTTCGTTCTTGACCTCTCCTCGTCGTGGTTCGTGTCGCCCACGTCCACCAAGGCTGCCGAGTTGGGGACAATGTGGAACCTTTTAAACAGATCGCGTTTCATTTCACCGAGCATGGTGGCAACGAATGGGAATTTTGTTTGGATCTCTGCGTGATCGAGGACGGGGAGGTTTTGTTGTTATTATTTGTTGTCATTGTTATCATTTGTATGTATTTAAACATGATTTTAATATTAAATATTTAACTAAAAGCTGCTCGATGATTAGAGTAGCGACGTAGAGGAGAGGCATAAAATTTCTGTTGGGTATATAGATCCAATCCAATCTCAGCATATTGATCTAACACCTAAAATCACCCGGATTCCCCAACACATGCTTTAAAAATCAATCTCCCTCTCTCCCTCTCTTTAATTCTGAGGATAACTACAATCTCAGACAATCTTAAATGTTAATCTTCCCATGATCTTCCATATTAACCTGAAGTTGCCCTTATTTCAACATGTAATTCTTCTCCACTTCACAAAGACCCATTTTAATTTTTAAGGAAACTTTCATCTCGATGGAAGGCAGCCGAATAAAAGACTAATGCATCGTTATAGGGTAACCTGTAATTTTCTGTAATTTTAAGGTAACCTGAAACTTTCTGGCATCTCACACAATGCTGACATAGTACATGAAAAATGTAATTCATTTCGTCACAGATCATTGGTGATGAAAGACACTATCAAAATGAATAAAAATTTCACACCCTGCAGCAGGCCACAAAAGATGAGGCTCTTCTCTATAATCTTTAACCTAATAAAAAGGATGCATCTGCAGGACAAAAGGCATTTCAATAAGCCAGATCATAGCTTACACCTTCCTCCAGCAAAAAAAAGGAAAAAAAAAGAAGATTATAGCTTACACCACCTTGACAAAGAGCGGGCAATTCACCAACTTCAACGTAGATAAGCTAACCACTAAAATCACATACCAGCTATCAGTAAAATAACAGTTCAGCTGCCTGGCGACGGTTGGGAAAGGCTACAAGAAATTTCATAGATCTGTCCCCACATGAGCTGAAATTCATGTGCAGTTTCATAATTTCATACTCCCAGCAAATATGATTGCATTAATTCATTTTTTTTACGGATATTTGCTTGTACAAATGATAAGGAACCACTTTTACCTCATCATGAAACCAAGCAGTTTTCTGATATTAACTATGAAGGATCACACCAGTGAAAAAATCAATCGCTTCTCACCCTTGCTTTCTAGAGAAGACAAGAAAAAAATCTGAAAGCTTTACAAGTTTGTCTGTTCATGCAAGTTCTTTTCGGAGCAGCAAAGCTTGCATTAATATTTAAAAAAAAACTATTAATGAAAGGTAAAGAAGTACAAGAGAGGATTCTAATTACTTTAACAAGGCCCAGTGGCAGTGGAGGATAGGTCTTAATAAAGAAAGTAACCAAGATGAAAAGATGTTACAGCTTCTCCCTCAGCTAGGCCATTTGCCAGTCCTGATAACTAGCCTCTTCATTGCAGACGGCTCCTGCCATTTTTTTCACTTCCCACCCTCACACAAATGCTTCACGTTTTTTGACATTGATGATAGACTAGCGCTACAGCAACCAGATGAAGGTAGCAGGAAATATGAAGGTTCTCAAGAGACATCTTAAAAAGCATAGCATGTCTACCTTAGTTGCTCTTATGATATGTTTAATCATCCCCACTTTAGTGCTCCAAACAGAGATCGGAATCCAGTATGGCAGCGATCAATCCGTTGCACCTATGCATTCTGTTAAAAGGCCTTTACGAAGATCAGAGCTTGAATAGCCAAAACTTTATGAAAAGAACTACATCACTGTGCTGTTGAAGTTACAGGTTTAATTCCATCACATTCACCATCCTTGATCAGCTCGGTAAACTGATTTAGAGTGCTTACAAGGCTCCCAAAAGCTTTGATCAGCTCATTAGCCTGTCGCCTAGTGAACTCAGTCTCCATAGCATTGGGTTTTGTCAAATCAACAGGAGCACGAACCTGACCACCACCACCCTCTAGCTCTCCTTTCAGTATGGCATGTATATGTTGAGCATCCTCCTGCAGCTTCATGGCCATATCTCGTGCTTTATCTGTGTTTGTCAAAGTCTCGATGGGTTCTTTCTCCTCAGACCCTAAATTTTAGAAAAAACGACATGGACATGTACAGTGCAAATAATAATCAAAACCGATCAGGCTAGGATTCAAATTTATGAAACTTGAGGAAAAAAGTTCCACTGCTGTGTGAATTTCCTTTTACATAACTCAAGCATGTTCACATAGATGCTCGGTTGTACTAATAATGGTTGTACTAATTATATAACGCAATCTTCAAATGTAGAATTTCACAATAGCTTAAAAAAGAAATTTAGGGTTAAAGTAACAAGCAACTTTCTTAAAATTTTATGCCTGTACTTCTAGTGATAGGAAAAGAATATTTAAATAAATCATGGGAAGTGTTCTGTAGTTTACTCAAACGTAGAAATATAATTTCCTTGAAACAACTAGAAGACCTCTTTACCAAGTCATCCAAGAAATCTGCATTTGGGCTTACCACAAAATTATGCTTTCATAATCCCAGAAAGGAAGTTATGATCTTCAAGAAATGTTTCTGAGATTGGTTTACAAATTATGAAAATATCTTAAACAATATATTCAACATTTTCTTTGTCGAGCAGATTTTTTAAAGTTCTCCTCGTTCTCAACTTTTTTTCTTATTATTTATTATACTTCATTTTATACAAAAGGGCTCCTACTCCTAGAAAATTTAATTATTAATTCACAAATTGTTCAAACAATAAAAATGAAAGAATCAGGATTTCGCAGGTTAAAAACCTCCAGATCAAGCCTAGGTGTATAACCATAGAAGAGAAACAAAAGCTGGTAACAACTACAGAAAAAGAAATTTGGCATTGAAGAGTGAAATATTTATGGGGGGGGGGTACAGAAGATTACATCGAAATAACTTGAAGTGTACAATGGCCTAAAACAGATAACTAATGTGTAGAAGCATGACATGGTAATGAGTTACAAATTTTAATTCATGCTTTTTATTTAATAATAAGTTCATGCATTAACAGGAAGAACGGTTTGAATCTTGTCAAACATTCTGGAGAATACCTTCTAAAATTCCTTTTATTCAAATTATTATACTTTCACATCAGGGTTGCATAAAATTTATTTGGACTCCCTGTTCTAGCATGTTCAGCTAGAATGTTGTCTGAATTATATGATTCTAAAAAATATTTTCTGGGGAAATGCTGAAGAATCTATGAAATGGGTTTCCAGCAATTATGTGCCTCAATACCAATTAAATCCTCTGAACTCATGATTATATCAGGAACTATATGTATCATCTCCATCTTCCATGTGTCTTCAGTGAGGAACATGGAAAATAATGCAGTGGTATATGTTGAGGATCACTTAAAGATAAACCTGATACATGATCACCATGAATAAGTAAATGGCATATGTTCGTATAGTGTTAGGCTTAACTAAGAAAAATGAAATTAACATACCTAAATCAGCATCACCATCAGCCATCTGAACATCAGCTTTAGCAATAAGGCCTTCTGAATCACTATCCCCTGAGCCTGACTGAGTCTCCTGTGCCTTTATAACAGCATCCATCGAATCAAATACCTCTTCATCAAAAAAAGCTGGAAGCCCAAATTGTTTTCTCTTCTCACCCTCTAAGCACCAATAGGAACCCACACCATGTCTGGATTCCCAGTCCCTGATCCTCCTATAATCAGCAAGTAGTGATTCCCACTTCCTCTTGCACTGGTTAGAAGACCTGATGACATCAAAAGCCATGCAGTTGTCAGATATCATCTTCCATTTTTGATACAAAGAGAGAGCTTTAACCCAGTCCTCATCCACAGCAGCAATCTCACTAACGAGAACTAGCATTTCATGTGTGGTCCAGTCAGGAGCAGCCCGGGAACGAGTGAAACGAGAACTTGATGGTGTCTGAGGACTATTAGTGGTGGTGATTTCTAGCTTTGATGGCGATTCTTTATCCTCAACTGTGACTGGCTTTGTAAGTGATTCCTTGTCCTTCTTATTGGAGGCTGGTAGAGCTTGAACTACACAAGGTTTCTCAGTTCGTTCCATTCTGCTGATTTGTGATATTTGTCTGACAAGGGAGAGATACAATTATCAAAAACTACGAACACTAAAATTTCTTTATGAAGCTAAATGGGAAGTTGTCGCCTGGGTGAAATCAAGGCCTATAAAATGCCCAGCACATGGGTGCAGAAACATAGTTTTTTCCCTCCAACACAAATACCATTTTGGAAATTTACCAGTTACTCTTCTTAAAGACCCAGGTCTGCCAAGGCTTAATAAATTTCATTCAGAAATACAGAAGCAAAGTTTATCAGCAAACTCCTCCTGGCCACAGAATAAGGACTATGCAAAACCATGATCTGAGAAAAGTATACTTTCATAAATCTTAAAAATATCCAAAGAACTTAAGAAGATTGTACTAAAAGAAATTATAAATCATTAGATTTCACAAAGTTGTTTCTAGGCCAGCAAGTTGTTTTTTACAATTTATGTTACCAAACCAATTAATATTTCAGTGTTATGCATAAACTTTTACTCAAGTTTGAACATCAGATTTCATTTCTATGAAAGTAAAAAAATAATAAACTGCACAAAAAAGATATTTACGTGACAACATAAATAGCTGAGAATCCACAGCCTTATATACTTCCATTTTGCCTTACCTAAAGAGGTTAATAATAAATCAACTATGGAAGTTGCATTAAATTCAATAATGTATATCAAAAGAGTTCAATAACAATGTTAAGAAGGAGAAGAAATAATTCATAGAGGAGAATATGACAAAAGAATCTTATATAGAAAGTGACATGATTCCAAAATGTCAAGGTCTTTTAAATAAATCAAAGCATTAATTAAAAAGAAGTCCCACAATGCCTTTTGCATGGGGAAGCGGGGAAAAAGGTTTTTCTCTTGAGGTTACAACATTTGAAGCAACCCAAAACTATTATTTGTCTGAGAGACATGTGAAAGCCTATAATTATGGACAGTAAACAGCAAGATCTCATAAATAGGGCTAAAACTACTTAAATTTGTCTGAGTACCTTATTTGGTCACTTGGGTGTGGTTCAATAGTTTCATCTCAAGCAGATTACAAAAGTGTTTTAGGGTGAGCTGACCCAAAGTTGGATCAATAGGTACCTAGAATTGCTTATTGTGCCCATGTCAATATATTTTGGATATCAATAGTCATCGGATGAGGGTGAGTCTTGGCGCAACAACAAGGTTGCTCATTACGATTTGAAGGTCATGGATTCAAAACATTGAAACAACCTCTCTACAAGTAGGAGTAAGGCTGTGTACATCTGAACCTCCCAAACCCTACAACAACAGGAGCCTCATGCACTTGGCCGTTCTATATTGATACTTATCAAATATAGTTAAGATGTATTTCTATGCTTATTTAGGCAACATATTTTTTTAAAATGAATATCCAGGTAGTTCTTAGATACATTAGGGAACAAAGAGGCGGATTTTTCTTTTTTTTTTGATAAGTGTTGAGCCTTTATGATGGATGATTTTAATTTTTTTTAATCTCTTTTTTGATAGAATGTTAATGCTATTGTATGGATTATGCTCTATGGGTTTGAATGAGACTAACTAATGAGTTTGTGAATGTTGATATTATTATATAGTATTGTGATAATTCATTATATTTTATATATTCTTTTTAATAAACAAGGGCATCCCAATGCACAAGGCTCCTGCCATTGCAGCATCTGGAAACGGTCAAATGTATGTAGTCTTAATCCCGCAAGAGAAGAGGCAATCTTTGTGTTTTGAACCCATGGCATCTAGGTCACAATGGAGCAACCTCAGCATTATCCGAAGGCCTGCCCTCTTTTTGTAGATTCTTTTAAATGGAGAGAAATATTTAACTATTCTTAAACCCTAGCAATGTACATATTGTATAACATTCATATCCCATAGCCATCTCCATGCTGCATGGGGCTCATACTAGATACAAGGCTCATAAATATCACGAGTGCACCATCAAAAAAGCAGTCAAAATGGAAGTTACACTCCATCACTTGTGCCCCATCTTGTTTGTTCTGTTAAACTACGTGGGTTAAACATGACCAATGCAGAGGAAACAACTGATAGCTGTCAAATTTAGGAGAAAAAAATACAAGGGCCATTAGCCTTTCACATAAAATCATGCCAACCTCCCCACACATATTAAAGCTTGAGCAGGTATTCCTCACTCAGATTCCCTCTTCTTCAAGAGTTTCATTCTTCTGAAAGAATTTTAGATCCACCAGTTCCTATGAATGCCTCTTAAAAAGAAAAATTCCATTAGTTTCCCCCATTGCCTTATGTTCATCTTACACCTTCGGACTGTATTCCAAGACTTAAGCATTCCATCCACATCTCAGCCCACGCATTTTCAAAACTACAACTGCTAACTGGATTTTTTGCAAGAAAATATCGACAGTAAAATTAATTGGCTGCTAAAATCGGTGAAAGTAATGAAACTCTTACAGATTAGCTGGCCACATTTTAATTTTTAAGCTTTTTTTTAACACAGATAACTTCCACTATGCCATAATCCAAGACCTCTGTCCATTTAACGAAATACAATTATTAAGCAAGCACCTTTTATCTAAACCAGGTAAGTCTCATGGCATCCAAGTAAGAAATAGCATCATCAATATCTGAAATTTTATATATTAACCCTAGCATAATCCATGATATTATCGCCATAGATTAATCTATTGCTGTTATAACTGAGATTCTTCTAATCTAGAAAGCGTTTAGGCAAAACTACCATAGCAAATCCTCCCTCGATTTAAAAGAAAAACCGAGGATTTTGGCCCTACTATCTGAAACTTCAGAAAAAAAAATCCCAGCATAATCCAGAAAAGGAGAGAGAAATTGATTAGAAGGTATGAATAGAAGCGATTGCAGTGACATGTTAAAAAGAAGATATTCGTAAAAGAATTCAATTAAGCAGCAAATAGCTCCAAAAAGCCAAGAAATCTTGCCCTAATCTCTTACGACTCTGTGGCACTTCTTCTCCCCCCTTTCTCTCTCCCTTTCTTCGCGATGGGCCAACGCCGACAGGCGGAGCGGTGGCAGTGGAGACGGCTCGGTGGGCAGCGGTGGCGCTTCGAGCACTGACAGGGGAAAGTGAATGCCCGGGTGGAGAAGTGTCAGCAAATGCATAAAAGCGGGCGTGAGAGTAGAGAAAAGGAAGTTCAGGGACAAAAAAATCTGGAAACTTTCCCGTCTGGGTAATAAAGATCACGTGCCGTGGCCTCTGTCCTCGTGTTGGTTTCCCAAAACGGGACCGAGCTCTTTCTTTCGCGCGAAATCCACCGTTGGATCGTGTAATAGTTGCTTCGAGAGCTGTACACAAGGATCATTGGAAGGTTCATTGTGCTTTGAGATGTGTACAGAGCCCGGTGGCGACGTCAAAGGAAGATTAATCATATTTTAATACGAGAGAAGCAAACAAGATTCTTCGAGGGGGTTGGGATCTTTCACACGAGAACAAAAAAAAAATCTTTTCTCCGCATCAATAGATCTTGCAATACGTTCGAGATCAAAACCAGATATATGAAAAAAATTGAAGTATTTGAAAATCTATGTGATATATAATCCAGTGATCGTGAAAAAAATTCTTTCGATATAACTTGAACCCATCTTTAGAGAGATATTTTTATAAAATTTAAATTGAAGCATATGAATGCTATTATGGCCAATGCTATAGCCTCATCATCTTCTAGATATTGTATACTTTTATGAGGTGCATAACAACATTCTTCAAATTCTAGCATGCTTTGAGAACTAGAGATGGCAATAATTAACCTGTTTTATCTATTTTTTACTTGATCCATCTCATTGTAAATTAGATTGAATTATCATTTGATAAAAATGATTAGATTTGAATTTAAAATCTCAACATATTTAATAAATATATTAGATTCAGAATGATAGATTTAAGACTTATCATATATCTAACCGAACTTATATTTGATTCAATATGACTCGGTTGCAATCTCTATGCCCATTGGATCACAATATGTAAGCTTATAAATTAATTTTTAAGTTTACATTTTACGGCTTAGGCCAACTTTTATATAAAATGAAGCATTGGTTATGGTTATAGAATTCCTGAATCATAGAGTCTCTAGCCTTATTAGAAGTGAAAACAATTAAAGGGATAGGATATTGGTGCATAGAAATAGAAGAGTATTGTAATTTGATTAGTGTAGTTGACTTGTAATACATGTCACTCGTTGATTTAACAAAAATAGTTGAATGAGCTTCACCTTTCGAAAAAAAGGAGAGGACTAAAGGCATTCACTTTTCAAAATAAGATCCAAATAAATAAGAAAATTCATCCTATTAAGTTAGAGCCATTCATGCCCACTGGTTAGCTGGTAAAGGCATGGTCTATTGTAATCCATAAGAATAGTATCATATCATCTAGTTTAATAGATGATTGAAGCAATATCACTGTTATATATAATGACTACAGTAAGATAGAAGGGGAAAAAATAGTTTAATCATTTAGAGAGTACTGCCGACATGCTTGAATAAAATTGCTCTATTTGTCTCCATTATTCTTATCTAAAACTTTTGCATTTCATTACATCACCAGCATCTACTATTTATCACCCTCATGGGTACTTGCATCGAAGTAATTATTTTTCTTAACAATTCTTCAACGTAGTAAGAAAAATAATTATTGCAAATAACATTCCATTAATTTGCATGGATTGCCTCATATAATGTACAAGATCTAAGATCAATGAGATAGACTAGTATACAATCCCATGAATTTGATATAGATTAATCATTAGTGCAAGCTTTGCAAAATGCAGTGGCTAGGAGAGATGGAGCTAGTTTGCTGAATTATGCTAGATTCCATGATCAGAGATAAATTAATTTTTATACCTGCCAAATCTCCTCTCTATTGCTAAAAATTCAAAATTCACTGCCAACCATATTTCAGTTGCTTCTAATGTCCATCTTTTGTGTTCCTATGACTTAGGTTCTAGTAGTGCTCTATTTCCTTTTAAAAGTTTATTTGCAGAGTGATAGGGGATGGATAGAGGGATACCAATTATTCACCAATATAGCAATGATCGTAATTATTTAATACATGTATAATGTATAAAATCAACTTAAGAAATGGATAAGGAAAGAACATATATACATAAAGTATTTTTTATGTTCATTTTCATATAAATATCACTAGAGTAATATTTATATGCACCTTATAATTAAAATATATATGTAGACCCGTTCAACGAGTAGGTTAAGTTGGGCTTAGCTCAAAGAATAACTAAAAATCAGTTAAGTCTGAGCCTGAACAGCCCCTGCCTTCAAGTCTACTTACCAAACCTAAATCGGTACTTGCTCAGGCTTTGAGGTAGGGCCTTGGGCTTCTTGATGGCCTACTCCTCTCTAACCCTAATCTCCGATATCGAATGCGAAGTATCTAAACTCATCCATCATGTCAAAGAGGCTCACATTCCTCTTCCTCCCCATTGAGATGCTAGGATTTAAGGACCAAAAAATGACTTCAATCGCATGTCTAATGGTGGACAGTTTTATTCAGATTGGCGGTATAGCTAGTAGTGGCACAGTGGTAGTGGAGAGAGGGTAGAATCTCTTTTGGAGGCTATGGAAGCTCTTCAAGATAGTTGGCATTTTGGAGATGCTCTGATGCAAGAGGCAAATACACCATGGGAGCCAAGGGCTTGGAAGGGAAAATCCTAAGGTTCAAGGAGATGATAGATGGAGCTCTCTTTATCCTTCACTTGCCTGCTCTTCTTGCTCTGCCTTTGGCTTTGGGAATATGGATAAGAGAGCAGAGGAGAGAGGGTTAGAAAATTTAAATAGTGGTAAAATATTACCATAGATTTTTGAGTTGAACTAAATCGCGGGTAGGGATTTATAGGGGGTGCGGGTAGGGAGGCGAGGAGAGAAAGAAGTGTGAGAATTTTTATTTTATTTTATTTTTTATGGGGAGGGGAGGGGGGAGTGATGAGGGGGTGTGGAAGAGAGATTGGGAGGTGTTTACACCACATTTAGATTGATTGTGATTTATAGGTCAATACATCAAGAAAGATGCTGACTGAAATAATAAGAGTGTAAAGTTATATGCCAATGATGCATTACCGAGTAATTAATATATAGACCAAAGAGGGTGAGAGCTATTAGCTTAAGATAAGACTATTTATGTTTCAAGAATGCTGATCCACTACTTATAATGTGGGAGGGATAAGTATACTATCTAAATAATGAGAAGACTAAAAGTACTACCTACCATGCATGGCTGTAGTGAGCCATGTGCCATATGTTAGCAAATTAAGACATTTGCCAAAATCAAGTAGTGGCATACATCTTCCCATAACCTATGATGTAAGAGATGGGATAGCACTACTTACTATGGTAATAGTGGGATATGAGAGTACATAATAGTGAGGACAAGCACCTAAGGTAAGTAATGACATACCAAATTGTAATATGGACTAAAAAGAAGATTCTTTGACATCTATATCAATGAATACTTGTTTATATTAACTTTGCTTTATCCTATACTTTACTTTTCGATACCTTAGGAGTAGTGTTAATTTAGAATTTTCCTACCACAGCCTAGGCTGCAATCTATCATAATCTATCTTCCTCAAATAGTAGTATAATGATTGTGAAAATCCTTAAAGATTGAGGCATATGGACCTTACTACTCTCATATCCTCCTTTCGATCATTCTTATTTTGGCCGCCCTAACATTAATGGTACATCTGTGCACCTATCTAACTCTTATCATCGGACTTATTTCTCTTTTCATCAACCAACAAATTCAATTTGTTGGCACTCTTAGATGGGACAAAAAAGAAAAACATGAGGGATTAGGAAATAGATGAGAGGATGAATGAGCGGCGTGGAGGGAAGAGGTGGGGATGGAGAGGGCATCCATGGACAAAAAAGATGAGGAAGAAGATGAGAGATATTTTATATTATATTATATATATTATACATTTTATGCTATATAAGATCTGGTCCATAGCTAGGCTAACCTAAACCTAGGTTCAGCCCATTTAATAGGCAAGCTCATATTTTAAGCCTAGACCAACCCACCAGGCTTAAAATCCAGGTCTACGTCTAGCTGGAATGTTTTGGACTTTAATAGGCTAGATAGGCCATCCTATGAAATACACGTGTGACTACATAACTATTGCAGAGTCTTACACCTCTTTTTTTCCCTCCTATTTTTTTTTCCACATATCTCTCTCATATTAGAGATGGCAATTTAAGATCTAACTCGCAACTAACCTGCTTTATGTAGGTTTAAATTTGATATAAAAGAGTTCATGTTATAAAAAGATCAATTTGTCTAGACCTCTTTATTAAATGAGTAGAATTTAGATTTAGATTTGAGATCAGTTTAAACTATTTTGATCTATTTAATTATAGGGTTGAATCATGACCTACCTGATTTAATCAATTTGAGACTTGCTTAATCTATTTGAAAATCACTTAGTCCATTTAAAAACCACTTAATCTATTTGCCTATTTAACATGATTTGATCCATTTATTAAATATGCTATGTAGGTTGAATTAGATTATATGTTTAATAAAAGGATTGGGTTCATATTTTTATTTTTTTATTCATTTAATAAATATGTCAGATTCATGTTGAAGATTTTGAACTTGTCTCAAATCTGATATGATCCATATCCAACCTATCTCAATTGAATTATCAGGTCTACTCTTGATGATAAGTGCTATTTATTTTAGAGATCACATAGATGATAAATACAAATTATATAAGAAAATAATGCACATATTGGTTATGCATTACTATCTTGTCAATCGCAATGTTATACTGTAGCACCACGCAAAAGTTATTATATTCATATTATATATATATATATATGTAAATATAATTATGTAAATGTAACTTATTTTGGCACGAGAAACCTTGGTTAACAAAATATTTTAGCCCTATTGAAGACAATAATGCATGCATTGAACCATATTACATAATGATTATTAGACGAGGTAGGGCAAGGGGAACTGAATGTTTTCCATGCTTTAGGCTGAAACCATATCAGATATGGATCAAATACTACCATATCTATATCCATATTTTGGTTTATTTTATAAATATAGATATTGATATGGATATTAGTTAGATACATAAATTTATATCTATATTTATTTTGAATAAATATAAATACAAACTGAATACTAAAAGTATGAATATAAATATGGATATAAGTCAGATAATTATTTCTAGATAAATTATAATTTTTTTTTTGAGATTTACAATTATTACACTTACATCCAATAATTTGAAAAACCTACACTTATCCCTAGTTAAAGCAACAGCACTAGCAAAATCATTTATTTTATGTGAAAGATCAAAATTGCCCTTTTTTATCTTTCTATACACACCTAATGGACCTGTCACTTTATCTCTTCTTGCTTCTTCTCTCTCCTCCCTCCTCCTTCTTTCTTCTTTCTCCTATTCCTCTCTCTCCCATCAATATTTGCACACTCACCCTCTGCTCCCTCTAAGGTCGCCGCCGCCGCTGCTGCTACAGCTAATCCTATTGTAGCAAGAATGTCCCATCTAAACTTTGATAGAAGTATCATCCAAGAAGTAGATAAAAGAGAGAAAAAATGAGAAGCCAAATGAAAGCAAGAAGAAAAATGAGAAGCCAGATGAAAGCAAGAAGAAGAGAAAAGCCAACGCAGTTGACTCCTGTCGACGACCATGAAAAATATCATGAAATCCCCCATCCTCCCTTGGTTTTCTCTTCTCCTTTTACGGAACCTCCTCCCCTCTTCCTTTTTCTTTCTTTTTCCAAGTAAAAAACCCTCCTCTTTGCCATCTTCCTCCTCTTCTCCCTCATCCTCCTCTGCCCCCGTACCTTGAAATCCCACCTTTGACCCTTGGCTTCGCTTGCACCGCCCCTCCCTCTTTGCCAACCCCTGTCCACCTCCATCATTGTCAACGAGAGTGCCTCCTTCAACCCCTTTCTCTGAAGAAACTCTTCATGCAGCACATGATGGATCTCGATAAAAAATTTTATTGCAATGGAAGGGATCCGATTCGACATATGCATGTATGAGATCACATCCCATACATCCAGGTTGGGATCATGATTTTAAGATCAGAAGATAAAATATAAAATAGAAAACTATGAATCAAAAAATATGAAACTAATGAAAATCGCATATTCATCTTTGCGCGAGTAGCAATAGACCATGGTTGATGACCATGGTATAGGTTCCTTATAGAGCCACATGTATATCGAGCCTCTATAGGTATCCACTCATGACCACTCTAGGATTGTCCCATTATCTTGATTCTTCATTATGATATCGAATCAGCATGCACTTTCGATCAGCGATCAACCCTTAGTCCTAATCATTTGGATCAACACTTTCGATCAGTGATCAATCCTTAATCCAGATCATCTGGATCAACTTTTGATCATATTTTTGGATCAATACTTGATCCTAGATCTGATTTCTCTCTTCTTTTTTTGTAGATCTGGATCTTCTCTAGATCTTCCTTGGCATAGATCTACATCAACATATAGATCAGTCCTTAAACTTTGGATCTGGAAGATAAGACATCCAACGATTGAGTATGAGAACTAGGACGCCCAATTGTTGGGCATATAAGAAAGAAAGAGCGAGAGAGAAAAGGAGGGAGGGCATGAAGAAGTATTGGAGGCATGGGATGTGATTGGTGTGGAGAAAGGGGGCGCTCCTATTTCTTTGGCATGAGAATTTTTTCATCTTGTGGCATGAAAATAATTTTCATTCATTGGTTAGAGGTCTTATCTCTTTAGGATTTAAATGGAAGAGGAGTTTTAGAGCTTTAAGCCTTTGATTGGTCAAAGACCTAAAGTAGAAGGACTCTGCTTTCTCACAATTGAGGCGCCAATCATCTGATGATTATATGCCATATGGGGAGTGGCTTCATTCATGATTTTTCATGCCAAAAAGGAGCCTTGTGCCATCCAAAGTCCCATCCCATGGAAACCCTAGCGCTAAGGACTTGTGCCAACTCATAGGCATTATCCATCCAAACATGCACCCCTGGATCTCATCCAGAAAGCAAAGTCCCATCCCATGGAAACCCTAGTGCTAAGGACTTATGCCAACTCATAGGCATTATCCATCCAAACATGCGCCCTTGGATCCGCCTTCTCTTTGTTTCATGGAAAAACAAGGTAGGGGGGAGGAGGGGGGGTGGGGCCGCCAACAATTGGCATGGACTTCTTGGATAAGCACCTCTTCTCTCCAAGAAGTCCATGCCAACTAGCCCTCTTATTTTCATATATTCCACATCTAGATTAGTTAAGATGACTCCTCATTTATCCAAATTTGCATGTATTTTGACTTGGTCAAAATCCCTATCCAATAAAAAGTTCAAGCCTAAAGAGAAATTGAGTTTAACCATATACTAGCATGGTTTCTTAAACCTAAATTAGATTTCACCAAATCCAAACCCAATTAGGACTTCACAAGCCTAATTGATCAATTTTAGATCAAATTTCTTATTTGCGTGATCCCGTAGGTTTAATTCTGTCTGGTAGTAAGATATATTATGATCTCTATCATCAATATCATTGAAACACCTTTCAATAAATTGGAACTCTTTCAATTTATCCAATTAAGAATTATTTGATCATCAAAAAAATTCTTATTGATTTCACGATCCACTAGTGATACCTAGCAGTATGTAATAGCAATCCAGCAGAACTGAATAATAAATCTCGGATGTAGTTATTGTATAATCCGATCCTTCTATTGTGAATTTCGATAAGATGGAGGTAATGAATAACTCATCAAATTTCATCGCTTGTCATCTGTAATATTCAATCAAACTCGAGTTCGTATGTGAAATCTTATGAAAATCCCTTTTCATCATCTACACTGCTATGAGCATGGTCTTCTGAACTCAATCTCATGAATAACATAGGACTACTTATCTATCAAAATCGATAGATCCTATCTAGGTGCATATCTTACTCTTACAATGAATCTACTGCAACCAACATATACCTCAAGACTCTATATAGCTAGGAGATCGAGTTATAGTGCAGTCAAACTACAGTAGCTCAATTGTAAGTGGCCGAGGTACCGCAAGTCTAAGGATTATTCACACAACTGCAGCATCGAGTATATCACTGACTAGTAGATAGTCATTCATATGACTACTTATGTTGGTCACGCTCGACATCTTTATTTTTTAACAATCATCTATACTCTTACTTTAGTGTCTCCATACTATAGACTCAAGATTCGTCTATATAGAACAAAGCGAACTGTGCATTAATCTCAACGGATCAATCACTATTCTCATAATGATCCATCGATTAGGAGTATTTAGAAATTAATCACTAATGGCATATATCTTAAATTCTCAACTCTTGAGAATATGTATCATCATCTCATTAATTTATTGGATGATTCATGAACACATGTCAATATGAATGAAAAATTAATCCTAATTTATTTATTTAGTTACAAACTTATGCTATTAGAATATTTATATGTCTCAGCTAATTTGGCTTCTAGAATATATATTTAATATTTTCATAAAAATTATTCAGATGAATATTATTCTATCCATTCTCGCCTTGGTTCATGCCATTTGAACCAAAGGATCTGCTTGCTTTCCCCGCTAAATAAGGAGAAATTATTGGTGGACCAGGGCAAATCGCGGAGCCTATGCGCGGTGAATGGTGCGCAATCAGGAATTTGGTGAAATACAAGGATAGCGTGGCCAGTTGCACAGCGGCTTGTTCCGACTTTAACGAGGACCAAGCCCGTGAGCGGATCCACGCCCAGCTGGGGTCCTCCCCTATTGCCAGGTGTCTCACGCGGCGCTGGCTCGCCAAATCCCCAAACCAATTCATTGCCCCGATTGGAATTATAAATGCTTCAAAGATCAACCATGTTACCAAAATCTCCTCGGTAGCTTCCATTGGGACGCTTTAGCAACGCTTATCCGTTATTTCGAATCGCCCACCCTGCACGCGCGAAATCCATTCGTCGTACGAGAACGGAGGATAACGCACACCGCCTCCTTCCCTCCCCCGCCTCTCTCTCTCTCTCTCTCTCTCTCTCTCTTTCTCGCTTTCTCTCTCTCTCTCTCTCTCTCTCTCTCTCTCTCTCTCTCTTTCTCTGCTTTTTTTCCCAACACTTTCTGGGGTTCTGCGCTAGGGTTCTTTTGTCTGCTGCCATTATCTTTTTGATCTTCTTTACTCTCACCATCTCCCTCTCTTCTTTAATCTGGAGTGGAGGATCCCCCCCCCTCTCTCTCTAGGAGGCAGGTTGGGAAGGGGAAGTCCAGGCCCTTTGCTCCGTCTTCTTCCACAACTGGATGGATCTCCCCATCTCTCTCGTTCCTTTTTTTCTTGTGTTTTTTCCTCTTCAAACTGCTTTCAGAATGCAGAATAAGGATTTGTAAGCGTCTTTATTCTTCGATTCCATCCACCATCTCGAAAATTTATGAGCTGGTCATTTCTCTTTCTTTTATGCTCGATCTGACTTAATTAGAGCAGCGGTAATGGGAGAGATCTTCGAAAATTGGATGGACACCGCTACCATCAGCATGGGCATTCCCCATTCTCCAAGTCTCGAAGGAAGCCCGGCTTCCGCGACCCGAAATCTCCCATCGAGTTATGATCTTTGAGCAGGTCGAGAGCAGGCGGAGGGTCGGAAGTACGAGATCAATCATCCATTGCAATGGGAAGATTGAGCGATATGAAGTCCAATCCAACTCAGGCGAAGGCCAGGGCAGGTGGCAGGATGGTTGCTTCACAAAAGGTGGTCTTCGAGCTGAAGCACCGAGTGGTCCTCTCGCTGAACAAGCTTGCCGACAGGGACACCTATCAGATTGCGGTCGACGAGCTCGAGAAGATTGCTGAGAGCTTGACTCCCGACATGATCGGGCCATTCCTCTCCTGCATTACCGATACCGACTCTGGGCAGAAGAGTGCTGTTCGGAAGGAATGCGTGAGAGTAATGGGCATCTTGGCCAGGGCTCGTGGAAGCCTTTTGGTTCCCCACCTTCCGAGGATGGTGGCTAGTATAGTTAAGCGCCTCAAGGATTCGGATTCTGTCGTCAGGGATGCCTGTGTGGAAACATGCGGTGTTCTGGCTACGAGCATAAGGAGCTCTGGTGGTGGTGGTGGTGAATGCAGAGGCTCTGCTTTTGTGGCATTGGTCGGGCCTCTTTTTGAAGCTTTGGGCGAGCAGAACAGAAACTTGCAGGCTGGTTCTGCGTTGTGTTTAGCCAGGGTTATTGACGAGGCAAGCGATCCCCCTATGTCGATTCTGCCACAGATGCTGGCTCGTGCAATTAATTTGCTCAAAAATCCGCACTTTATGGCAAAGCCAGCAATCATCGAGTTGATCAGAAGCATTGTTCAGGTTAAATGTCTTGCTTTTTAGTCTACGGAAATTTCATACTCTGGCTGTTATATATAGTTTGCATGTCATCTTATCCTTTTCTTTATGGGAGTCTGTTGTTATGTAAGAAACTTATCATTGGATGTAACTTTATGATTTTTTTCCTTTTCTTGCCTTACTTTTGTTTTGGTACAATTTCTTGACCGACCTTTAAACACTTATCATTAGGCTTAATATGTTATTCTACCCTGTATGATTTGGTAATATTTGAATGGGTCGATAGAGTTCAGGATGGTAGAAGAAATGGATTGTATAAGCTTTCTTGTAGATTCTTTGAACTTTAAAGGTCAGTTGCTTATTCGTTCTCCTAGTTATTTTTGTGATGTAATCAATTGATATTTTTTTCTTGGATATACATCTCCTGGAGTGTACCTCAGGAGTTTAATAGGCCTCAAGAAGGATTGTCTTTTCCCTGGAGTGTATCTCAGTAGTGGGGAACTTATACCTAGGGTGCAGCACCAACTTTAGAATGTCTTGAAAACTTGTCACAAGATCTGCATCCTAGGTGTTTCCTTCAAGAGGTCTGCTTCTCATACTTGCACCTGAGACAGCTCCCACACCCCTTCTTTAGGCAACTTAGAATTGTATGAAATGGATAATAGCTTCCAAGAAGGTGTAGACTTATGAAGCAGGCTTATTATGACTTAAATAATATATGTTAAGAACCAGACAATAAATTCCTCAAAAAGATACTTAAATTAATTCATGCTTCTTTCCAGTGCTTTTGCTTCTGATAAGTTAGTTCTCTGTAGCCAATATTAGGAAGCATTGCTTTTATTCCTATTATATCTGAAATCATTCCTAAGGACAGATATCCAGCTCTTACTACTCAGTTCATTCTCTCTCTTTCTTTGGGCCTTAATTGAGTCTGTGATCTTACCATCTAACAAAATGTTTTCTTCTTTTAATTGTTTATGTCATTTCCTGCTCTCAATTGGCAGTCTAGTCATTATAATTTCAATTGAAGCTGACCTTACCTATGAAAAATCCTTTTTGCATTCCAAAAGTTTATTTGCCTCTTGACCTTTTATAGCTTGATGGTAAATCGAGTCAGCGAGTGCAGAAAGCTCGCATGATATCACCATAACCAAACCTTGTCCCCATTGTTTAGGGCTGGTTTTGCAATTCTTTGTTTGCCAAATTATCGAATTTCGATTAATTTCATAGTTTGACATGCTTATTGCAACTAGTTATCAACCTAGCATCAAGTCTCCATCTTTTTTCACCTGCTCTTGTGGACAGCATTGCCAATGCTGAAAGCTACTTGACATATTTATAGCAAATATTTTGCAGAAATCATTTGAGGTAAGTGAGATCTTTGGACTTCGATGAAAATGAAAGGGAGTGCATGAAATTGTATTATATCTTATGGCACTTTTGTGACTTACTTCTACTGTAAGAATACTTAATTCTAATCGTAAATGATGCATCATAAACATGTTCAACTTCTATTTTCAATGAAAAATAATAATGTGTATGGGAAGATTTGGAAACAGAAAGATTCAGTATACCCCAGTCTACTCTAATCCATAGGCCCTCAGCAGCCCGAGATATGCAGAGAACTGGATCATTTGAACTTTAAACTTTGAAGTGTCTTAAATACTGTACAGTGAAATATCCTCTTATCAGTACATTGCCCAAAATAACCAAGACACTTTTTACTGTTTCCCGAAGGAGTGCTCAATGCTTTCTTGCTGTCCATTTAAAGTTATATCCTAGATAGATAAAAAATGCAGATCTGCCTGTTCCCATTCTACCCCCCCCAAACACACACACACACAAGCGTTAAATTTTGAATTGATTTTTTTGTCTCATTCTATCAGGCAGGAGGTGCTTCCACAGAGCATGCTCTGTCTGTAGCACTGACCAGCATTCTGGATGCCCTTAAAAGCAGTGACTGGGGGACACGCAAAGCTGCTTCTGTGGCATTAGCAGGTATTGCTGTCGGTGCTGGAGCTTTGCTGGGGACTTTCAAAAGTTCCTGCATGCGCTCACTTGAAGGCTGTCGATTTGACAAGGTTAGTTTACACTTTAGACTAATTGAAGTTCTATTGCATATCATATTTGTTTATGCATTGATTTTATGTATTTTCTTTTAGGTGAAACCAGTGCGGGATGCAATTTTGCATGCAATGCAGTGTTGGAAAACCCTTCCAGAGACTGGTTCTCCTAAACCTTCAGAAGCTGGGTCATCCACGAAAGGTCTGACAGCATTCTTAGTTTCTGATCAACTATGATGCAGTATGCTTGATATTTCAAAATTATCTGATCAAAGTACCTAAAATACTTGTTTTGAACACCATCTGTTAGATGACATCTTATTCAGAGTGTATCGCATTTTTGCAGTAGACATTGACTTGTCACAACACTTGACAAGTGAATCATGATGATTTTGACTAAGCATATAATAGTGCGATATTTCCTTGCTTTTTACATGCATTGTGTTAGATGCACTTGTGCAAAAGGATGGTGTTATGAACCTGCAGATCAAGCAGTATGGACTCTAAAAACAGTATGGGGAAGATCATTGTTCTTGACTTGTTTTAATTTTTTATGTGCTGCGTGGGCACTAGTTGTTACCTTTGATAATATCATGATGAATAGATGTTGTTCAGCTTTGAGCGATAACCTTGTATGTTTTGTTATATTATATACGTTAACAAATTGTGTACTTTGTTATCATGTCCTTGCGATAGAAAATTTTGTCAGGGACCACCATGACGTTACCAGTGCTAGTGATCATGAATGGAGGGACACATCTTTCAGGAAAGTTGATCCTGTTTCTGCTTTAAGTGGCAAGTCCACCAGTTCAACAAAGAAAATGGTTCCCTTATCTGTCAGGAAAGCCTGTACGAATTTCATGCAGAGTCACCAACATATAGAGTCAAATGATTGGCATATTGAGATATCACTTCCAAAAAGTCATGCTATGCCTTTGCATGGAGCTGAACAGAAAGAATCTGAGGGACATTGCATTGCAAAGGCTCATGACAGCATAACAGGAGCAGATGCAACTGGAGGGCAAGATATCGAGTGTGATTATGACCCAATGGATGGTAAACCAGAATGGAGATTCAAAAAGTCAGATTTAGTTAGTTGTACCTATGAGACAGCGCATGTCACTGTTGCTTATCAGTGTCTTGAGGATGGTGATTCAGCAAACCTAATCAGGGCGAATCACAAGCATGTGACTCAGGAGATAGAACCTGAACTCCTTAGAATTCTGGAGAGCATGAGTTTGGATTCAACTGTTACAGACTTCTGTTCGCATGGATGGTGTCTGCAAGCTGCAAATGAATTGGCCTTCATCAGAATGCAACTCTTGGAGATTGAAACCAAGCAATCAAACTTATTGGATCTCTTACAGGTATTTTGTTAATTAACTCTGATATTATACAATAATCATAAATAAAACCTTTTATTGTTTATTTGATAAGATGATTTTTAACAATATTGGCTCTTAGGAAGGATGAATGGTGAAGATGTACCTATACAGAGGATCTTAGATACATGGGGTGGGGCTTGTTGTTATAATTCTAATGTCATCTGCTCGATGTTAGCATCTTACTAAAGAAAGTTTTGCCAGAGTTACCATGTATCAGGCCCATCTTATTAAAACTTTAAAGTTATGGTGTTGATGCTTATACCACATGCTATCTCAAATCTCTGCTATCCTTCATTAAAGATATACTGTTATGATGTAGCCTCGAATTTGCACCAAGCATTATGAAGTTTTATCCCAATATGGCAATATTTAAATGTCTTTTTATTCTTATATTTCCTGCAGGTTTCCTGATTCAGTTCTCTTTTTTTTCTCAATTTCTTGATATATCATATTAGTTATTAGCCTGCAAAGTGACACCAATTCCTTACACCTGGAAGCTTATAATTGATCTGGTTTGTTAGCACCCTGTTTCCCTGTGACCTTTTTATACTTAAACTGAGTTTTGTGATGTCTTTGGACCATATGCTAGCCCAAATTTGCACGATCTTACATTCTTACTTGCTGACATTGCCTTTCCTGTTATTAACTGCCTGCATCTTCTGACCCTGCATGATCCAAATTGTGATACCATATAGGTGTTGCCTGCTCAACATTAATTCTTTTATAATTTTTTTATGCACTATGAACAAGTTGAAATTGACTAAGGTACAATCAAGACATGATTTAGAGAGGAAGCTGACCAAAGCCCAAAGTATACCTGTTGGTAATATGTTGGGTTACATTATTCATGTTCTTTTGTGCTTTAACTCTTATACAGGTCATAGTAAATGTTGGATCTTGTGTACCATTTTGACCTTAGCATGTTGGATGTGACAAGATAGCATAATCCCAGAGTTCTGGGATCAGAACTTTTAGACCTTGACCCAGCATTCCAGCATGCAAGTCCAAACTTATCTCATGGCAGGCCTCCTATCCAGGCCTGGCCTTGGTCCTTGACAAGCTGATCCAGTTGCAATCTGTTTTTGCATCCCATGTTTAGCTAATTTATTTAGTGCATGTCATTTAATTTTTGGCACTGTTTTATAACATGCAAGTACTTATATGTTTCTTTTTAGTATGACATGTAGGTTGGATCTCTCTCTCTCTCTCTCTCACTGTGTGTGTCTGTCGTGTTTGTGCGCTCGTGCATGCATGTGTGTGTGTGTGTGGAATGTGGAAGTATGCACCTTTGTATATGTTTGTCTTCATCCCTCCTGATTTTGTCGGCTTTACATTGTTCAGGTGTTTATGGGAAATGTAATAGATGACCTGTCAACCTTGAAGTTCAGGGTGCATAATTTGGAGCATGCTGTACATAAAATATCACAAGGCATTACTCAGAATGAAAGTTATTCTAACTTCACTAGTTCAAGACTTTTGAAGAAAATTCAAAGTGCTTCTTCAGCTCCTCAGCCCTCTACGTGCACGCCCAGGCCATCAATGGATTCTAATTACAAACAACCGGCATTATTATCTATGAAAAATAAGGAACTGTGGGGTGAAAATGCATCTTTGAAAAGCAGGTCAAGCACTTCAGTCAAAGATGGAGTGGAGCTCTGGAGGGATCCTACACTGAACATAATTAGAAATCCTGTAGCAAAAGGTTTACAGAAGAACTCAGGATGAAATGCTCACAGCTCAGGCAGCAGTCAAGCAAGAGATGTGAAGGCTTCAAATTCTGTTTCAGGTAGTAATGTTAGTTTCGGGCAAAGTAACTTGGAAGATGTGACTGGTTTCTGGCAACGGGTTGAGGAGTTTATTAGTGTTGGACATGTGGAGTCTGCATATGTTGAAGCTCTGTATTCTGGTGATGATCTCTGTCTAATTGAGCTTATGGATAGAACAGGGCCCATTCTGGACAGACTGTCATGTATGACGGCAAGTGAAGTTCTGAGCATTCTGACCATGCAGTTTCTGGATCAAAGGTTTCTGGATTCCACAATATCTTGGTTGCAACAGGCAAGTTGCTGACCCTTCATTACTGCAGACCTCTGTAGTTTTGGCTGCTACAGGCCTTGTGAAGTGTGCAAAATGAATCTTGGTACCACCTTGTATTTTAGATCTGCTCTAGCTTTTATTTTTATATTGTTAATAAGCGATGCAATTCCATCCAAGATAACCATGATCCGTCTATCATTTTGTTCTAGGTGGTGGATTTAAGTATCGCTCATGAACCGAGGCACCTCTTTATGTCTTCAAAAGTGCAGATGGAGTTCCCGTTAGCATTACAGGAACTGGCAGCTGTGGGATTCTCTGATCCAGTTGACAGAATCTCTGTAACACAACTTCTGGCAAGTTTGAGCCAAGTATGGGTTGAAGCCCCATGCAGGTGCTAGCCATAACTTTAGTCCCAAAATTTCTGAATGTTTCTGTCAGGTGCAGATATAGATATAGTGAATTTTATTTTTATGTGGACTGTAGAACTAGAATTTTGAGGGCTCTAGCATTAGAATTTTATATGGACTATAATATTTTATTATTTATGTGGGTTCTTATTAGGGTTTTGGGTTGTCTATATAAATCCATTGCTATGTTAATTGAGAATGCAGGTTGAATTATTGAGATTATAGAATATTAAGATATCCCCTTTCTCACTCCCTCTGTCTTCCTCTCTCCTCTTCTTTTTCTTTCTCGTCTCTCTATCTTGTCTCCCTCTTCCTATGTCATCTTCATTGACCAATGGTGACCGGAACACCCTTAGGTTGAGTTTGTGTTATTAGGTTCATAAGAAGTTGAAGTGACCATCGGTCACATGCTAGTGATGTCACTGCAGCCCATCCCTTTGCAATATTGCCTTGCTGCTTTTCATCCAACACATCTGAGGGAAAATTTGTACAGTTTCTAGGAGGCATATTATTATGCTTCATAGGTTTCTCCTTTTTTTTCTTGTTTGCTCTTTCTAAACTAGAAGAAACAAAAATCAATTGAACTTGATGTGCGTGAGAAAATACTTTTCATGTTGCTTATTGCTAATGGATATATTAGAGCGTGTGATTTCTTTTTACCATAGTAAGGGTCATTTAAGTTCATGACACTAAGCCAAAGAGTGGACAATGGAAAGAACGCAGAGATGGGAACAAACATCTCTTGTTGTCAAGATTTTTAGGTTGACAGAGAAGTTGATGCTCTGGAAGGATACCGACGTATTCTCATAATTTGGCATTATATCTCTGCTTTTGATGTGTCGTTGATCCAGGCTGTTTGGGGGGCATGAATATTCATGGGGTGGAGAGTTGTGAGCAGTCACAAAATGTTGAGCTATCCTTGCACATATTATGTAACAATTAATATCTTACCCAACTAGAAGACAAATATATGCATTGTTGGAGCTTGGTATCTTTGGATTTGAGGCTTGTGCTTGGACAAATTTTGTTCATGTCACAGGAAAGTGCTCCCAACTAGGGTCCAAGGAAATTGAAGTGCGGTAGCTAATGCAAGTTGGCGCCGGTTGCTCCAGTTTGCAGTATCCTGGATATCTGATGAAGCTTTCTCATGTGATATTATGTGTTCAATTTTTCATCTATTTTGGTAATGCATGAAATCATGGAGTAAAACATATGCCACCTGATGCATTGTAACAGCTCATTCTGCAAGGAATGCAATCCTGAAACCTCGGTGATAGTAAATGTTTGATCACTAGTGCCGAGGGATCATATATGATATGTTTAAGTTGGCAAATTATATTTATCTAAATAACTTCAAATCTTTCCATAAGATGTACAGTGTCTGTTAATAATATTATCACTAGCTACCTTTTTTGCTGGCATGCAAAGGCATACGGTTCTGACATATATGCTTTAGGGTGGTATTCTCCATTGAAAAACTTGTATCTTCGTGCCTGAATTTTTGCTGTCTCTCTCTCTTTCTTTCTTCTTTTTTAATTTTTTTGAGGTGTTCGACTTTGCCTCGATCAGGTGATCACGATATAGGAAGTACTGCTGCTCTACCCTTCTTGAATAGTTTGGATTTGGATCGTCTCTTGTTCAGGGTTAAAATGGTGAGTCCAGTCCTGAAATATTGGCCCTCTGTCAAAATATGCCGATCTGTGATTGAATGGGCGCAGTGCCTTCATACGGCACTGTCCCTGTTCAAGCCCGCACTGGAGAGGATCCACCAGTAAAAACACTGGATGAACGAGCTTTCCCTTGTTTTTCTCTTCTTTTTTCTTTAGGGACCTTTTTCCATCGCAATTTTCTTGTGTTTGTATTCTTTACTTCCAAAAAAAAAAAGTGTTTGTATTCGAAGCAACTAGTTTTGATGCAACCAAACCCCCAGGTTATGCCTGCTGATGACACTGCCTAATGAAGTGAGCTGTGAGCACTTGGAGGAATGATGAAAATAAATTATCAGAAGTTAGTTTATTTTATCTTTCTACTAAATTTTGCTACTAAGCACTTGGAACAGAACATTGGCTTGGTCAATCTCGGTTTTGATAAAATTTAGTTGTTTAGGTTGCTCAAGCAAATGATTCTGCAAGTGCATATCGAATTAGATGTGGATGCGTGTATCGTGTGCTCGCAATAAATATGATTACAAAGGAGCTATCTCGATCTCTATCAAAATTTCCAAAGGATGAGAATAAATTGAAATGGTCACACATCTTGTACAAAAATAAATGCACTGGAGTTCAACAATCATCACATAATTTATACATCGACCTCATCAAAAGATGGCTTTGCACCTCCATCACAAGAAGATTTCGGCGGCAGGCCATCATGATCTGGCGAGGGACTATCCAGTTTATATTCCATAGGGGGTTCACTTTTGCTCCTGCCACCATTAGGCTTGGTTCTTCTGCTAAGTTCCTTGTGTTCGTTTTCACCTGCATTTTTGCTGGAGTGTTTCTTATCAGTGCTGCCATCTACTGTTTCTTTAGGAACCTCATAAAGGGTCACAGCACTGCCACAGCTCTGCAGCAGCATGTCTTCCATGCTCTCGGGTAGGTCTTGAATGCCTTCAAGGGTTTCGACCACCTGGCTCATGACGGGCCTCCCTTTGGGGTTCTGGCTGAGGCACCGATATGCTAAACCAGCAACCTCTACTGCCACTTTGGTAGAGTATTGGCCTTCCATTCTTGGATCTATGATCCTTAGCAACTTCCTGTTATGGATCAAGAGGGGTCGAGCCCACTCAACTAGGTTGTGTTCTCGGCTAGGCCTGCTCTTGTCCATTGCCTTTCTTCCTATGAGCATCTCAAGAAGCACCACTCCAAAACCATAGACATCACTCCTGGCAGTTAAATGGCCTGTGGCAAATGAAAACTATGGGGATTAGTTTAAAAGCCACTTGTCTGAAAAGTGTAAGGTAGGCTTGCTACAGAACATAAGGGGAAAAAAGAGTTCAATGCTAGACCAAAAAAAAAAAAGGGACACTTCCTTGCTGTTCCAAGTTATTTTTACCTATGTACAAACTTAAAAAGAATGCAGCTGATAATAATTTGATCTACTGACAATCATCTAAAAAGATAAAGCAGCTCTCCATCAGAAACAATGTCTTTAGGGATGAAGAGGAAAAGCAAGAAAATATTCATATTCCTTTAGGGTATGGGAGAAAAAGTGATTTTTGTTCCAAAATAAAAACTATTTTTTCATAAAAAGAACCTACAATGGAGAGACCAAACACCAAACTATTAGACAAAATTAAACATAATGTTAACAATGGCACTAGAGATGTTGCTAATTCTGAAGGATACTGTAATACTATTTGGAATAGATAAAAACCAGTGAATTAGCAAAATCCCTGCTCAGTACGCAGGACTAAAAAAATCCAGAATACCAAAAGGTTGCAGGGGGCGAAAAAACCTCTGTAGACCTACTTGATTAGCTACACATATACAACAATAGGCCAACATAACTTATAAAAGAAATTATAATACAAAAAGTATAAGAAGCAAAAAAAACCTATCAGTTTGATACTTCTTGGTTCTTACAAGATTTTGCTACTTGAATATTGCTAGAAAGAGATATATCGATATACATATTATTATTTGTTTTCTTGCTTTCTTTACATGCATCATGAAAAGTACTAAATTTACAGCAAGTAATACCTAGACCAACAAATCCTCACAATATAATAAATATACATTGCCTTGAGTCACTATCACCAAATTAGAGCAAACCATCAATCCATTGATAAAATTGACAACAACAATCTGTAGCATTCTTCATATCTGCATCTCAAATAACAAAACAAAATATAAAAACACTAAAGTTAATATGAATAAAGTTGAATTGCTGTTTTCATATTTATATCTGAACAAGAAATTTATAAAAATCATATAAATAAAGTATATCAAAAAATTTTAAAAAACTAATATACAGTAGTTCCAAAATCCCTAAATATATTTCTATTATTAATGGTTAGATGAACATAGTGATTTTACCTATCAATCAATGAATCACACTTGCAAGCATAGGTATAAGTAACATAGAAGATTTAGAATAGCTAATTAACTTTGTGATTTCAATATAGAACATAAGTTATCCATGTAATGTGTTAATACTTGTCAAGACAAAAGTTATGTGATCATAAATTAACAAACTATACATTTCCTCAAAAACAATAGAACAAATCTGGGTCCCCTCAATCATATGACAAACATACACATGCACCTAAAAACATGCATATGACGAAAGAAAGAAAGGACTGTTATAACAGGTTATCTTATATTATAGGTGCTTGTGTAAAAGAGAGAGTGGTTGTTTGTTTTTGTACTATTTTTCTAAATAAGATAGCAAATAACAGCCATACAATCACAGTCTATAGTTACATCAAATCCCTTTTTTTATATCTAATACTCCTACATAACATTATAATGACCATTATCATACATAAGCTCTCAATTTCAGTATATGTATTCCACCCATGGTTTGTTTTAAAGAATGACCACAGTAACATTATGATGGCCCTTTGAACAATTCAAGAGAGCCCATAATATTATATATATCAATCATAGATATTTAATTAACGAAAACTAATTTACCTATCTCGTTATAATGGCAATTTATATATAATTGTCACGATTTGTCATTTATAAAATAATTTTTTTTTTTAAATTCAAATTTTACTTTTTAGTTTCCTCCCAACAATATAAGATAACTTGGGCAAAAAAAAATTCATTGGATAAGTAGTAATTTGGAAAATAATACATTATTATTCCACTATTGCCTGTTATTTTCTTAAATATTATTATAACAGTTTGTAATTTGATTTTAATACTTATAGTAACTTTAAATCACATGGGACTTTTTTTGACAAAAAATAACACAGGAGCCAAATCCTCTCCATTTCCCACATGAACTGGAGAGGTCTCCCCGTGGATTATGGCTGCAAGTGGGCATCACACTAGGAATGAAGTACATGTAATGGCCATGCCCGCAGGGGATCTGTCCAGTTCAACACAGGGTATCCGAGTGGTCACAGACTGGGAGGTGGGACAGGTAAGGGACTAGAAGAAAAGAAGGGCAATGTTGGAACAAAAAGTTCTGCCCAAGTATTTGCCACCAGGCTGAAGAATATTCCCAGATTCGCTTACTGCTTTATTCCTATAGAAGAACATCTGACCCTCCCACTGAGATGCGAGCATCAAAAGTTATCAAGTCATGAATTGAATATAGCAATACAGGTTTTAGTGATAGAAGAACATCTGACCCTCCCACTGAGATGCGAGCATCAAAAGTTATCAAGTCATGAATTGAATATAGCAATACAGGTTTTAGTGAGTGACTCAGCATACATCTAACAGTATCATAAAAGTTTCCCTAAGCAGATGTATATATTGCAAAACACTTGGCACACTGTTCTTTTAGCAGACTCACCAGTCATTACATACTCAGGGGCCGCATAACCATAGGTACCCATGACCCTAGTAGAGACATGTGTTTGGTCTCCCATAGGTCCCTCCTTGGCAAGACCAAAATCTGAAAGTTTAGCATTATAATCCTGCAAGGTAAGAATTGACGTTAGACAACAGAATGTGATTGCAATTTAAATATTATCCATAAATTTCAACAAATTGTAACCCATTCAATAGTCATTCAAAAAATAAGTTTAGCTAAATTTAGAATTAAATGATAAGATAGGCAAATACTCAGAAAAATTTACAAGTTGTGTGCACAAATACACAAAGCAGTTCTGTCAAATGCTATCAAATATTCTTTCTTGTTTCTCCCTGCTTTTCCAAAGTGAGAATGGTAAATTAACTCATGAACTCACTCTTCAAGATATATTGCAAAAGCAGCGAGTACAAATAACAGGTGAGAAGGTAGTTTGAATTTTATATAATCAATGTTCAGAGTCAAGAATTCTACCTAAATCCTTTATTATTCATAAACATATAATGGATTTAATATTATGCAAATGTTTTATATTTGGAAACTGTATATGGATATAGATATACAAATTTCAAGTCATGGATTAAAGTACCATTCTGTAGCAGTCCATACTGGCCATACAAATATTGATACACCTGTTGGTACCATATGGTACCATCTCAATGGAAGCTGTTGCACCCACACTAACAAGCACACCATGTATCAGTATAATACTATATGGTACTGGTAAAATACTGGTACCGACAATTTAAATCTCGTTTCAAGTTAATTTACTTATATGTGTCTACTGTTTCTTTTTCTTTTTTAACTGAGAAAGTTTACATGTTCTTAAATATCTCATCACAAGCTTCACATCCAAAAAAAAATTATTGATGCACTGACGTCAAATCTCTGAATCATGCTTGTTCAAAGGCTGAACCGCTGCAACAGGTGGCTGAATAGGTGCTTAATCAGGGTGCATCAGCAAATGCATATTCTGCCAAGAAACATTATTGTCCAGGTTGCTACCTAGATTTAGTGCTGAGCCACACTATGTTCTTTGTTTGTCTCTCTCTTCTTTTTTTGACAGACACATACGCCATACATCAGAATCTACAGATTACTAAGTTGAGCTGTTACAACTACCATCCATAAGCTAATACTTACCAAAGTATACATGTTAATTTATTCAACTGAAAAACAAATAGTAGTCAAAACTAATGAGGGAATCAATAAATTTATTGACATTTCAATACCTTATAACTATTATACATTGGGCGCTTTGCCTTCTAATATAATCTAATAGGTTTGTTTGCATATATGTATGTGTGTGTGTGTGTGTGTGTCTGTTCTTTGTTTGTCTCTCTCTTCTTCTCTTCTTTTTTTGAAGGACACATACACCATACATCAGAATCTACAGATTACTAAGTTGAGCTGTTACAACTACTATCCATAAGCTAATACTTACCAATTACAAAGTATACATGTTAATTTATTCAATTGAAAAACAAATAGTAGTCAAAACTAATGATGATGGAATCAATAAATTTATTGAAATTTTAATACCTTATAACTATTATACATTGGGTGCTTTGCCTTCTAACATAATCTAATAGGTTTGTTTGCATATATGTTAGCATATATATATATATATATATATATAAACTGCACCAGCTACAGCTGTATTTGATTTTAATAGATTACAGATGATTTTGAATTGATTAAAATTATTAGTTGCACATATGGATTACTAGATCATGGTATATGTTTTATTGGTCTGTACCAGTATATACCAGGCATATTGTATTGTACTAATACCAAAACGATACATGGTATGGGGGGCATAGTGAGTATTGCTACACCGAACTGATCCTGTATTGGGCAATACAGACACTATACTAGAATGGTACCTATACAGGATCTAGCATCTAGATTGCAAACCTCTATTACAGTTGTATATGAAAACTTCCAGTTCTACAAAATAGGCACGAACCGCATCTAGTAATATATTTGATGTCTTGAAGTCACGATAGATGATGGGTCTTTCGAGTCCATGAAGAAATGCAAGCCCCCTTGCAACGTCAAGTGCAATCTTCACACGAGTAGACCATGGCATTGTAAGTGCAATCCCTAATAACAAAGAAGAAATAATCGATAGCAGTCAAAAAATTGTAGTATAATGTGCACACTCACAACATTTACTAAATTATAACTATCCAAGAAGTTTAAGTTTACCTAGAGAACACTTTAAGGCTTCTGAACCTAAAAGCAGAAAGCAGCAGTTTGTTGCATATATATGATGTCAGCTATGACTTAGAGTTCTCACACCACACTGCAAGCAGAAATGGAATGGTAACATTCCAACTGTCCTGATATTTGTTGCTGCCACCCCCCCACACCCAAACAAAAAAAAAGAAAGAAAGAGAAGAAGGTGGCGGGGGGGGGATGCATCCCGGAATACAAAATCTCTCTCTCTCTCTCTCTCTCTCTCTCTCTCTCTCTCTCTCTCTATCTATCTATCTATCTATCTATCTCTATCTCTATCTCTCTCATCGTCTTCAGAAAATAAATGGCATCCATCTAGTTGTATACTCTTGACTTATTTATTTAGTAATTTATTAGGGAATGGTGCTTTGCATCTGAAATATTCCTGTGTATAGAATTTACTGCAAGATTTTGTACGCCTAATTTTCATTTACAGTATGTCATCTTTCTTTTATATTTCAGTTTCAGTAATGGATGGTATATTTTACTGATGTCAACCTTCACTTACAAATGCTAAATTACAGATCTCAGTTAGAGTAATAAAACAGATTTATTAAACAAAGCAGAAAAAAGTTATTACTAAGTATTAAATACTGAACATACTTCGGAAAAGGTGCCTTTCAAGGCTGCCACACGCCATGTACTCATAAACCAGCAGTCTGTGTTCATTTTCACAGCAATAACCGATAAGTTTGACAAGATTTGGATGACTAAGTTGCCCGAGATAGTTGACTTCTGCCTGAAGAAAACAAAAGATGATCTCGTTAACTTTTGTATATGTATGACTAAAGCATTAGCAAAAAAACTCGTTAGCTTTTGTAAATGTATGACTAAAGCATTAGCAAAAAAAAAAACCTATGTGCAACTTCAGCAATTGCATTTATGGTCGCATTTTGTTTTTCAGTTTGACCTGGAAACCTAGAAGTTAGAATTTATTCTCATAAAATACAATAGTTCCTTGTATCCTGATATGTACCCAAGCTTGGGTCTTCATTTTTATATCAAAGTTCATGGGGTCTGAAGCAGATTAAGGTTGGGTATATCCCGGATGCAGGAGCAACCAAAGAAATGTTAAAGGTCACAAAAAAAACAAAACATGTCTGTTGTGCTTCAAGGATCTAGGGTTGGACAGGCTGACAGAGTCACTAATTTAGGAGCACTCTTAGGTGTCTTCTCCATGGTTGAGTACTTCAATATACTCAGTGATCCTATAAACAAGAGTCACAGGAACATTTTCTTAAAGCCTCACCATGATTTAGGATGCCTCAACAAAATGGACCTACCTGTAGATATATGCCTAAAAGCATAGGCCCATGCAACCAACAAAGGCCTCAAAAAGGGGGCCAAGGCTGGCTCACGTAGTTTCTCCACTCGGTTAGCATCTCTCTCACTCATACTATGTCACATCACAAGATGGATTTTCGATTCTTGTAGTTAAAGTTGTTCCTAACTATAGAGTAGGGGTGCCCCCAAAACCATAATTAGAGTGCTGCATTCCCATTACAATGAAGTAGAATAAGAGACTAGGCATAACCTTGCCTGACTAATTAGCCACCTCTTTGGTTTATTGTTTAGAAGAAACTGGAAATGAAACAGTAATATAATCTCTTCATTATTTTATTCTAATACTTCATATTGTTTAGAGAATTCAATCCTGGCAAACAAAACAATATGATAATCTGAACTCAAACTAACATAACAGAGATCAAAGAAGAAAAAGTTACCAGCCATTCCTTGTCTCCCTGGAAGCCATCTGGATTGAGCTCTTTAACAGCAACATAAGTGGATTTGAAACCTGGCCTGACATTTTCATCAATAACACCTTTATACACAATTCCAAACCCACCCTCTCCGAGAACTTGATCTGGTCGAAAATTCTTGGTGGCTGCTCTCAATTCATTATATGAAAATACATTGACATTTTCATATCCACCTATCAACCGCAAGTCTTCAACATCCTTGGGAGGGGCCAACATGCTTACTGCACCTTTGACATCAGATGCAGATTTGCATATTTCAACTGTCACAGAATAAGATAAATCAGTAGAAAGCAAAAATTAACACCATAACTACTGCTTAATATGGCAATAATAAAAAAAATGAGGCCAGAGAACATAATCTTAACATTGATGTCCTTATTCTTATGTTTGTCACTCTAAGTCTCATGGATGGCCTGCAACAACAATAATCAAATGGACAATAATTGAAACCCTGTAATTCAATGATGAGCCCTTATTTGAACAATTTCATAGTGAGTTAGACTAGAGAAATGGGGTGCACATTGGGCAAGCTGGGCTGCGGTCAAGGTGATCATGGGCTTGGCCCAAAATAGACTTGACCCATGTTCATCCCAGCCCATGCTCAATCCATGCTTAATACAGCATGACCAAGGCCGCAGTTTTATAAATTGAATTCAAGCCCCCTAAAAGCCCGATGCATTAGGTTGTTAAAATGACTTTCTTTTTCTTGATTTTGTATATAGAAATTAACATGCTACATCAGTAATTTTATCATTACAAGTGGAATTTAAGTGCCATCAGAATTTAACTATTGTGCTATACATATATGTAGATTCATAGACACAACATGCATGTTCAGTTGTCTATACATGTGGGCCAGGTTGGTTCAGGTTGTTATGGGCACAAGAAGATAGCCCAATGCTGCTCAGAATGTTACTTGGACCAGTTTTCATACTCGAGTTTAGGCCCAGCCAAACCCAGTGATAACTTGGCTTAGCATGTCAATATGACTAGGTTAGGTGATCCATTAACTTGTCCATCCCAATGTGCATCCCTACTAGAGAGTCTCTTCTAGGATAAGAATAAATATTATTTGCCCATGTTGCTCGGGTTATTTTTCATCGACTATAAACTTATGTGGTATAAAAGCCAGTTAGGTTGCACATTACAGTATACATTTTACATTTGAAATCTAAAAGCACCATGGCATGGCTATTGATGGTAAAATTGTTGTTTATAGGAAACTTTTTATAAAAGCTATACATCTTTCCTGAAAATCTTGTTCTATACCTATGTAACCTACATTGCCACCTAAGTTGTATTTTATCTGATGATGCAGCAAGTTCGAGCGAAAGGTCAACATAATCATTATGAAGAGCCATGTGTCATTATCCTGACACTGACTTGATAAATCCTACATCTCCAAATGTTGCTAGGTGGAAACCCCATCTCCCCTCTCTTCATGCCCTCTCCAGTCCGATGTGGATTAGGTCTACTGCAAAGCAGAAACCAAGTTTCCACTTCAGGCCTGTCTGCCATACAGATGGACTCTGCAACACATGTCCATCATCATTTGTTAGCCTGTGTAACAAAACCATGTGAGTGATCTGATTCGAATATCAAAGTCCACCAAAAGTAAATTCCCACTCCACAGCAGACCTAAACCACATTCGCTTTACTCTCCAACCTTGGATTTCTTTTTCACCTATCAAAATTTGCCATGTATCTAGGTTATAGGAATTTCGTGTGACTTGGCTGTAAAGCATCTGCTGTTCCTCTATTAGGCCACCTACACAGAATCCATCTTAGTTGTTCTCCACTATTATATCTGCCATAATGGTAGTCCCTACCAGACAATAAATACAGACTCATTGGCATGTATCCTATCTGACATCCAGACATGCTGCTATGGTCATCTCATAGACTCATACACACTTGCACTGTTAAGAACCTTTTGCTAAACTAAAATAGAAAGATGCAAAACTTGGTATACATTTCTGTCACAGAATTAAAGCAGGTCGACAACTCTTTAGCTCATTTGCAAATTTTCAGTGCACAGCAAATATGAAAACTTTTAAAGACAAAATTCCAAACTAGTCTGCAGGAATTTACAAGCATTTCTTGTTTACCTTCTTCAAATAGCCAGCCTAAAACTGCCCATATCAAGAACCATGTGGTATGCTTTCACACAAGCACCGAATTAAAATCCCATTCGGAGCCCAGTAATCTATTTCACATCTAAAAATCTCAGATATCACCACTATGTTCTTCCCACTTGCTATCACTTACCCATCAATCTTTAATGACTAACAATATTAAATCTTTGCAAAGGAACCAAAACCAAAATATATTATCACCACCAACCTCAATGTGCGAATGTTTAGAAGATTTCCGCTCCCACTCTCTCTCAAGATTCTCTTCATTAAAGGGGGCTTCTACTCTGCCTCTATGCGGGTAAAATCCGATTTTTAACAGATATTCCATTCCACATTTCGCAATTATCAATTCTATCCATGGTCCAAAAATACTAGAGAAGAATTAAACAACATGATTACCTCTAACTCTCTCTTCTAATTTCTTAAAAAATTACAAGAGATCCACTGATCCACTCCCCTTGCCGAAATTATAGTATAAAAAAAAAGAATATTTTTTTCCAGAAAACAGAACTTTTAAACGATTATGATCTCTTAGAACAGAGAGGGAGAGAAAGGGAGAGGAGGGGGGGCGGGTGGGGGCCGGAGAGAGAGACCTGGGTTCTTGTTGGGGGGGAGCTGGGGCTCCTCGACAGACAAGCATCCGCCCATGGCGAGGAGGGGAAGGAGCCTCAATCTAGTCCGTCCATCCCGATCTCGCGGCCTCGATCAGATCCGATCCTGGACCCCGACACCAGATCCAAGCTTTGTCCTCTCCCTCCGCCGCGTCGGCGACTCGGATCGCGACGGAAGGAACCGCCGGAAAACAAAGAAATGTCGTCGACGATTGTCGGAAAGAGAGGAAGTTCTCAATTCCTTCCGCAAAAAGAGATTTAGGGGATATAGATATAAATAGAAGAGAACATCGATGGCTGGAATTCTCTGTTCTTTTTTTAACCGTTAGTTGAGGAAGAAATAGCCGCTCAAATCGTTGGGCCAGAAGCCCGTTGCGGGGGGATCTGTGGGCCCGTAAGAGAATGCCCACCCAAATTAACAAGAATTTCCCACGTGCCAGTCTTTCGCCGCTTCGTGTCGCCGTTCCGCGTAGATTCGCTGGGGTCGCTCTGGCGGGGATGCTGAGGTCGTGGTCCAAGATAACGGCTGTGATGAACCTTACGTTCATACTTGGTGGTAGATCTAAAATTTAGATAATCTCTGTTTAACCATGAATCAAGGGACAACAGCAGGGCCAAGCGCACAGCGTCACAAGGATGAGGTAGGTACAAAGGAAAGGTTTGGGTTTTTTTTTTTTTTTTTTTTTTTTTTTTTTTTTTATTATTATTATTTTTTAATTTTTTAATTTTTATTTATAAAATGGACTATAAATTGGATTTTGAGGGCAAATCTAATCCAACGATTTATTGGCCTTGAATTTTTGTTCTTGGGTTGGATTAATGAACCGGCCGCCTTAATAACATGTTTGCATAGCACTCATTCTAATAAGTGTACAAATATCAATATCTAACTTAAAATTTTAGCACTGTAATTAGTATTTTCCACCTTAGCATGGAGGTTGCAAAGAAAGCAAAATAAATAATTATCTCATATTTATATTTATCTTTTTAATATCTAATTTATATTAATATTTATTTAAAAAAATATAAATATAAATTTTTATATTTAACTATTTATTAAATAAAATAAATATAAATATGAATATATTCATATCCGATCTATATTCGATTCGCATATAGATCTTGCGATCAAGTGGAACTCTAGAGGAGTCCCAAGCCCCTCCAATATTATACATCGTCTAATCATAATATTTATTACTATCATTTGATTTTTTCATTGGTCGTCCAATTTAAAAACCCTTTCTGAACTCAGATTTCTTACGATGCATGGCAACTTTTGAGATGATGCTCGGCAAATTTAACATTTTTAGCATCCCGTTTCATTTCACACCGTGATTCCACCGTCCCAACACCTAAACTGCACCAGTCCCCATATTATTTTATCAAAAGTCAATTGTCGTCAGCTGTTAGGACACTATCATCCATCATAACGGCCAACATTCAGCTTTGAAGAAATTATCCAATCAAAAGGTGGTATGGGAACTCCTGGTTAAACAATGACTAACATCGTCGTGTCACAATGGTCAATAATGATATTGGGAGTCCATTGTGAGGACAACGATGTCATTCAAAATTTTGAAATTTTTGGGGGTATATTCTTCAAAAGGCAATGATTGACTCCAGATTGTAGGAATACCGGACCACTGGGAAACCCTAACCATGAAGAAAGAGCGCAACAAGGGGCCACGAATTCCAGATTTCGATGCAAATATTGCAATCAGGTTCTCTTAGCCGAGACGGGAGTGAGATGGAGGGAGAGAAGTCATTGTGAATAGAATAAAGGCCTCTGAGCGGAGCAGAATGCTGTCACTGGAAAAAATAAAAATAATAAAAAAATAAAAAAAATAATATATATATATATATATATATATATATATATATATATATATATATATATATATATATATAAAGTTTGAGGATGAATTATATTTTATCTAATAATTTTTAAAAAATATATATTTATTCAATACCATAACTAATAACATAATAATATTAATTAAATCATTAACCTTATATAAAATCTAAAAATTATATTAAAAATATTTTAAAAATGATCAAAATAATCTTAAGTGATATAATTATTGCTGCCAAAATTTGGTCTAGTTAACACCGTCGGAAGGATACATTATTTGCCCGCGATAGTGAAATATGATCTGTTTTATAATCGCAGATCATATTCAAAAAAAAGAATAGAAAAGCTTGTCGAATTGGTTCTGATCGGATCCTCCGATTCTTAAATTAAATTGGATTTTGGATGAATAGGAACAATGAGATTATAATAAAAAAATTAGTATAAAATATTATCCTATTTTAGTCGGTTTGGATGACTTTTATCTCTTTTCATTTCAACCTTCTCGGTCTTCTGATGAGGTCGACTTATTCGATCTTTTGATAAGATTGATTTGCTCGACTTTCTGATGAAATTGACTTATTTGGCTTTCGGATAAGATCAATTTGCTTAGCTTTCTAGTGAGATCGATTTGCTCAGTATTATGGTGAGATTGACTTACTCAGTCTTTTGGTAAGGTCGACTTGCTCGACCTTCTGGTGAGATCGATTTACTTGATTTTTTGGTGAGGTTAACTTGCTCGACCTTCTGGTCAGATCAATTTAGTTGGCTTTCTGATGAGGTTGACTTGCTCGAATTTTTTTTTCTTGCTCGACCTTTTGGTGAGGTCGGCTTACTCGATATTTTGATGATCTTCTCGGCCTTCTCAATCTTTTGATGAGCTTCTCCATCTTTTTAATCTTTTAATTATCTTCTTGGCCTTTTGATAAGCTTCTTGGCTTCTTCATTCTTTTAATGACCTTCTCGATTTTTTGATTTACAAAAAGAAAAGAGGATAATATGATGGATGAGGACTTGTGAGCCTCTTACTATGAGAACATTGAGTTATGGGAGTCTCTTTCTCCTAGAGTCTGTTCTTTTTGGGGTCTCTTGGTTTGTGTTGGTGCAAAATCTGATTGACGCCGGATCGAGCTCGAGGCGAGGAAGACGAGATCGCCGTCGGTGATCTATAAAATAAAGTTTCATCCGAAGTTGATGGTGGTAGCTCCGGCAAGATCCTCCGATGATCAAATCAGCTCTTCTAGCCAATAGGAATGGAGTGCTCAGGAAAGAGTTTGACAAAATTTTAGAAAAAAAAAGAGAGCTTAGAGAAAACGTATCTGAAGGATTTCTTTTGTAGATGGAGCCCGGAGCTGATAGTGACAGCCGTAGCTGTCTGGTAGCTGATCGCTCGAAACTGCATGAGAGGGACGTTGCTTGCAGTAGACTGACAGTGACAGCCATAGTCGTTTGATAGCTGGCTGCTCAGGGCCGCATGAGAGGGGCACTGCCTGCAGCAGATTAATGGCAACAACCATAGTTGTTCGGTACTGAGCCGCTCGAGGCCACATTGGGTTCGGTACGAAGAGGAAGAGATATCGTCAGACTGATAGTGACAGCCATAACCATCCGATAGTGGGTCGCTCGGGGCTGCATGGGATTTGCTACGGAGAGAGAGGTGTTATTAGATTGATAGTGACCGTTCGTTGAGATTTAATAATCGAAGTTTGAATGAAGCAGGCATTGATCGGTGAAAAGCTTTAACATACATCAATTTCAGAGAAGTTTGGACTCCTAAAGAGGATATGGCTAGAGGAGATCATCCGAGAGGAATGTTAGCTAAAATCTAGAAGCAATCCACTGAAGGAATCTGATTGAAGAAGAAGTCTGGAAGGAGTTCGACTTCTGAAGGAATCCGATTGAAGAAGAAATTCAAAAGAAGTTCGATCGAAGAAAAAGTCCAGAAGAAGTTTCACTTTTGGAGGAATCTGGCTGAAAAAAAGTCTGAAAGGAGTTCGACTCCTGAAGAAATCCGACTGAAGGAGAAATTCAGAATGAGTTTGGCTTCTAGAGGAGTCCGACTAAAGAAAAAATTCGAAAAAAGTTTGGCTCATGAAGGAACTTGAAGGAGAAATCTAAAAGAAGTTTGGCTCTTGAAGGAATCTGACTAAATGAGGAGTCTGAAAGGAGTTTGGCTCATGTAGAAATTCGACCGTAGGAGGAGGAGTTCGAAAGGACTTTGACTTTCGGTGAAACTTGACTAAAGAAGAAATCTGGAAGGAGTTCGGCTCCTAAAGGAATCTGACTGAAGGAGAAATTCGAAAGGAGCTCGACTTCTAGAGGAGTTTGACTGAAGAAAAATTCGGAAGGAGTTCGACTCCTATAGAAATTCGACTGAAGGAGTTCGGAAGGAGTTTGATTCCTGGAGGGATCAAATTGAAGGAGAAATTTGGAAAGAGTTTGGCTCCTAGAGGAGTCCGATTGAAGAAAAAATTCAGAAGAAGTTTGGCTCCTGGAGGAACTTGACTAAAGGAGAAATTCGAAAGAAGTTCGACTTCTGAAAGAATTCAATTGAAGGAGAAGTCCGAAAGAAGTTTGGCTCCTGAAGAAATTTGACTAAAGAAAAAATCCAGAAGGAGTTCGACTTCTGTAGAAATTCGACTGTAGGAGAGATTCGAAAGGAGTTCGACTTCTGAAGGAGTTCGACTGAGGGAGAAGTTCGAGATGAGTTCGGCAGCTGGAGGAATCCGATTGAAGGAGTCTAGAAGGAGTTTGACTCTTGGAGAAATTCGACTGAAGAAAAAATTTAGAAGGAGTTCGGCTCCTAGAGAAGTTTGACTGAAGAAAAAATTTGGAAGGAGTTCGACTCCTGGAGGAACTTGACTGAAGGTTTGGAAGGAGTTCGGCTTTTGAAAGAATCTGACTGAAGGAGGAGTTCAGAAGGAGTTTGACTTCTGAAGAAATTTGACTGAAGGAGAAATCCGAAAGAAGTTCGGCTCCTATAGAAATCTGACTATAGGAGAGATCCGAAAGAAGTTTGGCTCTTGGAGGAGTCCGACTGAGGAAGAAATTTGGGATGAGTTCGATCGCTAGAGGAGTTCGACTGGGGCTCGACTGCTGAGGAGTTCGATCGGATGAAGGAGTTCGGCTAAGATTTGGCTACTGGAAGAGTTTGGTCGGTTGAAGAAGTTCGGCTAAGATTTGGCCGCTGGAGGAGTTCGACTAGGATCCGACCGCTGGAAGAGAATTTTCAATCGAAGCTCTTTCGTGATTATCAGTTGCATTAGGCTAAGCATCAGACTGGACTTCGATGGAAGCGGGATTTATCCCCAACAATAGTCCTCCCACTTTCAAGTTTGAAATTCGAAGGAAGAAAGTATAAAAAAGATGACTACCAAAGTTATTTTCGGACTCTGCACCATTGAGGTTGAAGCTCGGAGGAAATCTTATCTCTTGTCGAGGTTGAAAAAGATCTTATCTCCTGTTGACGTTGAAGCTTGGGAAAGATCTTATCTCCAATCGAGATTGAAGGAGATCTTGTCTCCTATTAAGATTAATGTTGAAGCTCGGAGGAGATCTTATCTTCAGTCGAGGTTGAAGAAGATCTTATCTCTTATTGAAGTTGACGTTGAAGCTCGGGGGAGATCTTATCTTCAATCGAGATTGAAGAAGATTTTATCTCTTATTGACATTACAGTTGAAGCTTGAGGAAGATCTAGTCTCCAATCAAGATTGAAGAAGATCTTATCTTCTGTTGATGTTGCAGTTAAAGCTCAGAAAAGATCTTATCTCCAACCGAGGTTGACGTTGAAGTAGAAGCTCGGAAGAGATCTTATCTCCAATCGAGGTTGAAGGAGATCTTATCTCCTATTGACGTTGCAGTTGAAGTTGAAGCTCAGAAGAGATATTATCTCTAGCCGAGATTGAAGGAGATCTTATCTCCTATTAAGGTTGGCGTTGAAGTGGAAGCTCGGGAAAGATCTTATCTCCAGTCGAGGTTAACGTTGAAGTGAAAGCTTGGGAGAGATCTTATCTCCAGTCGAGATTGAAGTTGAAGCTCGGAGGAGATCTTATCTTCAGTCGAGGTTAAAGTTGAAATGGAAGATCGGAAGAGATCTTGTCTCCAGTCGAGGTTGAAGATATCTTATCTCTAGCCGAGATTGAAGTTGAAGCTCAAGAAAGATTTTATCTTCAGCCGAGATTGAAGTTGAAGCTCGAAAGAGATCTTATCTCCTGTTGAAGGGTTGGAGCTCGGAAGAGATTTTATTTTCAGTCGAGATTGAAGGAGATCTTATCTCCTGTTGAAGTTGCAGTTGAAACTCGGGAGAGATATTATCTCCAGCTGAGGTTGAAGGAGTTTCTATCTCCTATTGACGTTGAGGCTCGAGGAAGATCTTATCTCCAGTCGAGATTGAAGAAGATCTTATCTCTTATTGAGATTGGCGTTGAAGCTCAGAAAAGATTTTATCTCCAGCCGAAGTTGATGAAAATCTTATTTTCTGCTGAAGTTGAAGCTCAGGAGAGATCTTATCTCCAGCCAAGTCGGGACCTCTCTTCTCACCTCATCTATAATGAACGAGGCCTTCGACTTTGCTCACGTTAGGATGAGGTTCTCCTCCTATTCCTAACGAGCTATAGGGGCATATAAGGGCCATTATCGGGGCCTCTCTTCTTACCTTGTCTAAAATGAACGAGGCCTTCGACTTTACTCACGTTAGGATGAGGTTCTCCTTCTGTTCCTAACGGACTGTGGGGGCACATAAGGATCATTTTCAAAGCCTCTCTTCTTATCTCGTTTAAAATGAACGAGACCTTCGACTTCGCTCACGTTAGGACGAGGTTCTCCTCCTATTCCTAATGGGCTGTGGGGGCACATTAGGGTCGTTGTGTGGATCTCTCTCCTCCACCTGTCTTAAATAACCAATGATCTTTGACTTGCTCACATTAGAATGAAGTTCTCCTTCTATTCCTAATATGGTACTAAGGACATAGATAGACCGTTGAATGGATCTCTCCTCTCCTTCTATCTTAAATAATCGAAGGTCTTCGATCTGCTTATGTTAGGATGAGGTTCTCCTATTCCTAACATGGCAATAGGGGCATAGATGGGCCGTTGAATGGGCCTCTTCCCTCCTTCTATCTTAAATAATTGGAGGTCTTCGATATGCTCATGTTAGAACGGGGTTCTCCTCCTGTTCCTAACATGGCACTAGGCGCACAGATGGGCCGTTGAATGGATCACTCTCCTTCTTCTATCTTAAATAATCGAAGGTCTTCGATGTGCTCATGTTAGGATGAGGTTCTCCTCCTATTCCTAACATGGTAATAGAGGCACAGATGGATCGTTGAATGGGCTTCTTTCCTTCTTCTATCTTAAATAATCGGGGGTCTTCAACCTGCTCATGTTAGGATGAGGTTCTCATCCTATTTCTAATATGATAATAGGAGCACAGATGGGCCGTTGAATGGACCTCTCTTCTCCTCCTGTCTTAAATAATCGAAGATCTTTGATCTGCTCATGTTAGGATGAGATTCTTCTTATATTTCCAACATGATACTAGGGGCACAGATGGGCCATTGAATGGGCCTCTCTCCTACTTCTATCTTAAATAATCGAAGATCTTCGACGTGCTCATGTTAGGATGAGGTTCTCTTGCTATTTTTAACATGGCACTAGGGGCACAGATGGGCCATTGAATGTGCCTCTTCTCTCCTCCTATCTTAAATAATCGAAGATTTTTGATCTGCTCATGTTAAGACGAGGTTCTCCTTCTATTTCTAATAAGGCACTAGGAGCACAGATGGGCCATTGAATGAGTCTCTTTCCTCCTTCTATCTTAAATAATCGAAGATCTTTGACGTGCTTATGTTAGGATGAGGTTCTCCTTCTGTTCCTAATATGGTAATAGAAATACAGATGGACCGTTGAATAGATTTCTCTCCTCCTCCTGTCTTAAATAATCGAAGATTTTTGATGTGCTCATGTTAGGATGAGGTTCTCCTCCTATTTCTAATATGGCACTAGGGGCATAGATGGACCATTGAATAGACCTCTTCCCTCCTTCTGTCTTAAATAATCGAAGGTCTTCGATCTGCTTATATTAGGATGAGATTCTCCTCCTATTTCTAACATGACAATAGAAGCATAGATGGGCCGTTGAATGGACCTCTCTCCTCATTCAATATTAAATAATCGGAGGTCTTCGACGTGCTCATGTTAGAATGAGGTTCTTCTCCTGTTCCTAACATGGCACTAGGAGCACAGATGGGCCATTGAACGGGCCTCTTTCTTTCTTTTATCTTAAATAATCAGAGGTCTTTGACTTGCTCATGTTAGGATGAGGTTCTCCTCCTGTTCCTAACATGGCACTAGAGGCACAGATGGACCGTTGAATGGGCCTCTTTCCTCATCCTATCTTAAATAATTGGAGGTCTTTGACGTGCTCATGTTAGAACGAGGTTCTCCTTCTATTTTTAATATGGCATTAGGGGTACAGATGGGCTATTGAATGGGCCTCTTTTCTTTTTCTGTCTTAAATAATCGGAGGTCTTCGACCTGCTCATGTTAGGACGAGGTTCTCCTCCTATTCCTAACATGGCACTAGGGACATAGATGGACTGTTGAATGAGCCTCTTCCATCCTATCTTAAATAATCGGAGGTCTTCGACCTGCTCATGTTAGGACGAGGTTCTTCTTCTATTCCTAATATGGCAATAGGGATACAGATGGGCCGTTGAATGGGCCTCTCCCCTTCTATCTTAAATAATCGAAGGTCTTCGACGTGCTCATGTTAGGATGAGGTTCTCCTCCTTTTCTAACATGATAATAGGAGCACAGATGGGCCATTGAATAGACTTCTCTCCTCCTCCTATCTTAAATAATCGAAGATCTTCAACGTGCTCATATTAGAACGAGGTTCTCCTTCTGTTTCTAACATGGTACTAGAAACATAGATGGATCGTTGAATGGGTCTCTTCCTTTTTTCTATCTTAAATAATCGGAGGTCTTCGATCTGCTCGTGTTAGGACGAGATTCTCCTCCTATTCCTAACAGGATACTAGGAGCACAGATGGGCCATTGAATGGGCCTCTTTCCTCCTATCTTAAATAATTGGAGGTCTTCGACCTGCTCATGTTAGGATGAGGTTCTCCTTCTGTTCCTAACATGGCCACTATTGATTACTTCTTTCCTATCATCATATAGTTTTTGCACCAAGAAACCATAATATTCAAATGGAAGAGTTTTATTGAAGAAAAATTATCGATAGTACATCCTTAAAAATTTTAAGATCGTGGGAGTGTTGTTCCATCAAGCACCTTCAGGCGATAAGTTTTGGATCGAATGACCTCCTCCATTTCATATGGGCCTTCCCAATTTGGGGCAAGCTTTTTCTGGCTCTGAGGCTGAGAGATGATGGCTCGCCGAAGTACTAAAGCCCCCCAGAGATAGCGTTAATGATGTCGGAAGGTAGCCGATCTCCTTGTTGTTTCTTCCTCATTGGTGGTTCTAGCTGTGGTAGTGCTCTTGGCTTGCTTCAAGCCGACATTTATGGAGTATTGAGGGGGGTGTAGTTGTGAAACCTTCAAAGGGGAGAACTTCTTTGCGTCCTTTCATTGGGAAATCTTTGACGACGAGCTCGAGGAGTTTGGGATCGCTTGCACTCAAGGAAAGTTCGTGAGCGTGGCCGAACTTCATTCGATCCTCCATTAGGGTGAGTCTATACCGCTCTCCTACAGCTTTCTCATCCTTCAACTTGAAGGCTTTTTTCGCTCGGACATATCCTTCAACACGAGTTAGCAGATTGACAAACTTTTTAGGGTACTTCTTCTTCAGAGAGAAAAGTAAAACATTCTTCTGAAGGCCATCCTTGAGTATGGTCATCACAATTGACTGGTCCAGGTTTCAGACCTCCAACGTAGCAGCATTAAACTAGATGATATAAGCTCGGATGGATGCTTCCTCCTTCTGCTTGATGTTCATCAGAAAATTCGAACCTCGGCTGCTAACGAAGTGAGCCACAAACTGATAGCTCATTTGGTCAAAGAAGAAGATCATACCCAGCTTCAATGTCGAGTACCAATTTTTTGCTGCTTCCTTTAAGGTAGATGGAAAAGCTCGATATAATATGATGTCTGGTGCAGCATGGAGCAGCATTATGGTCCGAAAGGTTTTCAGATGATCGATTGGATTAGAGGTTCCATTATAGCTTTCAAATTAGGAGAGCTTGAAGTTCGATGGAATGGACTCTTGCATAATTCGAGAGAAAGAAGGATCGATGCGGAAGTCGTCATGGTGAGCCGGGGTGACGTGGTTCAGCTCCTCAATCTGTCAATCCATTCTCCATAGTTTTTGATCGAGGACATCATCTCGATTGCAGATTTTGGAAGGCTTTCGACTGTGGATGGAGAAGGTCCCTTCTGAAGAAGAACCATGATCCAAGCATGGATCCTTTGCTCTTTATTTCTCCTTCTTAAGGGCGACAGATATGCTAGCCCAAGTGCTCTTCTTTGAAATTGATTTCTGACATCCCGATGGTGGATTTCTTAGCAAAACCGCCATCGAAGGCTGCCACATGGTCTGCACCATTTTAGTGAGGCCCTAAACCCACTGCATTAGTAGATTAAACTGCTACGGATCTACCACGATCGTCGGTGGAGGAGGAGGTTGAAGCACCAACGATGGAGCAGGGGTAGATGGATCTGGCCTAGATCTGACGGTAGAAGTGGTAGATCTTCGGGTAGTCATCTTCTTTAGAGGTATTTCTCAGGATTGAGGGAGAGGATGGAGATGGACCTTGAAGAAGAAGATCCATAGGATCGGCTGAGCACTCCTTTAAGAACAAGGGTACCTCAGAAATAGAAAGCCCTTCCTCTAGCGCCAATCCTGTTGGTGCAGAATCTGTTTGATGTCAAATGGAGCTAGAGTCGAGGAAGATGAGGTCATCATCGATGATCTACAAAATAAAATTTCATCCAGATTCGATGGTGGTGGCTCTGGTAGGACCCTTCGATGATCAAGTCAGCTCTTTTGGTCAACAAAAATGGAGTGATCAAGAAAGAGTTCGACAGAGTTTTGGGAAGAAGAAGAGAGCTTAGAAAAAATATATCTGAAGGGTCTCTTTTGTAGATGGAGCTCGAAGCTGATAGTGACAATCGTAGCTATCTGGTAGCTGGCCGCTCGAGGTCGTGTGAGAGGGGCGTCGCCTGCAACAGACTAACAGTAATAGCCATAGCCGTCCGGTAGCTGACTGCTCAGGGCCGCATGAGAGGGGCACTGTCTACAATAGACTGATGGCGACAGTCATAGCTATCCGATACTGAGCCACTTAGGATCACTTGAGATTCAGTACAGAGAGAGAGATATCGTTAGACTGATAGTGATAGCCATAATCATCTGGTAGTGGGCCGCTCGGGGCTGCATGAAATTTGCTATAGAAATAGAGGTGTTGTCAAACTGATAGTGATTATTTATTGAGATTCAATAATCGAAGTTTGGAGGAAGCAGACATTGATCGGTGAAGAGCTTTGACATACATCAATTTTAGAGGAGTTCGGACTCCTAAAAGGGATATGGCTAGAGGGGATCATCCGGAAGAAATTCTAGCTGAAATCTGGAAGCAATCTACTGAAGAAATCCGACTGAAGAAGAAGTCAGAAAGGAGTTCGACTGAAAGAAAAATCTGAAAGAAGTTCGACCGAAAAAGAAGTCTGGAAGGAGTTCAACTCTTGGAGGAATTCGACTAAAGAAGAAGTCTGGAAAAAGTTCAGCTCCTGAAAGAATTCGACTGAATAAAAAATTCAAAAGGAGTTCAGCTCCTAGAGGAGTCCGACTGAAGAAAAAATTCAGAAAAAGTTCGACTTCTGAAGAAACTTGATTGAAGAAAAAATTTGAAAGAAGTTCAGCTCCTAGAGGAATCCGACTGAAGGAGAAGTTCGAAAGAAATTCGGCTCCTATAGAAATTCGACTGAATGAGGAGTCCGAAAGAAGTTCAGCTCCTGACGAAACTGACTGAAGGAGAAAGTCGGAAAGAGTTTGGCTCCTGAAGAAATTCGACTGAAGAAGGAGTCCGAAAGGAGTTCAGCTCCTGAAGGAATCCAACTGAAGAAGAAATTCGAAAGAAGTTCGGCTCCTAGAGAAGTCCGACTGAAGAAAAAATTTGGGAGGAGTTTGGCTCATGTAGAAATTTGATTGAAGGAGGAGTCTGGAAGGAGTTCGGCTTTTGGAGGAATCCGACTGAAAGAAAAATTCGGAAGGAGTTTGGCTCCTAGAGGAGTTCGATTGAAGAAAAAATTTGGAAGAAGTTTGGCTCCTAGAAGAATCCGACTGAATGAGGAATCCGAAAGGAGTTCGGCTCCTGGTGGAACTTGACTGAAGGAGAAATCTGAAAGGAGTCTGACTCCTATAGAAATTCAACTATAGAAGAGATCCAGAAGGAGTTCGGCTCCTAGAAGAGTCCGACTGAGAAAGAAGTCCGGGATGAGTTTGGCCACTGGAGAAATTCGATTAAAGAAATTCGAAAGGAGTTCGGCTCTTGGAGGAATCTGATTAAAGAAAAAATTCGGAAGGAGTTCGGCTCCTAGAGGAGTCCGACTGAAGAAAAAATCTAGAAGGAGTTCGGCTCCTGGAGAAATTTGACTGAAGGAGAAATTTGGAAGAAATTCGGCTCCTGAAAGAATCCAACTGAAGGAAGAGTCCGGAAGGAGTTCGGCTCCTGAAAGAACTTGACTGAAGGAGAAATCCGGAAGGAGTCCGACTTCTATAGAAATTCGACTGTATGAGAGATCCGAAAGAAGTTGGGCTCCTGGAGGAGTCCGACTGAGGAAGAAGTTTGGGATGATTTTGGCCGCTGGAGGAATCCGACTAAAGAAGGAGTCTGAAAAGAGTTCGGCTCCTGGAGGAATCTAACTGAAGAAAAAATCTAGAAGAAGTTTAGCTCCTAGAGGAGTCCGACTGAAGAAAAAATTCAAAAGAAATTCGGCTCCTGAAGGAACTTGACTGAAGGAGAAATTCGGAAGGAGTTCGGCTCCTAGAAGAATCCGGCTGAAGGAGGAGTTCGGAAGGAGTTTGGCTCCTAAAGAAACTTGACCGAAGAAGAAATTCGAAAGGAGTTCGGCTCCTATAGAAATTCGACTGTAGGAGAGATCCGGAAGGAGTTCGACTCCTGGAGGAGTTCGACTGAGGAAGAAGTCCGGGATGAGTTCGATCATTGGAGGAGTTCGGTTGGAACTCGGTCGTTGATGAGTTCAGCTGGATGAAAGAGTTTGGCTAAGATTTGGCCGCTGGAAGAGTTCGGTCGGCTGAAAAAGTTCGACTAAGATTTGGCTATGGGAGGAATTCGACTAGGATCCGACCATTGGAGGAAAATTTTCGATCGAAGCTCTTCCATGATTATCAATTGCTTTAGACTAAGTATCAGGTTGGACTTCGATGGAAGCGGAATTTATCCCCAATAGTTTGTTTATGTAGGTATAGAGCAGGATCTGCTGCAGTTGATGTGAAATTCAAGGAACGAGACATTATTCTCTCATTTTGAGTCATCATCTTCTTATTTTATTTGGATTTAAATCTACCATAATCATCTTTTTATTTTTAGATTTTTGTTAATGATAAAGATGTAATTATCTTTTATATAATTATTTATCACATGTCTATTAATGATAGAGAAGCTGATTTACATCCCATGTCAAAAATATTCATTCAAAAATATCAGAAAATATCAATATCCTGCTTTCCACTCGAAGACAATTTTAATTTTTTATATAAGATAAATAGTTCCACTAGCATCGTTGATTTAGTTGAATATAAATTTAGGTTTCATAAATTATTAGATGTAGATATAATAAAAGAAAATTTGAAGAGATTTTTTTTAATAATTTACTCCAAACAATGTATAACACTCGCTTGTATCTCTTTTTTCTGTTTTTTGGTTGAGGTTTCAAAGGTCATCCGTCCAAAAGGCCTAAGAAAGCAGTTCGGATTCCGAAGTATTATACTTTGCCATGGAAAAACCTGCTATGGAGATGGATGCATGATGAGTTAATATCTTAGATCATAAAAGAGGGCCAAAAAATTCATATGGAAAGTTTACCTGGACCAAAATCATATGGAGCATATAGAGGAGAGTCATAAGCAATCGTCGCGTGAACCATCTTAGTTTTTAATCACAATCATAAATCTATCTTCTCGGAAACGGAGATCAGATGGACAATTGGGATTAAATAACGTGCCCCCGTGGCAACAATCAATGCACTATATATATATTTTTTTTAAAAAAAATATGAGGAGTTTTTTTCTGAAAAAAATATTAAAAATTATCAGATAATCACCATATAACTATATTATTGAAATATTATTGTTGCTCGTCTAACCTTAATACCAAAACCATGCACTCATGCCATGCACGAACGGAACACTTGTGCTTGTGGTAAAATAGGCAACTCACATGATGACAATTCCGGCTTGTGTTTTTTTTTATTAAAAAAATTTAAGAACTACCTCCCCGATTCCCTGCATTATTTTTAATTTAAGAACTTTTTGTCCTTCTCTTTTTCGGACGCGAAGAACAATGGAGTCAATCGTCTGACCATCATCCACCATATAACGCCAAAACGTACCAAGTAACGCGGTTTTGATCGAAGCCTTGATTGGATCGTACTATGACCCCCCCCCCCCCCACTACTCCCATTCCTCTCCTCACATGCATTTGTTTTGTATTTTTGTGTAACCATTTCTGCCATCTTGACCTTTTCAACTTCATGGAAATGGAACGGTAGGTCCCTCCCACCCCACACTAGCAATCAAAATTCAACAAGATGCGGCAGTCCTCCATGGTTGTTCCCGCCCCAGGGGTCGATGGAAGTCGGAGACTGTCCCTGGTGGGCCACGGCCTAGGTCTCAAAATTCAAACTATAACTTCTGACGTGGTAGTCTCAGCTACCGCATCAGAGCCGACTAGATATTCCAAGCCAGTTGGGAGAAAATTAATTTGCCTTTCGGTGCGAGCCTCCAATGTATATGTGCATGAATCCCTCTAAGATAGTTCCAAGGATATGCTTAGTTCATGTCTGGATCCGAATTGGAATGGCCATGTCCTCCAACATATTTGGAGGCAATTCCTTCAGTAGTGAATGCTGGTGAAAAAGAATAAAATATAACTTTTCTAAGGCTCTCCTCGGTTGATCTATAGCCTGGCTCCACAAAACTCTCGAAACTAGGATTTCTTAATCTATCATAGGCTTAGATTATAGATGTAGGCTACCCGAGTTATGGAGAGCCAAATGGGTTCTGAATCTAATCGAGAATGGAATGAGCTTTTAATATCAAGGAAGAGTAGAGATTGGATTTTGAAAGATCACTGCATTTTCATACATTTCTAAAATTAAAATAATAATGAGACTCATTCTAACCAAACAATTGGAATAGAATCACTCATTTTCATTTTTATTACTATTCCAGAGCCTATCTTCTCCCCACCAAACATCTCGAGAGGAATGTTGGAAACCGAATGGAAACAATTGCAATAAGAGCTATTGTGGGTCGGTTATAGCTCATCCTCGGCCTGATATTTCTCATCCTGTATCGATCTATTTCAATAGCTCATCCACATATGATTGGCCACTATGGCGGATTACTAATTCGTTGATGGTTTGCCATAGATCGTACCCGATCGAGCAATCACCAAAGAAGAGCTTCTCCATAATTGATCCAAGAAAAGTTATTCATAGCCGATCTATCCAGCATTGATCGGTTCTAGCCGACCAATGTCCGGACGATCAACTAATTGCTCATATACTGTCAATCAATATCAGATGATCTATTATTGATCGTCTATTATCGAGGTATCACTATCTCCACCAGATCTATACTCTCCCCAAATTAGGAAAGTCTAGATTATATGGGGTTCCTCACGATCTATCTTTTAGAAAAAAAAAAAACATCTTTCGAATCAATCTAGAACGATAAATTCGGAAGATTGTTAGAGTTCGAGATGGATACGACTCTAATTCCTCTTCTATAAATAAAAAAACTTTACGATCCTTCAGGTACGCATTCAATTCGACGCTTTCTCCTCTCGTTATTTTTTAGTCTCTTAACTTGAGCGTCGGAGGATTTTCATCAGAAAATACCTCGATGAGGATTTTTTTGCAGGAGTTTGGGCGAAGCTCCAGCAGTAGTCCTTCCTCGGCCATAAATTTCTTGACGATTGACCTCAGGTGAGGAGATCCAGGAGTAACACTTGGTGCTAGAGGAAGGATCCTCGACTAATTTTGAGGCTCAATTTTTAAGAGAAGAAAGCTCATCGCCAGACATCATGAAGACTTGGAGGAGAGCGTCAAATGCATCTCAGCGTTCCAATGGTCGACGAACCAACAACACTTAGCCGGCCAATGCACCATCCCTAGTTCAGGAGAATCCACTAGAAGCCTCGACAATCTCGCAAGAGTAATACAACACTCTTGTGTAGCAGGTGCAAGCACTCTCAACCATGGTAAGGGGGATGCAGTAGGCCAGCGAACCTCATCCAACCGATGAAAATTCGGGACCGGCCCATGGAAGGTCAGAAGAATGGCATCCTAGGAGCTCGAAGGCCGAAGCAAGTCATCACAGCTGACCTATCAGCCTATCTCGCTAAAGACTTGGGTGATCTCTTACCCCCGTCTCTAGAAGAGACTCAACCCTGAGCAACGTGACTCCTCAATGCTGAGCTATCTGAAAAGATAGTGTGGAGAAAAGGCTCCAGAAGATGCAATAGCGGATAGATGCGTTGCAGGTACCAAAGCAGCAAGAGGATGACCTGGGGTTCAACATCGATCCTCTGTTCACTCAAAAAATCATGAATGAACCCCTGCTGCCTCGGTTTAAAATCTCTTAGATGGAGCCTTACGATGGAATGGCCGATCCCGTAGATCACCTGGATAACTTTCGAACCCTCATGCACCTGTAAGGAGCTAGCGATGCAATCTTATGCCAAGCTTTTCTTCGACTTTGAGAAAAGCAACTCGACATTGGTACTCGAATATGAAGCTAGGCTTTGTGGATTCCTTCTATTAGCTAAGCCACATGTTTGTTGCCCATTTTATTAGCAGTCGCCGATAGTGTCGTAACTCAAATTTTTTTATGAGCATCAAGCAGCAAGAGAATGAGCCTCTTCAAAAATACATTAATCATTTTAATGCAGCCACTCTGGAGGTCCAAAACTTAGATAAATTGGTTGCTATGACAGCATTGAAGGTGGGACTCCTCCAGAATGATCTTCTTTTCTCTCTCAACTTAGACTATCTGAAGGATTTTGCCAGAACGGATGAAAAGGTACGTTCAAGCCGAGGAAGCCTGGGACCAACAAGGAGGCAACCTTGGTAGTGGATCGCAACTGGACCAGAAGCAGAAGAAGAAAAAAGACTATCGATGTGTGCAATACCGACAGGGGAAGCCACAGCCTCGTCGCTCATGCACCCCACCTCGGAGTGGCCGACCTATATCTCCCAAACCTCAGCACCGATCTAGGACCCCATCTCGGAGGTTTCACTACTATACTCTCCTTAACACTCCTCGGGCCTAGATTTTAATGAAGATCGAACAACAAAAAAAAATGCCACGGTCGAAGAAGATGGTGATCCCTGCTCGAGTCAAAAATCTAAGAAAATATTGTAGATATCATCGAGACCACGGATACGACATCGAAGAATATTGATAGCTCAAAGAAGAGATAGAAGGCTTGATCCGACGAGGTCGACTTCGACGATACGTTGATGAGCAAAGAATTCTGCCCAATCCATGACACGAACAGCCTAGACAGAAGGATCCTCACAGAGAACAACTAGCAATGGGTGAGATTAGGATGATCGTTGGGGGGCACCTCGGTGGAGATGCCTCGAAAGCATAGCCGACCTAGTATGGAAGGGCCAAAGAAGAGGAAGGTCGATGATGAAATCACCTTCATCGCTGATGATCTGTAAGAAATAAGTCAGCCACACAATGATCCTGTAGTTGTTTCTCTGAACATTTCAAATTATGATGTACATTGGGTTCTTATTGATAATGAAAATTTAGTTGACGTCTTATTTTATGATGCCTTTATTCGGATGAGCTTGGATCCTGGATGGTTGATGAAGAGGAATATGCCTCTGGTTAGATTCTCCGATAGTATAGTGCCGGTAGAAGGAACCATCTCATTAATAATAAAAATCGGACAGGTCCTAAAGTAAGCCATAGTCGAAATAACTTATTTCATGGTAAATAGCATGTCCGCTTATAATGTCATCTTAGGTCAGCTAAGTTTAAATGTCCTTCGAGCCATAGTGTCGACTTATCACTTAAAGATTAAGTTTATGACTCTCAATGGGATCGACAAACTTCGAGAAAACCAGTCAGTCATGAAGGAATGCTATATGGCGACTCTGCATGGAGTAATGATTGAAGAACAACTTATGAATGAGGTAGACATAAGGGATGAGCTGATGAAGCAAGGGGATCACCCAGCGGAAGAATTGATTTTGGTGTCAATCAAAGATGATCCGAGCAAAGTTGTAAAGATCGGCTCAAGCTTGTGTGAAGAGGATCGTTAGCACCTCATCTCATTCCTATGAATCAATGCCAATGTATTCACTTGGTCGGCCTCAGATATATCTAACATTGATGAAAAAGTTATGGTTCACCGACTTAATGTGGATCTAAATCATCATCCAGTTAGACAGAAGAAGCGAAGCTTCATCCCCAAATGACAGAAGATGATACAGAAAGAGGTTGATAAATTTCTAAAGGTTGGATTCATTCAAGAAGTATATTATCCAAAGTGGCTGGCTAATATCATCCTCATCAAGAAGGCGAGCGAAAAATGGGGTGCATTAATCGATTATACCGACCTCAACAAAGCATGTCCGAAGGATAGCTCGTATAGATTAGCTGGTGGATGCGACTTCAGGATATCAACTCCTATCATTCATTGATGCTTTCTTGGGACACAATCAGATCCGAATAGCATCCGAGGATGAGGAGAAAATCTATTTTGTAGCTGACCAAGGTCTTTTTTATTACAGGATTATACTGTTTGGCCTAAAAAATGTAGGAGCGGCGTACCAAAGACTTGTAAACAAGCTCTTCAAAGAGTAGATCGGTAGGAATATGGAGGTGTATGTGGATGACATGTTCATCAAGAGCAGGATTATTGAGCATCATATTACTGATCTACAAGAAATATTTTCTATATTATAGCGCTTTTAGATGAAGTTCAATCCAGATAAGTGTGCATTTGGCGTTATCTCTAAAAAATTCCTAGGCTTCATGGTATCGCAGCGTGGAATCGAAGCCAATCCAAAGAAGATTCGAGCTCTTTAGGAGATGAAGCCTCCGAGGACAATCAAAGAAGTTCACTGGCTCACTGGGAAAATCGCGACTTTAAATAGATTTCTTTCAAAATCGGCGGAGAAGAATCTTCCATTTTTCAAAGCCTTAAAAAAGCCGAAGAACTTTCAATAGTTAGATGAATGTCAGATAGCTTTTGATGATCTAAAGAAATACCTCGACTCTCCACCTCTTTTAAGCAAACCTGAACCTAAAGAGGTATTATACCTGTATTTGGCCATCTCCTCTTCAGCAATTAGTTTGGTTCTCATCCAACAAAAAGTCAAGGTGCAGAAGCAGATCTATTATGTGAGTCGAATACTTCATGATGCCGAGATCAGGTATATGAAACTGAAAAAAATTGTCTATGCCCTCATGATATCTGCGAAGAAGCTACATCTTTATTTTCAAGCACATACCATTGTTGTTCTTACCGACCAACTTATTAGGTCAGTGCTATATCGACCAGATACTTTGGGGTAGTTAGCCAAATGGGCAATTAAGTTGGAAGAATTCGACATCAAATACTTTTCAAGGCCATTCATCAAGGCTCAAGCATTAGCCAATTTTATCTTGGAGTGCACAATTCCGGATGAAGAACCAAGTGATGTAGTAGCTCCTACAACCGACAAATATTGGGTTCTACATATTGATTGGTCTTCGAATACTACGGGCGCAAGAGCTGGGTTAATCTTAATTAGCCCCGAGGGCATGGTAGCAGAGTACGCTCTGCATTTTAATTTTCCAGCCTCCAACAATGAAGCTGAGATGAAGCACTGATAGTAGGTCTTCGGATGGCGAAATAAATGGGAGTTCATTATTTTAGAGTTCATAGTGACTCACAGCTGATCGTCGGTCAGATCTAAGGAGAATACGAAGCTCGAAAATCGAACATGGTTAAATATCTATAGAAGGTTAAGGATTTAGCTTCTAGCTTTTCAATGGTGGATGTCCAATAAGTACCCACGATGGAGAATGTACGGGCTGACCTTCTATCTAAGTTTGCAACTTTTGGTGCACCTAACCTAAAAAGAAGCTTATACCTAGAAGTTCTGGAGAAGCCGAGCATCGAAGAGGCTTCTATAATGCAAGCAAATTTGGAGCCGAGCTGGATAGATCCCATCCTACACTACTTGCAAGATGACACTCTACCAGCTAATCAGGATGAAGCTAAGAAGTTGAGGCATCTTGCTTCACAGTACCTTGTCTATGAGGAAAAGCTGCTCAGATGCCTCCATCCCTTGAAAGTTGATTATGCTCTATGAGAAATGCATGAAGAAATCTGCAGCAATCACCTGAGGGGCAAGGTCCTCGCTCACAAGATATTGAGACAAGAATATTTTTGATCGACCATGTAAAAGGAAGCAGCCAATTAGGAGAATAGATGTGATCATTGTCAAAGAACCTCCAACATTCAATGCCGACCTTCAACTCTATTGGCTCCGATCACAATCTCTTTGCCTTTTGCCTAATGAGGAATGGATATTCTTAGACCGTTTCCTATCGTTGTAGCACAAAAGAAGTTTTTGCTCATCACAATTGATTACTTTACAAAATGGATGGAGGTGAAGGCATTGGCGACTATTACCGAAGCTAAAGTTTGAGACTTTGTCTGAAAGTCTATTATTTATCATTTGATCTCCGACAAGCTATCATAACTGATAATAGGTGATGGTTCGATAACCCAAGGTTTATGAGATTCTATAATGACTACGAAATTTTGCATAGGCTGACATTAATAGGTCATCCTCAGAGTAATGGTGAACCCGAAGTGATGAATAGAACACTATTGTAGGATTTAAAAGCTCATCTCGATCAGGCAAAGGGACCGTGGGTCGAAGAGTTATATAATGTCCTCTGAGCATACCGCACAATCCAACAAGTCCCAATCGAAGAGACGTCCTTCATGCTGGCCTTCGGAATAGAGGCCATGATATCTTTGGAAATTGGATTACCTACACTCTGAGTAGAAGAATTTAACGAAGACATCAATTCATTCGGAATGAGGGCAAACTTAAATTTACTGAAAGAAACTCAAAAATGAGCTAGGATCCGGATGGCCAATTATCAGCAGAGAGTAGCTCGGTATTATAATTTTTGGCTTAAAAAAAATTATTCCTAACCGGACAATTGGTTCTTCACCGAGCAGAGGTCTCTTGTCCAACCGAACGGTCGAAGCTATCACTCAATTGGAAAAGTTCATACCGGATGGCCGAGATAGTTTGATCGAAAGTTTATCTCCTTTGTCGACTGGATGGAACTCCAATTTTGAGGACATGAAACACCGACAATTTGCATAGATACTATCCTTAAATTATAATTTTTAGCTTAATTTTTTTTAATAATAAATAATAATTTTGTGCAGCCTCAGTCTCTAATTATCGTCTATCAACGTGCGCTCCTCAGCCAAGGTCAAGGAGCAAAATGCATCTCCATGAAAATCGCCAACGCATGCTCCTCGGTCACGATCAAAGAGCAAAACGTGTCTTCAACGATCGTCAACGCACGCTCCTCTGCCACGATCGAGGAATGGAATGCATCTCCAATAATTGCCAATGCATGCTCCTCGACTACGGTCAAAGAGCGGAACACGTCTTCATAAAAATCTCCAATGCATGCTCCTCGACCATGGTCGAGGAGCGGAATGCATCACCACAAAAATCTTCAACGCATGCTCCTCGACCACGATCGAGGAGCTGAATGCATCACCACGAAAATTACCAACGCACACTTCTCGACCATAGCCAAAGAGCAGAATGCGTCCCCAACAATTGCCAACGCATGCTCCTCAACCAACGATCGCCAACGCACACTCCTCAACCACGATCGAGGAGCGAAATCTCCAATGATTGCCAACATATGCTCCTCTATCATAACCGAAGAATGAAATGCGCCCTCGATGATTATCATCACACGTTCCTCGATCATGACTGAGAAACACAACCGGCTAAAAGAATTTTCTATGCCTGCTTCTCGACCACGGCCAAGGAATGTCGTTGGATAATTAATCCTTCCTCGACATGCCTCGGACAATCTATACAAGCTAGGATTCCTGGGTTAGGACCGAGGAATGATAATCTAACTAGCTTGTCAAGTTTCCCACCCAACTATTTGCCATTCTACATGTTTTTGAGTTCGACCTTATGATTGATCAACCTAAACTATGTATTCATTCACAATGATCGATCTTAACAACTTGGGAAAAATTGTATATGTATTCATTTAAAGAAAGGATATTTACAAAATCTGATTGATCCCATACTAAAATACCCTGATAAGTACCAAGGTTTAGCAAAATGGGCCGACCAATTGTAAAGCTCGGACATGTCCAAGCAAATTTGCATAGCTCCCTCCGAAACTCTAGATTCACTGACCTCAGCTTGGTCGGGAAGAACGATGACTGTTGGAGGAGGAGCCGATGCCGCATCCTCGACCATGTGATCCTCGTAGGCGGGGCTAAAAAGGTCTTCCATCCGAACTTTTCTATCTTCGCCTCCTCACCCTCTTCCTCGTCTGATTCTAGGAGGTCCAGGTTTAGGTTGGGAAAGTTCTTCCTTATCTTCTCCTTGAGGTCTTCATCCCCTGCAAATACGAAGCCGAGGCAAACTCCACCTTGATGTCGCGGAATTCAGCCGAAGAACAAAATGCCTCGACTACTGCGACCTTCGTGGCCTCGATCTACTCTTTACTGGCTTCTTTCTCCACCAGAAGTCGAGCCAAGCTTTAGCTAGCTCAGACTCCAACTGCTTCACCTCCTCCTTCAATAACTGATTCTCATCCTCGGTCTTCAACCTGGATAGATGGGCGTTGTCCGCCCTTCGGGTTGCCTGGGCGGCCTTCTCCTCAGCATCCTTCAAGATATGCCGAACCTTCTGAATCACCTCTGTAAAATGGTTTACATGGTGGACAAGGTACAAAAAAATAAATTATTATTTTTGGATTAAAAGCTGTTAAGTTATGCAAAAATAAAGGATGGCTGACGATCAATACTTACCTGAAGAAGAGAATTGTACGAGTCTTGGATGCGAAACGCACCCCGGCTTCTACAAAGTTTTGGACATCAGCCAACAAGATGATTGATTTTAGCAGAGATCGGGCAACGTGGTAGTCGCTGATGCCCTTTCTCCTATCCTTGGTGTCCGAGGCAACCTCCATCGAAGAAACATCCGTTGGAACATCGGAGCTATGGGTGGACATCTGAATGGAGATCTTGGGCCCCCTCAAGCTTCTCTTCGAAGAGAAGGCCAAAGCTCGGGGGCAGGCTCCACTGGAGCGGTAGATCATAGCGGCGCCATAGCTTTTGCCGGCACCGAGCTTTCTTTCCTCGGGACACTAATCGGCCCCAAGAAACCTCCAACTATGGGTTGTGCGAGGACGGCCTTAGATCGACCGTGTTTGGGAGTAGAGGTTGTGCTAGCCTTTCTCTTCTTTGCTGCCCAATGAACAGCTTCGAGGTCGGCTGGGTTCATTATTGGACAAAAAAGATAAGCTCGGTTAGTGCTGGGGATAATGACAAAAGGGACGAGCTAAATAAGATGAAAGCTTCACTTACTCTTCGGATCGATTGGGGTCAGCCCCACCTTGAACAAGTTCTCCTCGAAAAGGAGCTTGGACAATGGAGGGGGAGCGAAGCCAAAGATCCGATTTAGGGTCTCCTCCTTGGCATTGGACAACGTAGGAGGCCTGACAATCGACCTATGAGGTCGACCCCATGATGTTCTAAAATTTCAAGGTTGCTCGGCCAAAATAAACAAAAAGAACTCTTTTCAGTTGTGCATCGATAAAAGAGCATCTCGAAAAAGACAACGCTATTTCCGAGGAGAGGTGTACCACTATCCGATCTTCATAGAATGCTCCTTCAGTGTGAAGCAAGCTCCGAGAAGATGGAAAGTAGGCTTGACCCCGAGGAGGAGATAATGTGTAAAAAAGTCTAAAATTGGTCATCAAAAGTTCGGCGCTAAGCTATAAAAACTAATCTTATACAAATTCAAAAATTCGACGATTAAGAAGTGGAAGGATAACCTAAGGCTGGCCTTCAGGGATTCCTCATAAATCCCAACGTGGCCTAGACGAGGAAAAGCTACTCGATCCTCGGGGCCGACGACCTCTAGCCTAAAGTCATCTGGGATTTGGTACTTTAGCCTTATAAGTTCTAAATCCTCCGAGGAGATGACGGAATTAATCCTAAAAGGGTCGTAGTCCAGGATTCCGTGTTCCTCAAATTTCCCTAAGGAACCGGCTACCTTGGACCCATGGTCCCCACCTAAACGATCGTCCAAACTCCAGAAAGATCGGGATGGACTTGACTGACTTATGAATGCAGAAGGAACTAACCTAGGAAAGTGTGGTGATCGAGCAACAAAGGAGAAGACGAAATCGACGATAGGTCAGCTTAGCCCGAGCAATCTGCTCAGAGATGCAAAGTGCCGGAGCTCCTCCCTCAGTAATAGCAACAATAAAAAAAATGAGGTAACAGAGGCTCCTATTTATAGAAAATCTGAACGGCTCCGATCTATCGTTGATTCGCTTATCCTTCCAGATCTTCACCAAGTGGCAAGCATTGGTTGGTCGGAACAAATGGTCCTAGATCGAGCCGATGGATGGTCAGATTTGAAGGCTGATGGTCTTCTATGAGTCTCTTCATAGCACCGATCATCAACACGTGATAGCTTGACCTCCATGAATAGATTGGCCTCGACTTCGAAAGATGCTCACGTCGATCGAGCAATAAAAGCTCTGTCTTGTGAGTGGGGGGCAACTATTGTGAGTCAGCTATAACTCATCCTCAGCCTGACATTCCTCATCCTGTACCGATCTATTTTAATAGGTCGTCCATATATGACTAGTCGCTACAATGGATTACTAGTTTACTGACGGTTCGTCATAGATCATACCCGATCGAGCTATTACCAAAAAAGAGCTCCTCCATAATTAATCGGAGAAAAGTTACCCATAGTCGATCTATCCAGCATTGATCGGTTCTAGCTAACCAATGTGCGGACAACTAACTAATTGCTCATATACTATCAATCAATATCGGACAATCTACTATTAGTCGTCTATTATCGAGGCATCACCATCTCCACTAGATCTTTGCTCTCCCCAAATTAGGAAAGTTCAGATTACATAAGAGTCCCTCGCAATCCCGTCTTCCAAAAAAGAAAAAATATCTTTTAAATCAATTTAGAGTGACAAATTCGGAAGATTGTTAGAGTTCGAGATGGATACGATTTCAATTCCTCTCCTATAAATAAAGGAGCTCCAGGATCCTCCAGGTATGTATTCAATTCGATGTTTTCTTCTTTCATTATTCTTCAGTTTCCTAACTTGAGCATCGGAGGATCTTCATCCAAAAATATCTCGATGAAAATTTTTTTGTAGGAGTTTGAGCGAAGCTCCAGCAGCAATCCTTTCTTGACGAGAAGATCCAAAAGCAACAAAAGCCATTCAGCTCGAACCAATTACCAAATCGGTTATAAACCGTTGAATGGCCCAGCTTGTTGCAAATCACACCTATCTCCACGTGCCAGGTCGAATTGAGAAGTAGTTTGGTGATCGCGTTGCATCGCCACCGTGACAAAGTTTGGTAATGCAACCAGGCAGGTCATGCGCTTAGACATAATTTATGCATTGGCGGAGGCATGTTGCCTTTTCACCCGGCTTATGTTTCCAAAGAAGATTGTTCAATTTGTGTTAACTAAATTTAGAACCCAATTATTGGTCAAAAAAATAAATAAATAAATAAACATCGGCCCTCATTTTTCCACTCTACCTATTTTTAATAAGAATGACTGCACATGGCTGCGCATGATCAGCATACATCCATGCATGACATGTTGTGCATCGTGCAGTGCACATCCATATGATTTTAGTAAACCAAACTATTTCATATTGACCCTATTACCACTAGCAACGTGGTGGATGCCAGCTTGAGAATGTCCTTTTATTATTTTGAATTCCGGCGAGCTCTGCATCCCATGGAAACTTGGATTAGTAAAGGAAGCTGGACAAAAACTGCTTCCGTTCCAAGTGGATGACCATCTTCTTCTACCAAGCATTGTTCTTTCTTTCTAGAAGTTTATTTTTTTTTTCTTATTTTTTCAATTTCGCACTGAGAATATCTCTATATCACTGATTTAGACCGCTTGTGCAAGCGTTTTCTTCTACTTTTTCCACGGCATGTTCAGATTATATTGCATCCATTCGGCCCTTTCTGCCTCATGGTTTTCAAATCCTTCCGCCCAAAGCGTGTATTGTTTTTCCCCAACGATGTTATTTGAACAAGTCCTTCAGCCGTAACGGAGGGGCGAAAACAAGTCCTTGAACAGTTCATTTCATACAATGACTTTAAATAAAGGTGGTGTAGTGTTTTCATACCTTGTGTGATGGTTATGGCTAAAGAACATAACGGTTGCTATGGTGTATGTTACACACCATATAACAACAGCTACTCGGTCCTTTCGAAGAGGTGAGAATCTGGTTATTTCATCGTTCACAAATATTTATTATTTTTTCATGTCTACTTCGAAGATGTTTGCTCAAAATATCTTTATATACATGAATAGCGAAATGGTCGAATAATCCCGTCATAGTCATACTGTTGTTGTCTAATATTTATCTTCATGACTCCATACTGCGGTATCTTCTAACAAAAAACTCCATACCGCAGTAAAATAATGAAAATGACCTACTCACGCTATAATTACCCAGTGCCAGACTTTTCAGGCTGCACCATCCAAGAACTGAATCCAGGGCCTTTGGATGCTAAGGACAGGCGTGTAACCACAAGGGTAAGCTTTGACTAATAAAGTTAAATGAGTATCAGCAAGACCATGATCCATATAGACAGCTGTCTCCTTGCAAGGTGATGGACGAATTTAGAAATCTCGATGTCGCATTAGTTGGGCTGCAGATACGAGTTTGAACATGCCAACGTTATTATCGACATATCCTAGTACCCTGGATCAAATCCTCGCCATACGTCTAAGTTGAGCTCCCACAAGGATAAGCTCTTTATTTTTGAACAGGAAAAAAAGATAAGCTCTTTATTTGATGAAATAAACTAAATTTCAAAGAAGATAACCACGACATGCTCTCTGAATGCCCCTGCTATGTTTGGTAATTGGTAGCTTTCATCAGATGACAAATATAACCCAAATTATGACAGGGAAACCTGCAGTTTTAAGTAAGTGATTCTGAAACACTCATTGGAAAATCGAATGTGCTGCATTTGATAATTTGATGTCTTCCATAGAAATTGACAATGCGATCACAAGGAGTGAACTTGTTAAATGCTCTCTCCAAGTACAACTTGTCTTGACAATTGACGGGGTCCCAGAATTATCTGTAACAATAGTGATTCGAGCGGCCTGGGACGATATCAGTTCTGGCCATCCAGAGGAAAGAAGAGGAAAACAGAATTGTTCCTTAAAAGTCATGGGAAATGTAAGTAGATCGATTTCCTCAATGGTAGGAGCTTTCAGAGTCATCACTTCGACAAGAGGTGCTCAGCCGTGAACGCTTGTCAATGCCCGTCCCACGAACACATCGATCCAATGATTGCACAACTTCAGACATGGACGGGCGGAACTCGAACTCGGGCTCGGGCTAGAATAAAATAATGAAAAAGGTTGACACATGTTTAGTAAAAAATTCAGTTCCACATGCCGCATTCTAATTAACTGAAGCAATATGAATACAAACAGTAATAGGCAAGTGTAAAGGATTTCAGGTTAGAACTATCATAAATATTAATCCTCACAGAAATATTGTAAAGATGATTTCCAAAACTTGCATCCTTTCATGAGCCGAGCATTAGCACACCGGTGATACCCAGGTTTGAGTCGCGAGTGTTGTTACCCCTCAAGGACACCCCAAATATGAGTGGGAATTCCCCCCTAGTGAAATCCTGGGTTTGAGTCTCAGACCAGCCCAAGCACTCATAGCAGCTGGACTCTCTCCTAGCCTCGAAAGAAATCATAATAATGAAATACTTCATCTTTTCTACCAAAGTCAGGTTTTATTTTGTTGATTGGACCCAAACCACCCATCCCACAAAGGGAAAAAGGCTTAACTGGTGCAAGCACTCCACACCACAAGGTTTACGAAGCACTTTACCTGGATGCATGGCGCAATAACATCAGCAAATCGAGATAAAGATTTTGGGGGGTAGAGCCCACGGAGGGCAGGGTCCACCATCTGCATCGGTGCATTGATGTCATGGAGTCGCGGTGCTGCCCAACGAACTAAGGTTTGTTCCATTATTGGCGTAGAACTGAAAAACACGGAAAGCAGTCATGAGCTGCGGGACCCAGCTGAAAGTTAAATCTCTCTATTGCTATTTGCACCGTATAGCTGTGCGTGGGAGGGGTGCACGTGCTGGTTTATAAATATGAAAGGTGTCACTGGAAGTTTTTTAGAAGGCAGTTAAATGACCTGTCTACAATCATAACCTGGGCAAGTTGAGAGAAATTGGGTCATCCAGATGGTGCAATATATGCATCCAAAAAGGCAAAATTATCTGCCATCATTGCACCAGTTAAACGGCCAAAAACCATCTGGTGCAGACTCCATGCATTCTATGCGTATCATCACCCAATCAATGCACGACCATGCATACAAAGTTTTCAAGCAAGAATTTGCAATTGCGTACTTGTAGTCGTGCATCAATCTCAAAGATATCAAATTCTAGGATCTCCAATAGATGTATGCAAGGAGACCTCCGATGGATGTATGACGAAACGTGTATGCTAAATGGTATCACAGCATCAGCTAAAAGAAGATATCGCCTTCATTTGGGGTGCTTTTAAAGATGTATCATATTGGAGCGTTGGGATCTGCAGCTATTACTTCCAGCAAGTTGGAAATCTTGAAAAGCAAAGGGCCTAGTTTCAGCCAGAACCAACAGCTGGTATATATGGTATCGACTCCCTCTCGCCTGCAAGTTGCAGTGCTATAGTGTTGACTAGAAGATGATTGAGATTTGTAAAGTACAATCTACTGATTTCTTTCATCACCTGTCAAAAGGCTTGCGCATGACCACCCCAAAGCTGTAGACATCGCTCTTCATTGTATAGGCAGATGGTTTTGTTCATTCAGGAGCATTGTATCCAGGCCCCAAGTTCGTTCTCAAGTAGGACGTAAAGTCGATGTCTTAGTTTGAGAATAAGAAGAACAACCCCACAATGTGGTAAACCAATGATTTTCGATGCCTCATAAAAGATAGCCACGCCACAGTCAGACAGGTGAGGATTGAACTCAGCATCAAGCAAGATGTTGGCGGACTTCATATTTTTATGAATAACGGATGGCCATGCAGGTACCTGGACAAAGACATGCCTCGCATGTTATTTCAGTGGAAAAAGGCAGATATAGAACTCAAATTAACTGGCATATCAAGATTCTCGCCGATAGCACATGTAAATAAGAAACTATAGGGAGCGAGTTAAAATGAAAAATTTAGCATGCATGTTCACGATGACCAAAAACAAGGCATAAATCCAACAATACAGAACGCAAAAACCATGCAGATGACCAGAAAACACAACATGGTGACCATTTCATTAACTTTGAATTCTCAAAGAAGAGAGCAAGGATAGGAAGTTCTGCTGACATCCTTGAAGAAAACATCTGCATACTTTTTCGCACAATTGTATCTAAGAATTGAGTTTGGCTTCGTCAGGAAGGTTTATACTTTTGGCGAGTTTTAGGATGATTCTGAAAACAAACTTGAGATTCCTGGTAATTATGTAGACATTCTTAGCAAGTCCAGTCATTCATTGAAAAACCTAAATTGACGAGAGGGAAAATTCCAAAGATACTCCACCAATAACCACACATAGTTGGTCGAACTTCTAAATGATTATGTACACTCCCAACCTTACCATATTATCTATTGTCTTAGTATTCATTGGTTGCCATACATGTAATAATAATTATCAGTAATGATAAGAATATCATTTTACTAATATAAAAGAATGCACAAAAAAAATCATGTTGGTTAAGATTACAGCAAAGAGCCATGAGGATATATATATATATATATATATATATATATATATATATATATATATATATATATATATATATATATATATATATATATATATATATATATAGATAGATAGAGAGAGAGAGACTAGGCTCCGATGAGCCTAGCCTACATCCGATCGAATCTCTAATCGTTTGATCCGCATGCATCTTAGAACGTACGCTGGCTGAAAAAAATATGGGTGCGTGCGCTTGAAAAAAAATTCAGAAAAAAAAAAAGCCTGCTGCTGCCTCCCCAAAAAAAATAGAAAAAAATGTAAAAAAAAAAATCTGAAAAAAAATTTAGAAAAAAAAACTAAAAAAATAAAAAAAATTTGAAAAAAAAATAGAAAAAAAAAGAGGTGCCTTGAAGGCGCCTACATTTAAAATGTAGGCGCCTTCAAGGTGCTTTTTATTTTTTTTTAATTTTTTAATTTTTTTAATTAAAAAAGTCTTATAAGAAAAAAGAAAAGAAAGAGAGGGGGAAGGCGCCTACATTCATTATGTAGGCACCTTCCCCGCCTCTCTCTCTTTTTCTTTCTTTTTTCTTTCTTTTTTTCTTTTTTTTTCTTTTGAAGTTTTTTTAAATTAAAAAAATAAAAATAGAAAAAAAAGATGCCTTCGGAGTTGGTTTTTTTCTAAATTTCTTTTCTGATTTTTTAAAGTTTTTTTTCTAAATTCTTTTTCAAATTATTTTTTCAGGCAGCAGTAGGTGTTTTTTTTAAATTTTTTTCGATGCATGCATCTATATTTTTTTCAGCCGGCATGCCAAATGCATATGAATTAAACGATCGGAGATCCGATCGGATGTAGATTGAGCTCCAATCGATCGGAGCTCAGTCTACCTCTCTCTCTCTCTCTCTATATATATATAGAATAAGCAAATATGGAATTTTCAAAGCTGTCAAAATATTTCTAGTCATGCAGTTTGAGTTGTGTTCATATATTATCTTGACATAAGGGAAAAAGTTTTCTCTACTAATGACAGCACAATTTCAGAATTTTTTTCTAAAGTTTGTCAAAATTGTCCATGCATAAATCCATGTGTTCTTTTTTATCAATCTCTTTTAAATGCCAGACATTTTCGAAATACCTCACCAATTTAACCTTGAAATCTGACTTGACTATAGGGATATCTATGATCAAATTCATGATGATGAAATAAATTAGTATTAAAGAACTTGCTCACAATGATTGTCATATATTTTCCATACCCTGCATGTCCAAAATATCAACTTACTCTAGAGCACGTGCTGTCCCAAGAGCAATCCTAACACGAGTATCCCAGGTTAATGGTTTGCTGTATTCATCCGACAAATGTAAAAAATCATGAAGAGATCCATTCATTTGGAACTCAGAGACTAAGAGATGGTAGCGAGGTTCCGAGCAATAACCCAAAAGTTCAGCAATGTTTGGATGGCGCAGCTTGGAAATGCCAGAAACTAATTCCATGAAGTCATAAGAAGTGCCTCCAGAGAGATTTATTAAATCTATCTTCTTCACGGCCAAAACCTGAGAAAGCATCATATATGATGAATATTTACAGTTATATATGAGTAACAGCTAATATTTGTTAAATATAAGATCCTCACCAAAGTATGATCTTGCAGATACTTTTTAAGTTACAAGCAGTTTCAAGTCTCTGGTATATTATATACTTCATGTTCTAGTAGGCTTTAATAGCAAAGCATCATAACCACAATCTCAGATGTCCAGCCTTATACTAGTTGCTTAAAGCTTAATAATGACAAATATGCTAGCTTCAAATTGAATATGTGTGCTCTTTGGAAGGGGGTTATTCAAATAAAAAAAACTAGAGAACATTGGAGGTTTTAGAAAAATATAAACAGTATGAACTTAAAAAGGGACAAAACAATTAAGTAAAGAAATATAGGTTACAGGCTTGCCAACACAATAATGTCATGCATTTAAATAGTTCCTTTTTCTTAGTTCAACAAAATTATGCCTCATGGTATCCTATGGTATGCCATGTTCCTAGTTCATGCCTCAGTTTGCTAAAATCTATTAAAAGACAAACAAATTCACCAATTTTTTCATTAAAAAATTGATGCCAGTTTCAAGCTTAGGTGGGAAAATTTTACAGGTAACATCATATACATTTCCAATCATTAGAAACCCTAAGCAAAATATGAAATTAGCCAAAGAACAAATGAGGAATGCTCAAAGTCCAGAAATTTCATCAAAGGATGGCCACCATCTATTGTCGAATGCTCTTTGAGTGTTTTAAAAGGTTTAGCAGTCATCTAAGTAAGGTTTAAAGTTTAAAGTATGTGGCGAGGGGTGTGCATGAGTCCTGCTGGAACATGCCTCACCATGCCAATTTCTTTTAAAAAAAGGGTTTAATTTTATTTTTTAAAAGAACAGATGGGTACAGCGCCAACTTCAGCTGGCGCCTGGTAACAGCCCAGCACATTTCGTGCCTGGTGGCACTGGAAACCTTGCATTTTAAGTAGTGTTAAATGAGGATGTTCAACATTAATCAGAGTTTGAGGCACCTGCTTTAGTTTCTGAGTTCATATGGTGATGTCCATTTGGATTGAAGTGGATAATACCAAAAAAAGGTGGTTCAATGGCTTGGCTAGGTTATTTTATTTATTAAGGATACAATGGATTTGCTTAGAGTAGGTGCAGATCATCAGTTTAATATACAATACCACTGAACATTAGTATATCAAGGATCATAATTGAGTAGCGGACATTTGCACAAGTGGAATTTGCATGGGAATATCCTTTGATATGTTTCTGAAAATATTTGTTTGAAGTTTCTATTATTTAATATAATCACCTAATAGGAGTCATATAGTGGCTGTTGTAGTATCTTGTTTGGGTGTACCTCCAAGAAATCCCCATCTCAATCAAATTAATTTTCTATTCTCCATATTTGGCTGTTGGGACTACTGCTGGCTAAACCTGCTGACCCCCATCAGCCAAACCAAAATAAATGGGTTCAGGTTAGCCATTGTTAGGGATAAACCCCGCTCCCATCGAAGTCTAGTTCGATGCTTAGCCTAATGCAACTGGTAGTCGCAGAAGAGCTTTAGTAGATGGACTTCAGCCGAACCCCCAGCGGCCGAACTTCTTCTAACCTGTTCAGCTGGCCGAACTACTTAGCTGCCAAGCTCCTTCGAACTCCTCCAGCGGTCGAGCTTCTACGGAAGCCGGACTCCCTGCGAACTCCTCCAGCGGCTGAGCTTCTACGGAGGCAGGACTCCCTGCGGACTTCTTCAGCGGACGGGCTTCTCAATGACCGAACTTCCATGAAAGCCAAATTTCTTATGATGGATTCCTGCAGGCGATCCCACTACTAAACGGTTACACGATAATAATGATCGGTATTTATCAAGTCAATAACGATCGGCATTTATCAAGTCAATAACGATCGGCATTGATCAGGACAGTTACGACAATCATTAATCAAGGCAGTTACAATAAGCTCCTTCTATAAAAAGGACCCTCAAGATACGTTTACGCTAGGTTCTGAAAATCCTTCTCTTCTCCTCAAAACTCTATTGAACTCCACACTGAGCACTCCATTTCTGTTGATTGAAGCTGACTTGATCGTCAGAGGATCCTGCCGGAGCCACCCCCACCAACTCCGGACGAAACTTTGTTTTACAGGTCTCCGACGGCGACCTCATCGGCCTCCACTCCAACGGATTCTAGTGACAACCAGATTTTGCGTCAACAGATTGGCGCTAGAGGAAGGGCCGAACTTTCGAGATTTTTTTGTTCTTAAAGGAGTGCTCGACGATGATTTCTCTCTCTCCGGAGACCTCTCTTCCTCCTAACCAGAGCCCTCTCCCAAAGAGAAAATGCCTTCCAGGAGAGCTTCGACTCGACGATCGACGGCCTCCGTATCCCGATCCCATCCAGATCCGTCTGCCCCTGCCTCAACTCTGGGAACTCAGGTTCCACCCGTACCCATGATAAATGTGGAGCAGTTCGATCTGCTCGTCTGATAGGTCCGTGGCCTCGCAGATGCAATGCGGGCCATGCAACAGCCTCCGATGGCGACTCCATCAAAAAATCCGCCATTCAGATGTCGAAAATTGACCCCAGGAAAGGGTACTCGGACTGGTGTGCCCGCCGCCCCTTGGAAAGGAAAATAGAGAGTCGGGGATTCATGTTCGGATCATGGTTCTTCTTTGGAGGAGACCTCTCCCGTTTGTAGTCGGAAGTCCCCCAAGATCTGCAACAAAGATGATGCCCTCGATCACAGATTGCAGGAGATGGACCGACGGATTGAAGAGCTCGGCCACATCGCCCCGGCTCATCATGCCGACGTCCACGCCGAACCTCCTTTCTTCCTTTGGATTATGCGAGAACCCATTCCACCGAACTTCGAGCTCCTTCAATTTGAAAGCTACGATGGAACTTCTGATCCGATTGATCATCTGGAGGCCTTCTGCGCCATGATGCTACTCCATGGTGCTTTAGATGCCATATTGTGCCGAGCTTTTCCATCTACCTTAAAGGAAGTAGCTAGAAATTGGTACTCGGCCTTAAAACCGAGTACGATCTTCTCTTTTGACCAGATGAGCAATCAGTTCATGGCTCATTTCATCAGCAGCCGACGTCCGCGCCGAGGTTCGGATTTTCTGATGAATGTCAAGCAGAAGCAGGAGGAATCCATCCAAGCTTACGTCACCCGGTTCAACGCCGTGGCATTGAAAGTCCGGGACTTGGACTAGTCTGTTGCAATGGCCACACTTAAGGGCGGCCTTCAGAAAAATGACTTGCTGTTCTCCCTGAAAAAAAAGTATCCCAGTGTCTTCACCGATCTGCTGGCTCGAACCGAGAGATATGCCCATGCGGAAGAAGCCTTTAAGTTGAAGGACGAAGAAGCCTTAAGAAAGCGGTTGGCAGACAATGAAGAGCCGAGCGAAGTTCGGCCGTGCTCATGGACTCCCTTCGAAAGCAGACGGATCCGAACTCCTCGGGCTCTCCACCGAGAAAGCTCTGACAGAGGGGTGCAAAGAAGTCCTCCTCCCAGAAGGTTCCGCGACTACGCCCCCCTCAACGCTCCTCGAACTCAGATTCTCACCGAAGTTAAAAACCAGCTACCAAGATCAGAAGGGTTACGATCTCTCCCAAACAAGCACGATCAAAGCAAGTACTGCCTCTACCATCGCGACCATGGCTACGACATTGAGGAATGCATCCAGCTACGAGACGAAATTGAAAAGCTCGTCAGAAAGGACTGACTAGGTAAATTCCTTCGATAGGAGAAGATCGGCTAAGGGCACTGCCGTAACCAGAAGCAACAAGATCGGCCGCCTCATGGCGTCATCAACGTTACCCCGGGGAGGAGCTTGGTACATCGACGATTCGTCACCTCCCAACGTCAAGAGAAGTCCACTCCAAATTGAGGAGGCCAGCATGAGATAGAAAAGGTCGTCTGCATGAAGAAACGTGGAGGAATAACCTTACCATGACCCTGAAACACAAGGAATTCGGGAATATGTTGTCAGTAACTTTCTTTCAATAAAATTCTTCCCTTTCAATAATATTGTTTCTGGATGTATGCGATGACATGAAAGAAGCAGTCAATAGTTGCCGTGTTAGAAACAGAAGGAGAACCTCATCCTAACACGAGCAGGTCAAAGACCTTCAACCTCGGCTAGAGATAAGATCTCTCCCGAGCGACCGTGGACAACCTCGGCTAGAGATAAGATCTCTTCCGAGCGAAGGTCTCGTTCACAAAGGACGAGATGGAGGAAGAGGCCCTGACAGCGGCCCTTATGTGCCCCCACGGTCCGTTAGAAATAGGAGGAGAACCTCGTCCTAATGCTAGCAACGACCTCGGCTAGAGATAAGATCTCTTCCGAGCGACCGAGTCAATCTCGGCCAGAGATAAGATCTCTCCCGAGCGATCGTGGACAACCCCGGCTAGAGATAAGATCTCTCCCGATCGAAGACCTCGTTCACTTTAGATGAGACGGGGGGAGACGGACGACGGTCCGAATGTGCCCCCACAGCCCATTAGGAACAGGAGGAAAACCTCATCCTCATGCGAGCAAAGTCGAAGTTAGAAACAGGAGGAGAACCTCGTCCTAATGCGAGCGCCCGCATCAACCTCGGCCAAAGGAGATAAGATCTCCCCCGAGCGATCGGGCCAACCTCGGCTGGAGAGCTTCAACTTCTATTTTGGCCAGAGATAAGATCGGAAATAACCTCATCCTGAGATGAGATTTCCCCCGGGCTTCGATCTGGATCAGCACGGAGCTTAGAGGAAGACTTCGGCAGTCGTCTTTCCTGCACTTCCTTCTTTCGATTTTCGAACTCGGAAGTAGGGGGGCTAGTGTTGGGGATAAACCCCGCTTCCGTCGAAATCTAGTTCGATGCTCAGCCTAATGCAACTGGTAGCCGTAGAAGAGCTTCAGCAGACGGGCTTCAGCCGAACCCCCAGCGGCCGAGCTTCTTCTAATCCGTTCAGCTGGCCGAATTACTTAGCTGCCGAACTCCTTCGGACTCCTCCAGTGGTCGAGCTTCTATGGAAGCCGGACTCTCTGCGAACTCCTCCAACGGCTGAGCTTCTACGGAAGCCGGACTCCCTGCGGATTTCTTCAGCGGACGGGCTTCTCAATGGTCGAACTTTCGTGAAAGCCGAACTTCTTTTGACGGATTCCTGCAGGCGATCCCACTACTAAACGGTTACACGATAATAACGATCGGCATTTATCAAGTCAATAACGATCGGTATTTATCAAGTCAATAACGATTGGCATTGATCAGGACAGTTACGATAATCATTAATCAAGGCAGTTACAACAAGCTCTCTCTATAAAAAGGACCCTCCAGATACGCTTATGCCAGGTTCTGAAAACCCTTCTCTTCTCCTCAAAACTCTATTGAACTCCACACTGAGCACTCCATTTCTGTTGACTGGAGCTGACTTGATCGTCGGAGGGTCCTGCCGGAGCCACCCCCTACCGACTTCGGACGGAACTTTGTTTTATAGGTCCCTGGTGGCGACCTCATCGGCCTCAACTCCAATGGATTCCGGCGACGATCATATTCTGCGTCAACAACCATTATTAAATGTGGGTCAGAAAAGGTTCAACCAACCAATGTGTTTCAACAATGGGTAGGTACAGGTTAGAAGTTTTTTTCTGAACTTGCCTCAATCCAACCCGAATTCGACCCATTGCCACCCTTACTTGAGCCGGACCTGCCAAACCACACGAACCCATTTGAAATAAGTAGTTTCATGTTGGCCATTTTTAATTTCAGTTTGAGATGGGTCAACCTGAAAATAATCCTTTTATAAATGGATAGGTATGGATTTGGATTTTTTCTTTTATTTTATTTTTATTTTTATTTTTTTGACCCAAAACCAATCTGACCCAACCCATTGCCGCCCTTTGTTGGGACCAATATACCTATTTGAATTTTGCCATATTTTTTATACCATGATAATGAAGGGATGTCGCTGTGGTTGCCAAGGCAGCGGTATCTCTTCTTCTGATCACTACATTTTAAAAAATAATAAATCATCATGAAAAATCATGATAACAATTGCAGGAGCAAGAAGGAAAAGCACATTGGATGTGGAAGTGCTACTACCTGATATAGTCTCAAGAAGAACCATCGATAGTAAAACAAAAAGAAGAAGCATGGAATTGAGCAACGAAACATTGTTCCTAACAGCCATAAACATCTTATATTACCATCAAGCAATGATCGACACCCATGTAGAGAATGAGCAAAAGGATCTATAACATGCATGATGGATGACGAAGCAATCTATTAAAACTTCATATATTTCTACCACCCCAGGCATAAATACTCAGCAAGTTCTTGGAAAGATATATGTGGTTTTATTTTACGGAAAAACTCCAATAATCTATAAGTTGCAATAGACATAAGAGTGCCTTATTCAATTTACACAGAGGCAGACAAATACACGGACATAAGCATGCGCGATCAGATGTATCCAGAAGAAACCATACCTTTCCATCAGCATATTTTGCTTTGTAAACACTGCCAATGGTTCCCTGTCCAAGGAGACGGCTTGCACTAAAGCTTCCAGTAGCTGCTTGCAGATCTACTAATGAATAAGCCGTGACACCGACAGGATTTGTACTTTGTTTGGGATTCAACTTAACCACAAACTCGTTATCACTAAATAATTTGTATGGCTCAGGTGGGGGTCTAAGGCCCATGGACAAAGGTGTCTCCAATGCCTTTATGTCAATTGAAGAAGAAGATTCTTTAAGCCCTGTCAAAAGATCACATAATTGGTCGGTAACATAAATAGTCAAAGATTACATAGGTAAATAATATTGGTCGAACTCATTAGGTAAACATTACACAATTAATGCGTCGCAAGTGAGATCAAGAAGACAAGTAAAAATCACTAGAAATGGGATAGTTCCTTGATCATACATTGATGTCGAACAAGATGAATGCTAATTCAATCCGGTCAATCTTCCTGACAACGGGAACAGTACAAGGCCATTGGCAAGTAGATACGAGGTTTCCCTTTAGAAGATAAACCTATCAACTGCCAAACGATGATAACAGATAATTGTGCATGGTGAGACATTCAAAAGAGATTATCAAAAAGGTGCACCTAACAAAGAATTTGTGCATCATTTATGTGTTTCTATACCTAAAAGAGCAAACACATACGAGAGCAGCTATCTAATAGATTTATATGTTGAAACTAAAAAATATTACTATATAAAAGTTTAAAGGAGGCCACCTAGTTCATGAGAAACGAGCAGTGTTGATGATATGTTCTGGCTAGATCCCTCATCAATATAATGGGATTTTCGATTGATCAGAGCCAATAAAATCAGAGAAATGACCAACACAGCAATCACTGTTCCAGCAATGACTGCTCCATTCACAACTGACTGCATGCCCTTCTTTCCACCAGTATGAGAATTAGCATTGGAAGCCTTATCCATGCCTGGAGGTGCTGGTCCAGATGACCAAGAATTTCCGCCGATCCTTTTGAAAGAAATCAGCAACATAAAATGTGATAACCACCGAAAATCCATTTTGACCAAAAGGGAACTGGAAATAGCTTACCAATAATAATAGCATACTCGCTGAAGGGTATCTATATTTTTCAATTTATTTGGAATCCAGCCTGTGAACTGGTTGTTTTCAACATTCCCAGCAGCACAAAAAGGCAATAGTTGTCAGAGGTCGCACAGATCATTAACAACTCCTGCCGAAACAAGACGGCTAAAAACTGTTTCAATCTTTTTTAAGGCATTCAAAGAATCAAACTTAACGGTAAAGGGATAAAATAAAATTTCTCTGAAAAATATCTAGCTTTTATAGGTTACCAAAATCTTCAGCTGATTTATGCTACGAACAGCATCCATCCTTTCAAAAATAGTTCAAGGATGTGCCCCCACATTCTGCTAAATCGTGATAATATTTGCACTTTTCATGACTTAGAAGTAAGCAAATAATTATTTTCTAAAAAATAAGAAAATAATATTTCTGAATTTGGAGAAAATTACTTGCATTTTAACTTTTAGGAGATTTCTTTCAACTCTCATCATTTTCCGGCCCTCAACCTATGGTTTCCATTAAAATTCCTCCAAACATGTGGTAAATCAAAATTAATGGCCAGGTTTCATAAATTTTGAAATAAAAGAAAAGTATGGTAACATGAATCCCCCAAATTTAGCCTGAATATCTGCAACTCTGGCTGTCCGTTTTTTTTTGTGATTAATGGGAGTTTAGGTATACCATTCTAGAAGTAGCTTCGGAGTCATCTGTAAGACTAGTCATGGTTTTTAGAACAGGGTTGCTTGAATTATTGCATGAATTGCTAAGAGGCACATTTTATAATTCATGAGCTACTCATATGGTACACTTACAGATCCTCGAGAGCAAGATTAGCAAGAACAATGATGGAACCACTGAACCGATTGTTCTGTAAGTGCCTGTAGAAAGAGATGCAACAACTATTAGGTGGAAAGAACATAAGAAAAATGGTAGAAATGAGGGTCACTTCTCATTCCTCACAGAGTTTTGAGACCTTTTAGGGATCCCAAGCTGGGAGGTAGATTACCAGAGAGCTGGTTGAATGAGAGATACCTGATATCATGACCTAAGACTATGAATAAAAGAATATAATACCTGCACAATGATCTTGCGTTATGAATTATGGTCACACAAGAAGACATCATTAATAGGCAAGAATTGCAAGCACGCAATTAAGCATATGCACATGTCTGAATTGCTAAAACGACATGCTACCAGAAAGGGAATCACCTCAGCTCCATGAATGCATATGCAAATTGTGAAAGCTTATATTGTCGAATTTAAAATCCGTGCTAAAGCAGTGGTTGGACCAATATTTTTGTACTGATTATTAGGTGCGTCTGCAGGATGGATGCAGAATTGTGATTACATCATGAAATTGAGCAATAAAGCACTAAAGTTATCCGGTCCATGGATGGATTTGAAAATCCAGACATCTTCAGTCAGTTGCACAAAGATTTTTGAGTCGTGCATTTCACCATCCTCGTCTTCTGTCATTCTTACATGGTGCAGTGAGTGCATGACGCATCTCTTACTCTCTCTCCCCATGCATATGTGTGCACACGTATCACAGACCAATTGATGAGAACAAGGTATTCGAACACTACGGTTGTGTGGTATATTGAGGGGCAAACAGACAATTATTTTTCTTGTCAATCAATTGTTGATGCTCTAACTAGAATATCTGTGGAATCATTTGTCCCGATACATAATGGATCACCCCAACATGCGTAAAAAAATAATTCAATTGGAGGGAGGTTCTTGTAAAATCCCTATAAAATATCTCTGTCCACCAAATATATAGCACTACTTTATTCTCCGTATTAACATCCCCGATAACAAGTCATGCACAACCCTACCAAAAATGCTCAAGCGATTCAATAGAATTTGGTAAGAATCTTTCCTCTTCTGATCTTGATCATCATGGAACATTTTTAGCGATAAACATACATTTTTAAATTATGATTTTAAATTCATTCTAAAGAATGTCTAACTCGTCAATATAAGGCTAGAATTAATCAAACCTCGGAAAAAAATAAAAAATAAAAATATTTGCAAACTAAACAATATTGCATAAGTTGTCGACAAAATTTGTCCATATAAACTAAAGATGGAAATTTTTGGTGCAACAAAATCAGCAAGATACAGAAGAAATTTTCAACGTTTAGGAAAATATGTGACTAGTTTCAGAATCATAATTGTAGCAAATAGCAAAATCGGGCCTGCCTGTACAGAAGAATTAAACAGAATTATGATATCATAATCAAGTGATAGCTAACTTACATCTCTGAGAGCCTAGTAAGCTTTCCAAAGACATCATTCAACTGCCCATTCAACTGATTTCTGTGAAGATTTCTGCATCACGACATGAACTGGTTCATGATTAAACACCCACAACACAACAAGAAGCATGCAAAAGGCAACACAGAGAGTTGTTCTCACAGATGTTTAAAATCAGTCATTTGTGAAATCGAATAAGGAATTCCGCCAGTAAATACATTCTCAGCCAGATTTCTGCATACAAAGTCCATAGTTTGTAAAGATGGAACTCTACAAAAGCATCCAAATCTCATTATTCCATGAAGCATGTAACATGGAGATTTTTTAAGAGTTTACTTCATATGGCTGCAACCGCATCAATATGCATACCCCTACAATGTTCTATTGGTAATGTATATGCACATGAAGAGATCGCAAACTTAAGCATATTTGATAAATAAATGAAACTTGGAGAAATGACTTACAAGTATTCTACTTTGGGAGGAAGTTGATATGGGATATCACCTTTAAGGTTGTTCTTGCTCATATCACTGTACCAAGTTCACGTTAGATTCCAACATGATGGTGGTAAATATAAGAATTCTCACAGCTATTTCTTACAAATAAGTTACTGATGTCAAGCTCGACAGTTGATAACCCAATGACCCACTCAAACCAAGACCTGAAAGGGAGCTGCTCGATTGGAAAGAAGAAAACACACAATTTAGCGCAATCTGTGTCAAGATCATGATAAAAGATATTCAGCAGTATAATGCCCGGGAAATTATGTTACATGAGATGGAAACTGTCCTATGAAACCTAGAAAGCAAACCTTCAGGATTAAAGTGGGTCATATAGTAAAATGAGTCTACTTTTTTCTTTTTTGGTTGATAGACGGTATCATGAAAATATCTTCTTCCCTATGTCTTTTCTCTAATCCTATTATAGGTATCTTCTGGTCATGTTTTCTCTATTAGTAGTGTCCATTAAGTGTTACCAACAATTATTTCCTTCCTTGGAAATGAACAGTCATCAATATTCAGCTCTTCAAACTGTCAATTTGAGGGGAAAGAAATTATCTTTCACACTTTCAAGAAATTGATGTAAATAACTAGAGTTTCCCAACAACAGTATCCACCGATGAATCAGGTAACACAAAGATCAATACATTTCTGTCACAGATGAGCCCGAGCACTTGACTCCTTTCCAGTCATCACCACAGGGGTCGCCACCAGTTGAACTCCAACCACTCAACCGTGGGGGGGAATATAAGCTTTTGAATAGAAGATTAAGCGCTGAAACTGCAAAAGGCAAATTGCTAGACCAAGGATTAATATCAAAATCTCTTCGCTGCCCTCTCTATCGCAAAAATGACCAACTACTTTATATGCAGATAACGAGTACGTCTTCATCTTAATGTTTCTAATCTACCATTACACACGCTAATCTTAAATATTCTGCTTCCTTTGTGTATGCTGTTATATGTGCATGAACTTCCCCAACATTTCATGAGGAGATTTAACTGATCTAATTAAGCTTTTTAAAAAAATTAAAAATAAAAACTTTAAGAAGACTATAAATGGGTCCATATCTTTTGTCAGTTTAAGCTACACCTGGCACAATCTTGATATGATTAGTAAATGCAGCTTTTGGTATTTTCATGCTATACCCATATGGGATGATATTAAGTGCCAAAGAATCTAATTTTGTCAGGCTTCAGCAATGGCATCCTATAAAAGCAAATAAAGCAATAAGTACCTGAGGATCGTTATATCTTGCATGCAAGAATTGATTGCAGTCAGTATGACCCATGACTCATGTTCTGATCAATGGAACAGAAGATTGTGCATGTCATGGAAATTAGTGACATACTGTTACTTTGAAGATATTTGCAGTTAAGATTCATGCTGGATGAAAAAGTGCAAACAAGGCCATATTGGATCACTAGTTGTGCAATCAACTGTTATAGGAAGAACAGCTTCAAAGAAAGACTATAATCACTACAAACCCAAGGTTCGCTGATTTGATATGCATCTGATAATCCAAATCCACTCAATTGATGAGTCAATCAAAATGTAAGCATGGTGGCTATCCTGAAGACATAACGGTTAAGTTTGGTGAGGTTTCTTTTAAGTGAATTGTCTAGATATAAAATGATATTTTAAGGGGGGAAAACACTCAGTATATCTTTTTTATTGTGCCATCACAGAGTGAAGATCCTGAACAGTATGTGTTGATGTAGAATCTGATCGTCGTCGGAATCAGTTGAAGTGGAGGTGAATGAGGTCGCTGCCGGGGACCTACAAAATAAAGTCCCATCCGAAGTCGGTGAGGGGTGGCTCCGGCAGGACCCTCCAACGATCAAGTCAGTTCTGGCCAACAGAAATGGAGTGCTCAAAAATGAGTTCCGCAGAGCTTAGAGAAGAAGAGGAGAGCTTAGAGATTAAAGTTTAGAGTTAGCGTATCTGGAGGATCCTTTTTATAGGTGGAGCTTAATGGTGATAGCTGCAGCTGCTGGCGGGCTGCTCGAGACTGCACTGGATTTGATGTGGAGAAGATGGTATCGTTAGATCGAAAGCGACCGCCATACCGTTCGATAGTGGTGGGCTGCTCGAGATCTGACGGAGCCATCTGTATTATCGCTTGTGGCAGACTGATGGTGACCGTTCGTCCAGCTTTAATAACCATGGCTCTCAGAAAGCAAGTATTGATTGGTGGACTTCGGCATATATCGATTCCAAAGAAGTTCGGACTCATGAAAAGAAAGCTCGGAAGGAGTTTGGCTTCCGTAGGCATCTGGTTGGAGGTATGCGGCTAAGGTTCGATCACTGAAAAGTTTGGAAGGAGCTCGACTGGCCGAAAGAGATGTCTGGGAGGAGTCCAACTCCTGAAGAAGTCCGACCGAAGGGGATATCTGGAGGGAGTTCAGCTCTTGCAGACGTCTGGCTGGAAGGGCACGGAGAGAGTTCGGCTCTCGCGGGAGTCCGACTGAAGCTTGGCCGCTCAGGGGTTCGGCTAAAGTCCGACCACTAAGCAATTTGATCGGTTGAAGGGGTTTGAAGGAGCTCGGCCGCTGGGAGTCCAAGGAGCTCGACCATTATGCAGTTCGATAGGCTGAAGGGATTCGAAGGAGTTCGACCGTTGGAAGTCTAAGGAGCTCGACCACTGAGAGTTCGGCCGGCTGAAGGGATTCGGTCCGATCGCTGAGAGTTCGAAGGAGCTCGACCGCTGAGAAGTTCGACCGACTGAAAGGGTACGGCTAAGATCCATCCACTGAAGCTCTTCTGCGGCTACTGGTTGCATTAGGCTGAGGATCGAATTGGACTTCGACAGGAGCAGGGTTTATCCCCAACAATAGTCCCCCCACTCCTGAGTTCGAAACTCGAAGAAAGGAAGTGCAGAAAAAGCGACTATCGAAGTTCTCTTCTAGGCTCCATGCTGGTTTAGATCGAAGCTCGGAGGAGATCTCATCTCCAGCCGAGGTTGAAGTAGATCTCGTCTCATGCGGTCGAGGTCGGAGGTTGAGCTCCACCGAAGGACATATTGCCTTCAGCAGTCGAGGCTGACTTGGGAGAGATCTCCTCTCCTGCAGCCACGGTTAATACGGGTGCTCGAGAGACATCTTCTCTGGCGAGGTTGTCTTCGATCTTCTCTCTGGCCGAGGTTGACGCGATCGCTCGGCTCCTGCAGCCGAGTTTGCCTCGGGGGAGATCTTATCTCCTACTGCTGAAGTTGGCCTGGACCCTCGGAGGAGATTTTATCTCCTGCAGCTGAGGTTGATGCGGGCACTTGGCTCCTACAGACGAATTTGCCTCGGGGAAGATCTTATCTCCTACTACCGAAGTTGGCCCGGACCCTCGGGAGAGATCTTATCTCTGGCCGAGGTTGTCTACGGTCGCTCGGGAGAGATCTTATCTCTGACCGAGATTGACACGGTTGCTCGAGAGAGATCTTATCTCTGATCGAGGTTGACTTAATCGCTTGGGAGAGATCTTATCTCTAGTCGAGGTTATCCACGATCGCTCGGGAGAGATCTTATCTCTGACCAAAGTTGTCAACGGTCGTTCAAGAGAGATTTTATCTCTGACTGATGTTAACTCAATCGCTTGAGAGAGATCTTATCTCTAGTCGAGGTTATCTACGGTCACTCGAAAGAGATCTTATCTCTAGCCGAGGTTGTCTCGGTCGCTCGAAAGAGATCTTATCTCTAGTCGAGGTTGTCCATGGTCGCTCGAAAGAGATCTTATCTCTGACCGAGGTTGACATGGTCACTCGAAAGAGATCTTATCTCTAGCCGAGGTTGTCTCGATCGCTCGAAAGAGATCTTATCTCTAACCGAGGTTGTCCACGATCGCTCGAGAGAGATCTTATCTCTGGTCGAGGTTGTCTCTATCGCTCGGGAGAGACCTTATCTCTAGCCGAGGTTGTCCACGATCGCTCAAAAAGAGATCTTATCTCTGACCGAGGTTGACACGATCGCTCGGAGAGATCTTATCTCTGATCGAGGTTGTCTCGATTGCTCGAAAGAGATCTTATCTCTGGCCGAGGTTGACACGGTCGCTCGAAAAAGATCTTATCTCTGGTCGAGGTTGACTCGATCGCTCGGAAGAGATCTTATCTCTAGCCGAGGTTATCCACGATCGCTCGAAAGAGATCTTATCTCTGGTCGAGGTTGTCTCGATTGCTCGGGAGAGATCTTATCTCTAGCCGAGGTTGTCCACGATCGCTCGAAAGAGATCTTATCTCTGGCCGAGGTTGACTTGATCGCTCAGAAGAGATCTTATCTCTGATCGAGGTTGTCTCGATCGCTCGAGAGAGATCTTATCTCTGATCGAGGTTGTCCACGGTCGCTCGAGAGAGATCTTATCTCTAGCCGAGGTTGTCTACAGTCGCTCGGGAGAGATCTTATATCTGATCGAGGTTGTCTCGATCGCTCGAGAAGAGATCTTATCTCTGGCCGAGGTTGTCCACGATCGTTCGGGAGAGATCTTATCTCTGATCGAGGTTGACTCGGTCGCTCGGAAAGAGATCTTATCTTTGGTCGAGGTTGTCCATGGTCGCTCGAAAGAGATCTTTATCTCTGGTCGAGGTTATCTCGATCACTCGGGAGAGATCTTATCTCTGGCCGAGGTTGTCCACGGTCGCTCGGAAGAGATCTTATCTCTGACCGAGGTTGTCTTGGTCGCTCGAAAGAGATCTTATCTCTAGTCGAGGTTGTCCACAGTCGCTCGAAAGATATCTTATCTCTGGCCGAGGTTGACTCGATCGCTCAGAAGAGATCTTATCTCTAGCCGAGGTTGTCCACGATCGCTCGGGAGAGATCTTATCTCTGGCCGAGGTTGTCTCGATCGCTCGAAAGAGATCTTATCTCTAGTCGAGGTTGTTCACGGTCGCTCGGGAGAGATCTTATCTCTGATCGAGGTTGTCCACGATCGCTCGGGAGAGATCTTATCTCTGATCGAGGTTGTCTCGATCTCTCTCGAGAGATCTTATCTCTAGTCGAGGTTGTCCACGGTCGCTCGGAAGAGATCTTATCTCTGGCCGAGGTTGACTCGGTTGCTCGAAAGAGATCTTATCTCTGGCCGAGGTTGTCTCAGTCGCTCGGAAGAGATCTTATCTCTAGTCAAGGTTGTCCATGGTCGCTCGAAAGAGATCTTATCTCTGGTCGAGGTTGACTCGATCGCTCGGGAGAGATCTTATCTCTGGCCGATGTTGTCCACGGTCGCTCGGGAGAGATATTATCTCTGGCCAATGTTATCTCGATCGCTCGGAAGAGATCTTATCTCTAGTCGAGGTTGTCTCGGTCGCTCGGAAGAGATCTTATCTCTAGTCGAGGTTGAAGGTCTTTGACCTGCTCGTGTTAGGACGAGGTTCTCCTCCTATTCCTAACACGACAACTATTGACTGCTTCTTCCCTATCATCGCATAATTTTTGCATCCGAAAATAATATTATTGAAAGGGAAGAATTTTATTTAAAGAAAGTTACTGGCAGTGCATCTTCAAATTCTTTATATTTCAGGATCGTGGTAGCATTGTTCCTCCACATTTCTTCGGGTGATAAGCTTCGGGCCAGACGACCTCCTCCATCTCATACTGGCCTCCTCGATTTGGAGTACGCTTCTCTTGGCTTTGACGTCGAAAGATGATGGATCGTCGATGTACCAAGCTCCTCCCATGGATAATGTTGATGATGGCGTGAGGTGGTCGATCTTCTTGCCATTTTTGGCTATGGTAGCACCCTTGGCCGATCTTCTTCTGCTTCAGGCTGGCACCGGAGGAATTTTCCCAGCCACCCCTTTCTAACGAGCTTCTCAATTTCGTCTCGGAGCTGAATACATTCTTCAGTATCATGGCCGTGGTCATGATGGTAGAGACAGTACTTGCTTCGATCGTGCTTGTTTGGGAGAGACTGTAATCCTTCTGGTCTTGACAGCTGGTTCTCAACTTCGGTGAGAATTTGAGTTAGAAAAGCGTTGAGGGGGGCGTAGCCGCAGAATCTTTCAGGAGGAGGATTTCTTCACGCCCTTCTGTCGGGGCTTCTTCGGTGGCAAGCTTGAGGAGTTCGGGCTCGCCTGTGCTCTGAGGGGGTCCGCGAGCGCGGCCGAACTTTGCTTGCCTCTCCTTCGACAGTGGGTCTATTATACTTGTCTGCCAGTCGCTCCCTTAAGGCTTCCTCGTCCTTCAACTTAAAGGCTTCTTCCACACGGACATATCCCTCGGCCCGAGCCAGCAGATCGGCGAAGTTCCTGGGATACTTTTTTTTCAGGAAGAACAACAAGTCATTCTTTTGAAGGCCGCCCTTAAGTGCGGCCATCGCAACAGATTAGTTCAGGTCCTGAACTTCCAATGCTGCGATGTTAAACTAGGTGACGTAAGCCCGGATGGATTTCTCCTGCTTCTGCTTGACGTTTATCAGGAAATTCGAACCTTGGTGCGAATGTCGACTGCTGATGAAGTGAGCCACGAACTGACAGCTCATCTGATCAAAAAAAAAATCATACCTGACTTCAATGTCGAGTATCAGTTTTTCGTTGCTCCTTGATAGATACACGATGTTGTCGTTAAGACACCATATTTATCAGTTTAATCTGACTTCTTAAAATCATTGAAAATGTGTAGATAGCAGTGAGTCAGATCGAATCCATAGGAAAGGTAGCGTTTTTAGATTTAAAATCTTTGATTTTTGAGAAGAAAAAGAAAAGAATTTGAGTTTTTGAAATCAAAAGTAAAGTCAAAAAATTAAAAGCAAAAATTAAAAGGTGCAGAAATTTAAACTTAGTACTAAGATCTATTAGTTAGATCTTAGCATCTACTTGCAATAAAATAAAAGTAATAATTAAAGTATAAAAAATTATAATAAAAATAAAGAGCAAGAGATTAAAATATAAAATAAAATTTTCATTAATTAAAATTTTAGAATTTAAATACATAAAATTAAAAAAAAAAGAAAATAAAATAAAATAGCCTGATCTCTGATCTTGGATCGGTATTGACAGAAAGATGGTGTAGAAGCCCGGCTCTTCTTCTCGACATCTGTTGCTTCGAAGCAGCCTTTAATCCATAGCCTAGCTTCGCCCTGTACCAAAGTTTCATCTTGATCGGAGATGTTCATTTCTGAAGGCCTAGAATCCTTTTTATAGAGCTAGGAGGGCTGGATATTTTTTTCTAAAGGCAATGTGGGACTAATAGCCTTTATAATCGTCAAAATACAAAAAAATTTGAATAAAATTTGAATCAAAATAGCTCTGATATGACTCTGGTAAGCCTAATGAAATCTGGCCATTCAATAGAAATCCAACGGTCCAAAAATCATCAAAATCGGATGCATATCAGCCCAGATCGGGTCGGATCAATTTCTGACCGTTGGATTGCGCTTGATGGAGAAAATCTGACTGCAAATCATGCTTCAGAAGTCCTGATCACCATCTAAAGCATTTTGGATCATTGGATCTTCATCACTTGGTTTTCTGGCCGTCGGATCGTGCCAGATCACTGATAGAATTTGAATCAAACCCGAAAAATCACCACCACCATCCGATCTTGACCGCAATCAACCGTAGCCGTCCGATCGTGCAATTATTATTCTCATGGACCGCGTGGACTAGCTGCACCGCATACCATAGCCAATCAGCATTCTTGTCACTAGGTGAAAAGACCAAAATACCCTATGAGCCGCGATAAATTTCTGTGGACCCGGTCTAGGTCCGCCATGTGGCAATCTCTAATTCGTCGGTTTCTGCGGTCCACGCCTGAATCATGGATTGGCTGATGGCTTAAATGGCTGAGTCAACTTTGATGGCTTGGTTTGGCTTGGTGGCTCGACTTATGGAGCCGACTGAGCCATTTTCTTTTTTTTAATTTAATTTTTATTTATTTTATATCTTTAAAAATTTATATCTTTTCCATTTTAGCTTCATTTTACTCAAAATTTATTTCATTATGATCAAAAAAAATGAGCTCTTTTTATTGATAGTAAAATTTTATTTTTTTATTTTTATTATTTTTTAATTAATAAAAATATGAATTTTTTAAAAATGATATATAAATTGATTAATAATTTTTAAAAATTAATATAAATTAATTAATAAATTAATACTTTTATTGGTGAATTTATGATGCTTATCACTCTCCTTAAGATAGATGGAAAGGCTCGGCTCAGTATAGCGTCCGAAGCACCATGGAGTAGCATCATGATCCGGAAGGCCTCTAGATGGTCAATCGGATCAGAAGTTCCATCGTAGCTTTTAAATTAAGAGAGCTTGAAGTTCGGTGGGATGGGCTCTTGCATAATTTGAAGGGAGAAAGAGGGATCGGTGCGGACATTGGCATGATGAGTTGGGGCGACATGACCGAGCTCTTCAATCTGTCGGTCTTTCTTCCGCAGTCTGTGATCAAGGGCATCGTTCTGACTGCAGATCTTGGGGGACTTTCGGCTACAAATGAAAAAAATCTTCTCTAAAGGAGAACTATGATCTGAACACATTTCCTCGGCTCTCCGTTTGTCCTTCTCAGGGGCGACGGGTGCATTGGCCCGGGTACTCTTTCTTAGGATCGATTTTCGACATTCCGATGGTGGATTTTCTGATGGAGCCATCATCGGAGGCTACTGTATGGCCTGTATTACCTCGGTGAGATCGTGGACCTACTGGACAAGCCGGTTGAACTGCTCCACATATATCGTGGATACAGGTAGAACCTGAGCTACCGAAATTGAAGTAGGAGCAGACGGATCTGGATGGGATCGGGGTGCGGAGGCCACCAACCGTCGAGTTGAAGCTCTCATGGAAGGCATTTTCTCTTCGAAAAAAAAAAGAGAGATCTCTGGAGAGGGAAGAGAAAAATCATCATCGAGCATTCCTTTAAGAATAAGGGAACCTCGGTGGTTCGGACCCTCTTTCTAGCGTCAATCTGTTGACGCAGAATCTGATCATCGTCGGAATCAACTGAAGTGAAGGTGGGTGAGGTCGCCGTCGGAGACCTGCAAAATAAAGTTCCATCCAGAGCCAGTGGGGGGTGGTTCCGGCAGGACCCTCCGATGATCAAGTCAGCTCTGACCAACAAAAATGGAGTGCTCGAAAATGAGTTCCACAGAGCTTAGAGAAGAAGAGGAGAGCTTAGAGATTAAAGCTTAGAGTTAGCATATCTGGAGGATCCTTTTTATAGGTGGAGCTTAATGGTGATAACTGCAGCTGCTGGTGGGCCGCTCGAGACTGCACCGGATTTGATGTGGAGAGGATGGTATCGTCAGGTCGAAAATGACAGCCACACCGTCCGACAGTGGTGGGCTGCTCGAGGTCTGATGGAGCCACCTATAGCATCGTCTGTGGCAGACTGATGGTGATCATTCGTCCAGCTTTAATAACCATGGCTCTCAAAAAGTAGGCATGATTGGTGGACTTTGGCATATATCGATTTCAAAGGAGTTCGAACTCTTGAAGAGGAAGCTCGAAAGGAGTTTGGCTTCCGTAGGCATCTGGCTGGAGGTATGCGGCTAAGGCTCGATCGCTGGGGAGTTTGGAAGGAGCTCGACCGGCCGAAGGAGATGTCTGGGAGGAGTCCGACTCTTGAAGAAGTCCAGCCGAAGAGGATATCTGGAGGGAGTTTAGCTCTTGCAGATGTTTGGTTGGAAGGGCGCGGAGAAAGTTTGGCTCTCGCAGAAGTTCGACTGAAGCTCGACCGCTGAGGGGTTCGGCTAAAGCCCGATCGCTGAGAGTCCAAGGAGCTCGACCGCTAAGCAGTTCGGTCGGCTGAAGGGGTTCGAAGGAGCTCGACTGCTGGGAGTCCAAGGAGCTCGGTCGCTATACAGTTTGGCCGACTGAAGGGGTTCGAAGGAGCTCGACCGCTGGGAGTTCAAGGAGCTCGATCGGTTGAAGGAGTTCGGTCCGACCGCTGAGAGTCCGAAGGAGCTCGGCCACTGAGGAGTTCGATCGGCTGAAGGGGTACGGCTAAGATCCATCCGCTGAAGCTCTTTCGCGGCTACTGGTTGCATTAGACTAAGGATCGAACTAGACTTCGACAGGAGCGGGATTTATCCCCAATAGTATGTTTGTTTTTTTTTCAGTCAAATAGATGGATAGATGTTACGCCTTCATTTTACTAAAGAAGCCCGGTAATTCAGATACCATTTTAACTCAGCAACTATGCCTACAGCCCTACTTCTCTATATTAGAAAGTTGCTTCTTGAACTTTGACTTCTTAAGACTATGAGAGACTGATATGCGAAAATATGGACTCGTCAAGCTCTTGAATTGCATGTGTCATCAACAATCTCTTATTATAATCATCATAATAGTAGCAGCAGCAGGAGCAATTCAAAAATAAAGCACGATTAAGCAGCTTTGCACTTAGCAGTGCCCCCTTATCGACATGGCAATTGAAATGAGGGATCACTAGATAAGTCTAGAAATAGGAATTTTACTGCATAGACAATCTCTTTTTTTTTTTAAAAAAAAAATCATTTTAAGAAAAATTTCCTTGCAAAGAAAATCCATTTTTGTGATTTGGAAGAAGTATGATCTCAGCATCTATTGGGGATAAACCCCACTCCCATCAAAGTTCAACCTGATGCTTAGCCTAATGCAACTGGTAATCATGGAAGAGCTTCGATCGAAAATTCTCCTCCAGCGGTCGGACCCCAGCCGAACTCATCCAACGGCCGAACCTTAACCAAACTCCTTCAACCGATCGAACTCCTCAGCGATCGAACCTTAGCCGAACTTTTTTAGCGGTCGAACCCCAGCCGAACTCCTTCAGCAGTCGAGCCCTATCCGAACTCCTTCATCTGTTGAACTCCTTCAGCGGCCGAACTCCTTCCAGATTTCTTCTTCAGTCAAATTCCTTTAGGAGTCGAACTCCTTCCAGACTTCTCCTTCAGTCGAATTCCTCTAAGAGCCAAACTACCTCCGGACCTCTTCTTCAGTTGGATTCCTCTAGGAGCCGAACTCCTTTCGGACCTCTCCTTCAGTCAGATTCCTCCAGGAGCCCAACTCCCTCCGAATTTTTTCTTCAGTCGGATTCCTCCAAGAGCCCAACTCCTTCTGGACTTCTTCTTCAACCAAATTTTTTCAGAAGCCAAATTTCTTTCGGATTTCTCCTTCAACCGAACTTTTCCACCAGTCGAACTCTTTCAGCCGAACTTCTCTACCAGTCGAACTCCTTCTGGACTTCTCCTTCAATCGGATTCCTCCAAGAGCCCAACTCCTTTCAAACTTCTCCTTCAGCCAAATTCCTTCAGAAGCCGAACCCCCTCTGAATTTTTTCTTTAGATGGATTCTTTCAGGAGCCGAACTCCTTCCGGACCCCTCCTTCAATCGGATTCCTCTAGGAGTCCAACTCCCTCTGGACTTCTCCTTCAGTTGGATTTCTTTAGGAGCCTAACTTCTTTTGAATTTCTCCTTCAATTGAATTTCTTTAAGAGCCCAATTCCTTTCGGACTTCTCCTTCAGCCAAATTTTTTCAGAAGCCGAACTTCTTTTGAACTCTTCTTCAGTCAAACTTCTCCATCAGTCGAACTCCTTCAGCAAAACTTCTCTACCAGTCGGACTCCTTCTGGACTTCTCTATCAGTCGAACTCCATCCAGATTCTTTCAGTAGATTACTTTCAGATTTTAAGTAGCATTCCTCCTGGATGATCCTCTCTAACCATATTTTCTTTAGGAGTCCAAACTTCTCTAAAATTGACATATGTCAAAGCTCTTCACCCCTCCACGTGGCTCCGAGTGGCTCAGCATTGGACAGCTATGACTATCACTATTAGTCTGTTGCAGCTGGCCCTCCTCTCATGCGGCTAGCTATCGGATTGCTATGGCTGTCACTATCAGTCTGCTCCGGGCTTCATCTATAAAAGGGATCCTCCAGATATGTTTTCTCTAAGCTCTCTTCTCTTTCCAAAAACTCTGCTGACTTCTTTCCTGAGCACTCCATTTTTGATAGCCAGAAGAGCTGACTTGATCATCGAAGGATCCTGCCAAAGTCACTACCACCGACTCCGGACGAAACTTTATTTTGTAAGTCACCGACGGTGACCCCTTCTTCCTCAACTCTAGCTCGATTCGACGTCGATCGGATTCTGCATCAACAGGATTGACGCTAGAAGGAGGACCTCTATTTTTGAGGTTCTCTTATTCTTAAAGGAGTGCTCAACAGCAATCTCTCTTCTCCCTCTCTAGAGTTCTTTCCAAAAAAAATACCTCATAGAAAAGCTTCGACCCAACGATCAACGGCCTCTACAGCTAGATCTCATCCAAACTTATCTGCTTCCGCTTCAGCTCTGACAACTCAAGCTCCACCTGCAACCATGATGGATGCAGAGTAGTTTAATCTACTGGTCCAGTAGGTTCGTGATCTCATGAAGGTGGTGCAAGCCATACATCGACAGGCTTCGACGTTGATTCAATTGGAGTAGGCTTGTTCGGAGCCTCATGATCTGATCTGAGGATGACCGACTTGGGCTAGCCGATCGATGACCTCCAAAAAGAAGAAGTAGAGGGTGGAGAACCCTTGCTCGAATCATGACTCAACCCAGGGGGAGCCTTGCACTCGTTCCACCAAAAAATCCTGAAGATCAACGATCATGAAGATCTTCTAGATCAAAGGCTCCTGAAAATGAGCTGATAAATTGAAGAACTCTGCCATACTCTCTCCTCGCACGGTAATGATATTTGCATTGACTCTCTTTTTTCTCAGAGAATTATGCAGGAACCAATCCCATCGAACTTCAAGCTCTCGTAGTTTGAGAGTTACGATGGGACTATCGATCCGATCGACCATCTAGAGGCCTTTTGGATAATGATGCTACTCCACGGCATGCTAGATGTCATTTTGTGATAGACGTTTTTGTCTATCCTCAAGAAAGTCATCAAGAACTGGTACTCAGTACTCAAGTCAAATACCATCTTTTTGTTCGATCATATGAGCCATCAATTTGCGACTCACTTCGTCAGCAACCGACGTTCGCATCGAGGTTCGAATTTTTTGATGAATATCAAATAGAAGGAGGAAGAATCTATCCAAACTTATGTCATTCGATTTAACACTATTGTATTGGAGGTCTGAAACCTAGATCAGTCTATTACAATGATCGCACTCAAGGACGGCCTTCAGAAGAATAATTTACTATTCTCTCTGAAGAAAAAGTATCCCAAAAATTTTGCCGATCTGCTAGCTTAGATTGAAGGATATGCCCGAGCGAAAGAAGCCTTCAAATTAAGAGATGAGAAAGCTGTAGGAGAGCGATAGGTAGATGAGTCTAGTAAACCCGTGGCTGATGGAGGGCCGAAATAAAGTTCGACCACGCTCATGGACTCCCTCCGAGCGTAAGCAAGTCCAAACTACTTCTTGAGCTCGTCGTTAAAGAAGCTCCGACGGAAGGACGCGAAGAAGTTCTCCCCTCAGAAGGTTTCACAACTATGCCCCTCTTAATGTTCCCAAAATGCAAGTGTTAATGGAGATCAAGAAGCAACTATCGAGGCCTGAAAGGATGCGCATCCATCCTGATAAGTGCAATCCCAATAAATACTGCCTTTACCATCGTGACCATGGCTATAATACTGAAGAATGCATTCAGCTCCAAGACGAGATCGAGGAGCTCATCAGAAGAGGCTGACTGGGTCAATTTCTCAGACGCCAACCTGATGCAAGAAAAGATCGATTGAGGGCACTGCGGCAGTCAGAACCACCAAGGAGGAAGGAACAATCAGAAGATCGACCGCCTCTCAACATCATCAACACTATCTCTAGGAGACTTTGATGAGAAGAGGCCAGCGAATCTGAGGGATCGGTGAAGAGATGAAGGACTGAAGAACCCATAACTTTTACTGAGGTAGATGTACAGAGAGTATAGTTTTTGCATAATAATGTGGTTGTAATCTCTTTAAATATAGCGGACTATGATGTACGTGGCATCTTAGTTGATAATGAAAGTTCGGCTGATGTCTTGTTTTATGATGCTTTCTCTAAAATGTTGATATCCCATCGTCAGCTAGGACCAATAAACTCTCCACTAGTAGGCTTCGCTGTTGCTGCAGTATCGGTTGAAGGTGTAATGACTCTAGCTGTGGCTACAGGGCAATATCCAAAATAATTCAAAGTGCCGGTGGATTTTTTGATAGTAAAGGCTTTCTCTGCTTACAATGCAATTCTCGATCGATCCAGTCTAAATGTACTTCGGGCGATGGTGTCAACTTATTATCTGAAGATGAAGTTTTGGATAAGTTATGGGATCGGAGAGGTCAAGAGAGATCAAGCTCTGGCAAGGTACTACTACTCAATTGCCCTGCAAAAGGAAGAACGGTCCGACCCTTATCCCATTGATGGACTAGATGTTCGTGATGACCTTGCCGAAGAATGGAGTGAGCCCATAGAAGATCTTGTGACCATCTCGCTGAATGACGAAAATGAGGAGCATACGGTACAAGTTGGCTCCAATCTAAAAGATGAAGTTAGAGAATAGCTCATCGCCTTCTTATGGAGGAATGCCGATGTCTCCGCCTGGGTTCCTATGGGTATGCCTAGAATTGACACGAGGTTATGAAACATTGGTTGGCCGTTGACCCCAAGCATCGATTAGTGAAAGAAAGAGTTCGAGGTTAGGCACCAAAAAGATAGAAGGTAATAGTAGAAGAAGTCAACAAGCTTCTCAATACCGGATTTATCCAAGAAGTCAGCTGTCCGACTTGAATCTCTAATGTGATCCTGGTCAAGAAGGCCAATGGCAAGTGGAGGATGTGCATTGACTTTAAGAAGCTTAATAAGGCCTGCCCAAAAGATAGCTATCCTTTGCCCAGAATCAACCAACTGATAGATGCGACTTCAGGCTACAAGCTCCTCACCTTCATGGATGCCTTCTCTAGCTACAACCAAATTTGGATGGCACCGGAGGATGAGGAGAAGACTGCTTTTATTACTAATCGTGATCTCTACTGTTATAGGATCATGCCCTTCGGGTTTAAAAATGCAGGCGTGACTTATCAGTGCTTGATCAATAAAGTCTTCAAGAAGCAGATTGGCTATAATATGGAGATTTACGTCGACGACATGTTGGTCGAAAGTTGAGAGATTGTCCATCATGTCGTCAACCTTGAAGAGGCTTTCGATGCACTCAAAAAATATAAGATGAAGTTGAACCCAACTAAGTGCACCTTTGGAGTAGCCTTAAAAAATTTTTTAAAATTCATGGTCTCGAGATGAGAGATCGAGACCAATTCAAAGAAAATTTGAGCTATCCAGGAGATGACCGCTCCGAAGTCCATCAAGAAAGTTCAACGTCTGACTGAAAAGATGGCATCTTTGAGTCATTTTGTCTCGATGTCGATCGAACGCTGCATACCCTTCTTCCAAATCCTCAAGAAATCAAAAGATTTTCACTAGACTCAGGAATGCCAAAAGGCATTCGACGAGCTCAAGAACTACCATGGCTCACCCCCTACTAGCCAAATTCGAATTCAAAGATGAGCTATTTCTCTACCTTGCAGTCTTTCCTACGGCGCTAGCGGCAGTCTCGATCAAAAAATAGGCGAAAGTGCAGTGACCAGTCTACTACATAAGCCGGATCCTAAGGGATGTCGAAATTGGATATACAAAGTTGAAAAAATTAACTTATACTCTTCTGATTGCAGCAAGAAAACTTTGACCTTACTTTCAGGGACATACTATAATGCTCCTTACTGATCAGTCGATTAAAGCAATCCTTCATCAAATGGATGCTTTCAAAAGAATTGCAAAATGGGCCATTGAATTAACAAAGTTCGACATCGACTATCGATCTCGGCCAGCAATTAAGGCTCAAGCACTGGCCAACTTCATAGTTGAATGCACCATTCCAAATGAAGCCGAGCTTGAACAGAGCGAGACCGGCATCCCGTGGTTACAACCAAGCCTCTCCGAAGAAAGTATCGACCTTTTCAAAGATTTTTGGACTCTGTACGTGGATGGTTCGTCCAACTCCGCTGGAGCAGGTGCGGGATTAATCTTAGTTAACCCCAAGGAAGTCATTGTCGAGTACATGCTATACTTCAAATTTTCTGCAACTAATAATGGGGTCAAATATGAAGCACTGATTACTGGATTAAAAATAGCAAAAAAATTAAAAGTAGATCGACTTCAAGTCTATAGTAATTTTTAATTGATGGTCGATCAAGTTAGTAGCAGGTATAAAGCATAGAAGGAAAGTATGATGAAATACCTTGAGAAAATGAAGGATTTGACTCCAATCTTTGGCAGTTTTGGCATTCGATAAGTTCCGAGGGTAGAAAATACAAGAGCCGACCTCCTCTCTAAATTGGTCACTTCAGCCCCAGCTGAACTATCCAAAAAAGTATTTTTTGAAATTCTAAAATGCCCAAGCTCAGAGAAATCACAGTTCGTTATGCAGACGGAGCTCGAGCCAAGCTGGATCGATCCATTAGTTGCCTATCTCAAAGAGAGAGTTCTTCCTCGTGATCCAAAAGAAGCTCGAAAACTCAAAAATCAAGCCTTCTGGTATATTTTATATGAGGACAAGTTGTATAAGATGTCGTATTCGCTGCTGCTGCTGAGATGTCTCCGACCTTCAGAGGCCGACTTCATATTATGGAAAGTGCACGAGAAAATTTATGGAAGTCATGTAGGAGCCAGGTCCCTGTCATAAAAATTACTTTGGTAAGAGTACTATTGGCCGATCTTGTACCATGATTCCATTGAGTATGTCAAGAAATATGACCGCTATAAAAAAATGCAAACATACAAAGACAGCCAGCCTCCGAGCTTATTCCACTGAGTGCACCTTGGCCATTTATGCAGTGAAGAATGGATATACTTGGCCCTTTTCCAACGGCATCCGGACAATGAAAGTTCCTCCTGATCGCGATCGACTACTTCACTAAATGGGTCGAAGCTGAACCACTAGCAAAAATTATTGAGGCCAAGGTACAGAACTTCATCTGAAAGTCAATCATCTGTTGGTTCGATCTGCCCCGAACTCTTATAACAGATAACGGACGACAGTTCGCTGGGATAAGATTCGCTGAGTTCTACGAAGATCTAAATATCTTTCATTACTTCACATCGGTAGCTCATCCACAGGCAAATGGAGAAGCTGAAGTGACTAACCAGACTCTGTTGTAAGGCATCAAGATAAGACTCGATAGGATAAAGAGGGCCTGAGTGGACGAACTCTCAAAGGCTACCGATCGAAGAAACATCGTTCACCTTGGTCTTTGGAATGGAGGCGGTCATCTCAATCGAGCTTAAGCTTCCATCAGCATGGATCGTAACCTTCGATGAGCAACATAGCTCACTAGACTTTAGAGTCAATCTCAACTTTCTAAAAGAAAAAAGAGAGAAAGCCCTGGTTCAGATGGCAGCCTACAGATGAAGGATGATCCGATACTATAACTTCAGAGTCAGAGGTAAAACGTTCAGAGTGGGAGACTTTGCTTCGATGAGCCACCATCTCTCAGCCTCAGAGTCAAGGAAAGCTTATCCTAAATTAGAAAGGTCCATATGAAGTAAAGGAGGTCGTCCGGTTCGAAACTTATCGCCTAAAGGAGCTCAAAGGAACAACGCTCCTACGATCTTAGAATTCAGAAAATTTGAGGATATAATACCAGTAATTTTTCTTCAATAAAACTCCTTCATTTCAATATTATGATTTTTTGGTGCAAAAATTATGTGATGATAGGAAAGAAGCAATCAATAGTGGCCATGTTCGAAATAGGAGAAGAACCTCATCTTAACATGAGCAAAGTCGAAGGCCTTGTTTATTTTAGACGAGATGAAGGGAGAGATCCTGATAATGGCCCTTATATGTTCCTATAGTCCGTTAGGAATAGGAGGAGAATCTCGTCCTAATGTGAGCAAAGTCGAAGGCCTCGTTCATTTTAGACGAGATGAGGGAAGAGGTTCTAACAACGGCCTTTATGCGCCCCTACAGTCCATTAGAAACAGAAGGAGAACCTTGTCCTAACGTGAGCAAAGTTGAAGGTCTCGTTCATTTTAGACGAGATGAGGAGAAAGGCTCTGACAACGATCTTTATGCACCTCTACAATCCATTAGGAATAGGAGGAGAACCTCATTCTAACAAGAGCAAAGCCAAAGACCTCGTTCATTTTAGACGAGATGAGGGGAGAGGCCCTGACAATGGTCTTTATGCGCCATTATAGCCCATTAGGAACAGGAAGAAATCTCGTCCTAATGTGAGCAAAGTCGAAGGCCTCATTCATTTTAAACGAGATGAGGAGAGAGATCCTGACAATGGTCCTTATGCATCCCTACAGCCCGTTAGAAATAGGAGGAGAACCTCGTCCTAACGAGAACAAAGCCGAAGGCCTCATTCATTTTCGATGAGATGAGGAAAGAGGTCCTGACAACGGTCCTTATACACCCCTACAACTCGTTAGGAATAGGAGGAGAACCTCATCCTAACGAGAGCAAAGTCGAAGGTCTCATTCATTTTAGATGAGGTGAGGGAAGAGGTTTCGACAATAACCCTAATATGCTCCTATAGCTCGTTAGGAATAGGAGGAGAACCTCGTCCTAACATGAGCAAAGTCGAAGACCTCGTTCATTTTAGATGAGGTGAGAGGAGAGGCTTCGACAATGATCCTAATGTGCCTCTATAGCCTGTTAGAAACAGAAGGAGAACCTCATCCTAACATGAGCAAAAATCAAAACCTCATAGACCAAAGATATGGAGAAGGAAGAAGCTCGGTGGAGAATCCTTATACGAGTTTTATCACTATAACCTGACTACACCAAATGCGAAAGGCAGAACCTTATCCTGATTTGTAAGAGAGATCCTTATCCAACATCCACAACGAGCTCGACGTCTGCAACAAGCAACAAGCACGGAAACCCGGGATAGAATATAAGATCTCCCCCAAGCTTTAACCTGAACGGATGCAGAGCCTGAAAAAAAACTTCGACGGTCATTTTTTTTGTACTTTCTTCCTTCGAATTTCAAACTCGAGTGTGGAGAGACTATTATTGAAGATAAATCTCGCTTCTGCTGAAGTTCAGCCTGATGCTTAGCCTAATGTAACTAGTAATCATGAAAGAGCTTCGATCAAAAATTCTCCTCAAGCGGTCGGATCCCAGTCGAACTTCTCCAGCGATCGAATCTTAGCCGAACCTCTTCAGCCGACCGAACTCCTCAACGGCCGAACCTTAGCTAAACTCCTTCAGCGACCAAACCCCAGTTGAACTCTTCCAGCAGTCGAACCCTAGCTGAATTCCTTCAGCAGTCGAGCCTTATCCGAACTCCTTCAATGACTGAACTCCTCTAGCGATCGAAATATCTTCGAACCTCTCCTTCAATCGAATTCCTCCAGGAGCCCATCTTCTTCCAAACTTCTCCTTCAGATGGATTTCTCCATGAGCCGAACACCTTCTGGACCTCTACTTCAATTGGATTGCTCCAGGAGCCGAACTCCTTTTGGACTTCTCCTTCAGATGGATTCCTCTAGGAGCCGAACTCCTTCCTGACTTCTACTTCAGTCAGATTCCTCTAGGAGCCAAACTTCCTCCAGACTTCTCTTTCAAATGGATTCTTCTAGGAGTCGAACTCCTTCTGGACCTCTCCTTCAGTTGGATTCCTCCAGGCGCCTAATACATTCCAGACCTCCACTTCAATCGGATTTCTTTAGGAGCCCAACTTCCTCCGAACTTCTTCCTCAATCGGGTTCCTCCAATAGCCAAACTTCCTTCAGACTTCTCCTTCAGTCGAAATCCTTTAGGAGCCAAACTTTCTCCAGACTTCTCCTTCAGATAGATTTCTTCAGGAGTCGAACTCCCTCCAAACTTTTTCTTCAAATGGATTCCTTCAGGAGCCAAACTCTTTCCGGACCTCTTTCTCAGTTGGATTCCTCCAGAAGTTCAACTCCTTCCAAACCTTCATTTCAGTCGAATTCCTCCAAGACCCCAACTTCCTCTGAACTTCTTCCTCAGTCGGGTTCCTCCAGGAGCTGAACTTCCTCCGAACTTCTACTTCAGTCGAATTCCTCCAGGAGTCGAATTTTCTCCAGACTTCTCCTTCAAATGGATTCCTCCAAGAGCCGAACTCCTTTTGAACCTCTTCCTCAGTCAGATTTCTTCAGGAGCCAAACTCCCTCCGAATTTTTACTTTAGTCGGATTCCTCTAGGAGCCGAACTTCCTCCGAACTTCTTCTTCAGTTGGATTCCTTCAGGAGTCCAACTCCTTCTAGACCTCTCCTTCACTCAGATTTCTTCAGGAGTTGAACTCCCTCCAAACTTCTCCTTTAGATGAATTTCTTCAGGAGCCAAACTCCTTCCATACTTCTCCTTCAGTCAAATTTCTCTAGGAGCCCAACTTCCTCCAGACTTCTCTTTTAATTGGATTCCTCCAAGAGCCCAACTTCTTCCAGACTTCTTCTTTAATCAGATTCCTCTAGGAGCTGAACTTCTTTCAAACTTCTTCAATCAAATTTCTTCAGAAGTCGAACCTCCTCTAGACTTCTCCTTCAGATGAGTTTTTTTAGGAGTCGAACTTCTTCCAGACCTCTCCTTCAGTTGGATTTCTTCAGGAGCCAAACTTCTTCCGGACCTCTCCTTCAGTTGAATTTCTTCAGGAGCCCAACTTTTTTCGAACTTCTTCTTTAGTCGGATTCCTCCAAGAGCCTAACTCCTTTCAGACTTCTTTTTCAATTGGATTCCTCCAGGAGCTGAACTTCTTCTGGACTTTTTTTTTAGTCGAATTCCTCCAGGAGCAAACTTTTTCTAGACTTCTTATTCAGCCAAACTTCTCCATCAGTCAGACTCCTTCAGTCAAACTTCTCCACCAGTTGAACTTCTTCTAGACTTCTCCATCAGTCGAACTCCATTCAAATTTTTTTTAGTAGATTACTTTCAGATTTCAAGTAGCATTCCTCTTGGATGATCCCCTCTAGCCGTATTTCTTTTAAGAGTCCAAACTTCTCTGAAATTGACATACATCAAAACTTTTTACCCCTCTACATGGCCCCGAGTGACTCAGTACTGGATGGCTATAATTGTCACTATCAATTTACTGCAGATGGCACCCCTCTCATACGACCCTGAGCAGCCAGCTATCGGATGGCTACGACTATCACTATCAGTCTGCTGTAGGTGATGCCCCTCTCATGCGATCCTAAGCGGTCAGCTATCGGATGGCTATGTCTGTCACTATCAGTCTGCTATAGGCGGTGCCCCTCTCTGTGATAAACCTTATGCGATTCCGAGCGGCCAGCTATCGGATGGCTATGGCTGTCACTATTAGTTTGCTCCAGGCTCCATCTATAAAAAAAATCCTCCAGATATATTTTTTCTAAGCTCTCTTTTTCTTTCTAAATCTCTACTAACTTTTTTTTGAGCACTACATTTCTGTTGGCCAGAAGAGCTGACTTGATCGTCGGAGGATCCTGTCGGAGTCACCACCACCAATTTTGGATGAAATTTTATTTTGCAGATCACTGACGGTGACCCCTTCTTCCTCAACTCTAGCTTGGTCCGATGTCTACCAGATTCTGCACCAACAGGATTGACGCTAGAAGGAGGGCCTCTATTTTCAAGATTCTTTTATTCTTAAAGGAGTGCTCAGCAGCGATCTCTCTTCTTCCTCTCTAGAGTTCTTTCCAAAAAAAAAGCCTTTCAAGAAAACTTCGATCCGACGATCAACGATCTTTACAGCTAGATCTCGTCCAGACCTATCCACTCTCACTTTAGCTCTGACAACTCAAGCTCCACCTACAGTCATGGTGGATGCGGAGCAGTTCAATCTGCTGGTCCAATAGGTTCATGATCTCATGGAGGCGGTGTAGGCCATACGTCGGTAGGCCTCAATGCTGATTCGATCGAAGCAGGCTTCTTCGAAGCTCCATGATCCAATCTGAGGATAGCCAACTTGGGTTAGCCGATCGGCGACCTCCAAAAGAAGAAAGTAGAGGGTGGAGAACCCTTGCTCGGACCGTGACTCGACCCAGTGGGGAGTCTTGCATCAATTCCATTAGAAAATCCTAGAGATCAACGATCGTGAAGACTCCTGGTTCAAAGGCTCCTAGAAATGAGCCGACGAATTGAAGAACTCTGCTATATTCCCTCCTCGCATGGTAATGATATTTGCACTGATCCTTCTTTTTCTTAGAAGATTATGTAAAAACTAATTCTGTCGAACTTCAAGCTTTCGTAGTTTGAGAGTTACGATGGGGCCACCGATTTGGTTGATCATTTGGAGGCCTTTTGAATAATGATGCTGTTCCACGACATGCCAGATATCATTTTGTATCGGGCATTCCCATCTACCCTCAAGAAAGTCGCCAAAAATTAGTACTCAACACTTAAGTTAAATACCATCTTTTTCTTCGATCAGATGAGCTATCGATTTATGGCTCACTTCGTCAGCAGCCAACGTCCGCATCAAGGTTCAGATTCTTTGATGAATATTGTTGGTACAGAATCTGATTGATACCAGATCAAGCTAGAGTCGAGGAGGATGAGATCGCCATCGGTGACCTACAAAATAAAGTTTCATCCAGAGTCGATGGTGATAGCTCCAGCAGGATCCTCCGACGATCAAGTCAGCTCTTCTAGCCAATAGAAATAGAGTGCTCAGAAAAGAGTTCGATAGAGTTTTGGCAAGGAGAAGAGAGCTTAGAGAAAATATATCTGGAGGATCCCTTTTTATAGACGAAGCTTATAGCGGATTGATAGTGACAGCTGCAGACGTCTGGTATTTTTTTAAAGATAAATCCTTTTTTTTTGTCTTGGAGAGGAAATTTGTAAAGAGTTGTGTACATTGAGTCAAAGCAAGTTTACTATTATTCGTATCCATCTTAGATCCATTTTAGATTGGATAAAATCCACTTTATTTGGATCGGATTGAATATCCAATAGGATGAGTAAATTGTCACATGCATGTTTGATAAGCCTGGAGTATGATATCTTTTCTAGCTGAAGGAATTCATTTGAGCTTCTCATTAAATTGAGACCAAAATATTTAGAAAAAATTAGCTCATCTAAAAAAACAACCTTTATTTGTGAAAATTTCCTAGCCTTCCTTAAACATAGAGTTAAATTGATTGCAATCCAATATATATGGGTAATGCTAGAAAAAATTGAGAAAGAGATAAGATCCAACAGAGAACTACTATAATTTATTTTTTTTTTTATCATTATGACTACTGTTGGGGGATTATTCGTCACTTGTACCAAAGACATGGATCAATGGAAAGATATGCAGAACTATGGTAGCAATAAAGATAGAATCGACACGATATCGATGTTAGAGATAGATTTCTTTCAAACTGATAGGATACTATGTGTATGGCCCAATCCTTTCGATGTTGATAGATCCTTCCTCTAGAATTCGACTCAATCAGCACCAGCCAGATTCAAACCTTGGCAGCAGGCATGCTTTAGATATCCCAACTTTCGTCCAACTCGATGTCATAAGCACCGCTCCTAATTTCGATATTTGCATCAACTAGTTTATTCCAAAGTAACTTCGGCCAAAGCTAGCCGATCCTATCCATATCTTCAATTCAAATTCAAAAGCACCCGCAATGCTCTAGCTAGCTTCGAAATAGATAAAACAAGTCTAACCACCTAATCTCATGAATTTTGATCCATAATCACACCACGATCACAACCTAATCAGCCAAATAGTTTTCCTTAAATGGTTAGTCCACTCTCATTTATAAAAAGTTAGCAAAGGACCCCCAGAGATATGTGCTAATATTCTCTCTCCACTCTTTCTCTTCTATTGCCTAAAATCTGACTTAAGCATTGAAAGGTCCCTGCCGGAGTAAACTTCGATCAGAACTTCTTTATAGATCATTTCTTTAGAGGAACATGCCATTGCTCTAACCACTCTAACCAATAGCTGGATATTAGCATCAACAAATTGGCATTAGAGAAAGGAACCCCTAACCCACATCAAGGAGGAGCAACAAATTGAGAGAATGGCCCCGCGCAAGACTTCTTCTTGATGATCTCAGGCTACCACCGCCTTCCAACAAGTGGAAATCATGCCTGATCATCGGACTCAGGTGCATCCATCAGAAGTCCCTCAACCACCTCTACAACAAAGCGATGATCATAAGTGCATAGCAATTCAACGTACTGTTCCAACATGTCCAAAATTTAACCACCATCATCAAAATGATACAGTAGATCACAACTGCACAGATGGCAATGATGATGGTGCATTAGATGAGTGCCGCACCAGTGGTGCTAGCACCATGATTGGTAGCAACAGTGCAGCCAACCAATACTGTGCTGGTGGTGGAGCTACGTCCGGTTATGCTTGTGCAACAACCAACCCCTCCACTAGAAGAACAACCTTGGATCCCTTTGCATAGTCTTGGGTGAGGGAGACAAACTCACCACAATCACCCTCGGAGCTCAGAGAGAAGGAGATGGCAATCTCCTAGTCTCTATTTTCGATAGGATTCGACACATGGCTGGCAGTTTCCTCACCATTCGAAGGATTATATCACCCGAGATGCTGACGTCAACCAACAGCTTTGGAAGATGAACGAGCAAGTCGAAGCCTTCTACAATCAAGCTTCAGCGAGAGATGATGGGTACAATATTGACCCACCATTCAGTATCTGAATCATGCAGGAGTCGCTCCCTAGCAACTTCAAACTATCCCAACTGAAAAGCTATAACGGGACTACCAATCCCGTAGATCATTTGGGGAGTTTCAAGTCCCTAATATTGTTCCATGAAGCTACTGATGTTGCCCTGTGCCGAGCCTTTCCTACCACCTTGAAAAGAATCACTCGACACCGGCTCTTAAGTTTAAAACTGCGAACAATCCACTTATTCGATCAAATGGGCCAATTATTCGTTGGTCATTTTGTCAGCAATAGAAGGCAGCGGATGTTAGACCTACAATTGGCTCTGAAACCAACTGTTAGAACCTGGTACCAATCCAATACTAATTGTTATATCCCACGGCTGCTCGGAAGTACAACTGAAGATCGATTTTTTGCATAGACTTGGATGTTAAACTAGAAATATGAAGAAGAAGAACAAAAGGGGTGGCAACCCTAGGTTTGGCATTGGAACTAGAGAGAAAAGAGAGAGAGAGAGAGAGTTAGAAAAAAAAAGCTCTATTGTATTCTACTCTCTTGTAAAAGTTACAATATCTAGATTTATATACCCTCGAGTTTCTACTATACTACATGAATTTCGATAAATCCAAATCTTAATTAAAAAATTCTTAACTAATCCATACATGAAAGCACTCACCAAGCCCATGTACACCTATATCTCACATGCTCTCATTCCATGAACTTAAAAACTCTTCTTAACTAACCCATACATGAAAGCACTCACCAAGCCTATGTACACCTATGTCTCACACACTCTCATCCCATAGACTGAGTTTCTAGTCTAAACCACAAGTTAGCCATCTTAAGATCTTTCAAACCAAGCCTTAAGATCCTTTAAATCAAATCCAATCTAAGACCAAATAGAAAATTCTATATAAATCTATCTATCATATCCAAGTCGACTCGATTAAGACTCGAGTTGTCTCTACTACAAACCATGCCACAAATTTTCAAATTATCATTCTCTATTCTCTGAGAGAGCCAGCTTGATCTCAGTTCGAACCGACTCGACCTACATTCGAGTCGGCTCCACTCTGAATCGAGCCGACTCCACCTATGTGCCAGCTCCTTTTCTTGATTGATTTCTTCACCGACCGACCCTAGCCTTCTGAAGCCAACATCCTAACTCTTTTTATGCCCTTCCAAGGCTTGAAAGCACCATACCAACATCTACAATCTTCATCTTGGTGCATCCAAGCCTTGGCACATCTGGTAATATCCTTCTGCACGATCCTGCTGTCGATGCATGCCCTGAGAGCCTTTTGTATAAATCTTGTCATTGTCAACCTTCTTCAGTCTTTGTGTATTCTTAGAGATCTTTGGGATGATTGCCTTTACAACTGAAGATTTTGGTTTACTCCTTGGTACCATCCTAAAAATTATAAATAATCTTTTGCTTGATAGCTGCATCATTTTTTCTTAACTTTTTTAAAGAAATCACAGCCTTTCTGTACTAGCACTCGCTGTATATCCTAACATGGTCTCCTCAAAACTTTGTATGTCCACTTGTATATGCCACTTTACTTGGAACTATGCATCTCCTATGCTAGTACTGGGATATAGGTTCTTTCTTTATATCCCTTCGCTCTGAACTCATTTCAAATTCCTCTCCTCTTATAAAGCCACATCTGTCCGGTGCTCCATCTAAAATTGAAGTCCATCTGATGCCACAGAAAAATTTGACTCTATAATTAAGTCACCCAAGGTCAACCATTCAACGCTGTCCTACTGAGCCTACCACTGCACCTCAAACACCATCGTTGTCCTTTTAAACCCTCTGTACTCCATGAATCCCTTCAAAGCCATCTCAGATATACTACACCCCACGAGCTCCTCCGAACTATCAATATCTCATCCGAATCTTTACTTTCAGCGATTGAACTAATAAAATTCTTGTCCCTCTTTTCTCCTTTCTTATACTTCTTTCAAAGCAGACATTCCCGCTTAAATTGCTCTGCTTCACCACACTTGAAGCACTTTCTAGCCTCCCTATTGCCCTTCTGCTCATCCTTTTTCTTTTCTTTTCTTGCCTTTTCTGAAACCACAAGACCCTCCTGAAAGACGTTTCTCTTCATCATCCATTTTTGCTGCTCATTAGACTTGAAAACTGATATGATCTCTTTGTACACCAGTGTCTTCTTATCATACAATAATGTCATCACTAATGGATCAAAGCTCTTGGACAACGAATATAGCAATAATAGACTCTTATCCTTCTCCTCAAACTTCATCTCAATATTGAGTAAATCCATGCTCATCCGATCGAACCACTGAATATATCCTGTAACGTTCTCATCTTCTTGCATCCGAAGGCTATATAGTTGCTTCTTCAACATCAACTTATTGTACATATTTTTTTCTATGTATAACTAGTGCAATCTCGATCATAAACCCTAGGATGTTTTCTCCTTCAACATGCCATAGAAAATCTCATCCGTCAGATAAGTCTTAATTATGGTGCATGCCCTTTTCTCCAAGAACATCCATACCTTATCTATCATCTCCTCCAGTCTATCCTCCAAAGCTAAATTTAATCCTATCTGAACTAGTAAATCCTCCATCATAACCTTCCATATCATGAAACTTTCTTTACCGTCAAATTTTTTAAAACCAACCTTTAACCCACTGCTTTTTATGATCAATCTAAATCAAAAAATAATACAATAGGTAGATCTGAAAAATACTTAACTAGAGATGGTGAATAGTAGCTCCTAGATCACTTTCTTCCTTACAAATCCTGGAGAAAATCTTAGATCTAAAACCCCGCTGTCTTCTCTACTGAAAAACTAATCTTCTTCTTCTTCTATGCTCAACTGGGCTTTGATACCAAATATTAGATCTATAACTGGCTCTAATACTAACTGTTAGAATCTAGTACCAATCCGATATCAATTGTTATGCCCCATGGCTGCTTAGAATCATAGTCGAGGATCGATCTCTTGCGTAGACCTGGGTGTTAACCAGACATGAAGAAGAATAAAGAAAAAGAGGTGGCAACCCTAGGTTTGGCATTGGAACTAGAGAAAAAAGAGAAAAAGAGTTAGGAAGAAAAGCTCTATTATATTCTATTCTCTTGTAAAAGTTACAATACCTAGATTTATATATCCTCAAATTTCTGCTACATCATATGAACCTATCCAAACCCCAGTTGAAAAATTTTTCTTAACTAACCTATACATGAAAGCACTTATTGAGCTCATGTACACCCATGTCTCACATGCTCTCATCCCATAGACTTAATTTCTAGTCCAAACCATGAGTTAGCCACATTAAGATCTCTCAAACTAGGCCTTAAGATTTCTTAATCAAATCCAATTCAAGACCAAACAAAAAATTTTATGTAAATTTGTCTGCCGTATCCAAGCTAGCTCAATTGAGACTCAAGTCGGCTCGGATACATATCGTGCCATAAAATTTTGAAACACTGCTCTCTATTCTCTGCAAGAGTTGGCTCGAATGCTCGATCTCAGTTCGAGCTAGCTCAACCTACATTCAAGTCAACTCTACCTTGGATTGAGCCCACTCCTCCTGTGTGCCGGTCTCTTTTCTTGGTTGATTTCTTTACTGACATATCCTAACCTCCCAAAGCCAACACCCTGACTTCTCTTATGGCCTTCGAAGGCTTAGAAGCACTACACCAAAATCTATAGTGGAAAGGATCAGACTCTGATCAATATCAAGCAGAAAAAGGGAAAGTCTCTCTGATCTTATCTTAGTCTCTTTAATGTGGCTATTTTTGAGGTGCACGACCTTGATCAATCAATCGCCATGACCGCATTGAAGGATAAGCTTTAGAAGAATGCTCTCCAGTACTCCCTAGAGAAGAAGCATCCTCATGACTTTGCTGATATGTTGTCTCGGGCGGCGAAGTATGCAGGAGTTGATAAAGCTTTCGAGGATGAACCCCCGACAGACATAATCATCAAAGAGAAAAAGAAGAAGGAGAAGGCGAAGTCCCCGATGAAGGATAAGCAATGCTCCCACTCTCCACCCAGGCATCGGAGATCCTAAACTCCATCGAAGGATCGTCAGTATAAGGACCATAGAAAAGAGCAGCACATATCTTCATTCTATAGGTTCAATAACTATACACCACTGACCACCTCTAGAATCCAAGTAATGATGAAAATTCGAGATCAACTTTTCCTAGCAAGAAAGTTTGAACTCATCCGAGGCAGCAAAATCTAAATAAGTACTACCTCTATCATCGTGACCATAGTCACAATACCGAAAATTGCATCCAACTTTAGGATAAGATTTAGGATCTTATCTGATACAGCCACTTGAATCATTTCATCAGGTGGCAACAAAAGCAAATGGAGGAGATCCCCTCGCCCGCCAGAATAGCAGCGAAGAGAAGCTTCTGCAAACCCACTTCTTGCCAAGATAATAAATACAATAATCTAAGGGAACCAGGGTAGAGTAGAAACATCGACCAAACCATCCAAAAGGTGGAGAACAAAAGAACCGATCGCCTTTACTACTAAAGTGTAGGGTTTGAATAAAAATTTTAAACACCTAGGTATTCCATTGTGCCACCATAACCCAACATGAAGATGCTGAAGGAGTTTAGTTTTTGCATAATGATGCAGTAGTTGTAATCCTGGATATCATAAATTATGATGTACGCCACATCCTTATTAATAATGAAAGTTTGATCGATGTCTTATTTTATGATGCTTTCTCTCGAATGGATATACCTTCAAAACATCTAGGCATATGGATCCCCCCTGGTAGGATTTACCGAAAACTCCAAGCCAGTCGAAGGAGTTATTACTCTGGCCGTGCTTGCCGATCACTCTCCTCAAAGGTCTAAAGCCTAAGTTGACTTCTTAGTTGTCCAAGCACCTTTGGCCTATAACGCCATCCTCGAATGCTCGGGACTTAATGCACTCGAAGTGGTGGTATCCACCTACCACTTAAAGATGAAGTTTCCTACCGAGTCTGGAATTGGCAAAGTCAAAGAAGATCAAGCTCAGACATGATAGTGTTACTCCATCGCACTTCATGGTGCAGGGCTATCTGAAGCCTATCTGATTGAAGGACCGGATACCAGGGACAAACTATTCGAAGAAAGAGGAAAGTCGATAGAGGACTTGGAAATGATTCTATTGAAAAATGGCAACAAAGATCAAACTATCCAAATTGGATCAAGTTGACCAAATAATCAGAAAACGTCTTATTTTCTTGCAGAACAATATAGATGTGTTTGCTTGGACCCTAGTTGATATGTCTGGTATTGATCCGGAGGTAATGATGCATCAGCTAAACGTCAACCAGCACCATCGGCTCATCAAGTAGAAGAAAAGAAGCTTCGTTCCTAAGCGTCAAAAGGTGATTGCTAAAGAAATTGATAAATTACTTGGTGCTAGCTTCGTTTGGAAGAGGACTATTCGAGATGAATCATGAATGTGGTCCTAGTGAAAAAAGCCAACGGTAAGTGGAGGGTCTGCATCGACTTCACTAACCTCAATTAGGGATGGCAAAATCAATTCGACCTAATGGGTATGTACTCTATCCAAATCCAGTCAAATCCAAAAAATAGGATTTGATCGGATTTGAGTTCGAGTTTGGAAAAAACCCAAAAACTATAGCATAGGTATAGGTAGGGTATGGATAGTGCTATTTTCTATCCAAACCCGAATTCAATCTCGATCCGAACCTATGGATATAGATAATACCCGAATCCATACCCAAATTATATATATTTAATTTATATATAGTTAATATAATAATTATATATTAGTTTCATCAATTATTAAATTATATTTATATATTTTTTAGTATCTTAAGCTTTTTTTTCACTTAATATTTTTTATTATAGAATAAGATAATTACTATTTTTATATTTAAAAATATTATAATTTTGAATTCTTTATCTTTTTGAATAAGTTCTAATAGAGATAGTCTTATTTTATTTAAAAATAATGCCCTTCCATCTTTACTTTAATATTATTTTGATTATTTATTTTTTTGGGTATGGATGGGTATCGATTGGGTATGGAAGAATGGGTTACCCGTGGGTATTTTCGAATCCATTGGGTATGGAGATGGATATCTTTTTTTTTATCCGATCGGATATTGAGTAGGATTTGAATATAAGATATTAAGTTTGGGTTTGAAGATGGATAGTATAATATCTGATCCAAATCCTATCCATTGCCATCCCTAACCTCAATAAGGCATGCTCGAATGATAGCTATCCTCTACTTTTCATTGACCAACTAGTGGACACAACTTTGAGACACGAACTCCTCACCTTCATGGATACCTTCTCAGGATATAATTAAATTCAGATGGCTTCTGAAGATGAGGAGAATGTTATTTTTATTACTGATCGAGATTTGTTTTGCTATAGAGTGATGCCTTTTGGCCTAAAAAATGCAGGTGCTACTTATCAGTATCTTATAAACAAAATCTTTAAGGATCAGATTGATCATAACATGAAAGTCTACATAGACGACATGCTTGTCAAGAGCAGAATATCCTAAACCCATATGGAAGATCTTGAGGAGACTTTCACCACCCTGAGAAAATACCAGATGAAGTTGAATTCGATCAAATACACTTTTGGAGTTACATCAATAAAATTCTTAGGCTTTATGCTATCTAGCCGAGGGTAGAAGCTAATCCAAAGAAAATCCAAGCTATATTGGAGATGAGCCCACCAAAAAACATTAAAGAAGTCTAGTGCCTCATGGGTAAGGTAGCAGCACTAAACAGATTTGCCTCTATATCGGCTGAACACTATCTTCCTTTCTTCCAAACTTTAAAGCAACCAAAGAATTTTCAACGAACAAAAAAGTGCCAACATGCTTTCGAGGGGTTAAAACTATATCTCAGTTCTGCACTACTCCCCAGCAAGCCAAAGACTGATGATCAAGAACTCTACTTATATTTGGTGATTTCTCCAGTTGCCATAAGTACTGTGTTGGTCTATGAACAAGATAAAGTCCATAAGCCGATATATTACACTAGTTGAGTCTTATACGACACAGAGACAAGGTATAAGAAATTGGAGAAGTTGATCTTGACCCTTATTGTCACAGCTAGAAGACTTCGATCCTATTTCTATGCACATCCAATTATAATGCTGATTGATCAACCACTTAAGGCCATCTTGGATCGACCTAGTATATCTAGACAACTGGCAAAGTGGGCTATTGAGTTCACATAGTTTAAAATCAAGTTCCAATCTCGACCATCTATTAAAACCTAGATCCTAGTAGATTTTCTCGTAAAGTGCACTATTCCTGATGATCAAGAAGCATCGGATCCAGTTCAAGAAGGGATAATAGTGGAGCAAGATCCATCAAAAAAGTTGGATGACTCCTAGGTAATACATGTGGATGGATCATCAAATGCAACAGGGTCGGGAGCCAGATTGTTGCTCCTTGGGCCCGAGGGGTTCATGCCAAAATATGCTTTGAGGTTTAAATTTTCAGCCACCAATAATAAAGCCGAGTATGAAGCCATCCTTGTAGGACTAAGGATTGCAAAGGAGCTTGGAGTGCAGAAGCTTAGAATCTATACTAATTTACAAATGGTGGCAGGCCAATTGAAGGAGATTATGAGGCCTGTTGGGGATAAATCCCGCTCCCACCAAAGTCTAGCTTGATGCTCGACCTAATGCAACCTGTAGCCGTGGAAGAGCTTCGACGGATGGATCATAGCCGAACTCCTATAGTCGGCCGAACTACTTAGCGCCCAAGCTCCTTGGACTCCAAGCAGTCGGGCTTTGGCCGAACCCCCAGCGGTCGAGCTTCTTCTAATCCGTTCAGCCAATCGAACTACTTAGCTATCGAGCTCCTTCGGGCTCCCCAACGGTCAAACTTCTCAGCGGTCATCCCTCGACCGAACTTCTAGTGGGGACGAACTTCCAGCAATCGAGCTCCTTGGACTCCAAGCAGCCAGGCTTCAGTCGAACCCCCAGCGGCTGAGCTTCTTCTAACCCATTCAGCCGACCGAACTACTTAGCTGTCGAGCTTCTTCGGACCTCTCAGCGATCGAACTCCTCAGCGATCGTCCCTCGATCGAACTTCCAGCGACCGAGCTCATTCCGAACTCCCGACAGTCGAACCTTAGCTACACTCCTCCAGCCAGATGCGTATGAGAGCCAAACTCTCCTCCAAGCTTCCTCTTCGGCTCGGACTTCTCACTGATCGAGTTCCTACCGAACTCCCCAGCAGCCGAGACTTAGCCGCATACCTCCAGCCAGACGCCTATGGGATCCAAACTCCCTCCAAGCTTCTTCTTCGGGAGTCCGAACTCCTCCGAAATGGGCACACGATGAAGGCCTTCAACCCTTCATTTGATTGGCTCTACAGCCATCACCATCAGTCCACCGTAAGCTCTGCATCCATCACCATCAGTCCACCACGAGCGATAGCGATCCGCTATGAGGTGGCGATGGTTGTCACCATCAACCCGCCGCACACGGCACCTTCCCATGAGACTGGCTTTGCCGAACCTTGAGCGGCCCGCCAGCACGCTGCTGCAACTGTCACCATCAAGCTTCGCTATAAAAAGGACTCCTCCAGATATGCTAATCCTAATCTCTCTGATCTCTAAGCTCCTCTCTTCTTCTTCAAGCTTTGGAACTCATTCCGAGCACTCCATTCCTGTTGGCCAGAGCTGACTTGAGCATCGGAGGATCCTACCGGAGTTACCCCCCACCGACTTCGGACGGAACTTTATTTTGTAGATCCCCGATGACGACCTCATCGGCCTCAACTCCAGCGAACTCCGACGATGATCAGTTTCTGCACCAACAGATTGGCGCTAGAAGGAGGACCCTGAACCTCCGAGGTTTTTTTGTTCTTAAAGAAGTGCTCGATAACTTTTCTCTTCCCTCTCCGAAGATCTCCCTTTTCTCTTTCGAAGAAGAAATGCCTCTCAGGAGAGCTTCGACACGGCGCTCGGCGGCCTCCGCGGTCCGATCCCATCTAAATCCGTCTGTTTCTACTTCGGCCCCGGCAGCTTAGGTTCCACCTATACCTACGGTGGAGGTGAAGCAGTTCGACCTGCTTGTCCGACTGGTCCGTGGCCTCACGGAGGCATTATAGGCTATACAGCAGCCTTCGGTGGTGACTCCATTAGGAAACCCACCATTGGAACGTCGAAAATCAACTCCAAAGAAGAGTACCAGGGCCAGCATACCGGTTGCCCCAAAGAAGGAGAAACAGAGGGCCGAGGATCCGTATTTGGATCATTGTTCTCTTCTGGGGGAGACCTTCTCCATTCGTAGTCGGAAGCATCCCAAGATCTGCAGCTAAGATGACGCCCTCGATTGCAGATTATGGAAGATGGACTCTAATGATCTATCTCCAAAGAGAGAACTGATTTCAGACCTCGCGCTAAAGAGATAAGATCTCTCCCGAGCAACCATGGGCCCGTTAGGAACAGGAGGAGACACTCGTCCTAACGTTGAGCATCAACCTCGGCTAGAGATAAGATCTCTCTTAAGCGACCGTGGACAACCTCGATTAGAACAGAGGAGAACCTCATCCTAACCGAGCAACAACCTCGACTAGAGATAAGATCTCTCGCCGAGCGATCGAGCCAATCTCGGCTAGAGATAGATCTCTTCGACGACCGTTGACAACCTCGGCTAGAAAAGATCTCTTTCGATGACCGCGGACAACTTCGTTAGGAACAGGAGGAAAACCTCATCCTAACGCGAGCATCTAACCCGGCTAGAGATAAATCTCTCCGACGATCAGTCATCCCTCGGTAGAGATAAATCCTCCCGAGCGATCATTGACAACCTTGGCTAGAGATAAGATCTCTTCGAGCGACCCGGATAACCTCGTTAGGAACAGAAGGAGAACCTCATCCTAACACGAGCATCAACCTCAGCAGAGATAATCTCTCCTGAGCACCGTGGCCCGTTAGCAACAAAGAGAACTCGTCCAACAGAAGCATTCAACCTCGGCTGAAATAAGATCTCTCCGAGCGACCGTGGGCCTCATTAGAATAGGAGAGACCTCATCCTAATATGAGCATCCAACCCTTGACTAGAAGATAAATCTCTTCGAGCGACCGTGGACAACCCAGTTAGAAATAGAAGGAGAACCTTTTTAACCCGAGTATCAACCTCGGCTAGAGATAAGATCTCTTTCGATCGACCATGAACAACCCTGTTAGGAACGAGGATGGAAGAACCTCATCCTAACACGAGCATCAACCTCGCTAAGAATAAGATCTCCTCCGAGGGCAACCCGACTAAGATAAGAAATCTCTTGTCGAGCGACCCATGGCAACCTCGGCCATACATAAATCTCCCCGAAGGAAAGCTTCGACCGCAAGAGAGTATGATCTCCCCCGGGTGCCGGATACAACCTCGAGAAAAGCAACCGTGTCAACCTCGGTTTGAGAGCTTCAACTTCAACCTCGGCTAGAGAAAGCAACCCGTGTCAAACATCGGCTGGAGAGCTTTAACTACTACCTCGGCCAATATAAGATCGAGACATCGCACCCTGAATCAGATCTCTTCCAAGCACCCACATCAACCTCAGTTGTAGGAGACAATGCCGCCCCCGAGGAGCGCAACCTCCAACTTCGATCGAAGCGGACGAAGCCCCCTCAAACCTCGGTTGGAGATGGGATCTTCCTCCAAGCTTCAACCTATATCAAACTTCAGCTGGAGGCGAGATCCCCTCCCGAGCTTCGACCTAGACCAGCATAGAGCTCAGAGAAAGACCTCGGCAGTCACTTTTTCTGCACTCCCTTCCTTCAATTTTTGAACTCGGGAGTGGAGGGGCTAGTGTTGGGGATAAATCCTGCTCCCACCGAAGTCTAGCTCGATGCTCGGCCTAATGCAATCTGTAGCTGTGAAGAGCTTCGACAGATGGGTCTAGCCGAACTCCTACATCAATCAACTACTTTTAGCGCCAGCTCCTTGAACTCCAAGCAGTCGGGCTTTGCCGAACCCCTAGCGTCGCAGCTTCTTCTAATCCATTCACACGCAACCGAACTACTTAGCTGCCGAGCTCCTTCAGGCTCCCCAACGGTCGAACTCCTCAGCAGTCATCTCTCGACCGAACTTCTAGCGAGGACGAACTTCCAACAACCAAGCTCCTTGGACTCCAAGCAATCGGGCTTCGGCTGAACCCCCAGTGGTCGAGCTTCTTCGAATCTCTCAGCAGCCAAACTCCTCAACGATCGTCCCTCGGCCAAACTTCCAGCGATCGAGCTCATTTCGAACTCCCGATAGCCGAACCTTAGCTACACTCCTCCAGCCAGATGCGTACGAGAGCCCAACTCTCCTCCAAGCTTCCTCTTCGGCCCGAACTTCTTCACCGACCGAGTTTCTACCGAACTCCCCAGCGACCGAGCCTTAGCCGCATACCCCCAGCCAGACGCCTATGGAAGTCGAACTCCCTCCAAGCTTCCTCTTCAGGAGCCCGAACTCCTCCGAAATGGGCACACGACGAAGGCCTTCAACCCTTCATTCGTTGGCTGCATCCAATCACCATCAGTCCACGCAAGCTCTACCATCAACCATCAGTCCACCCGAGCGATAGCGATCCGCTAATTGAGGGGCGATGGTTGTCACCATCAACCGCCGCACACGGATCCTCCGTGAGACTGCTTGTCGACACTCTGAGCGGTCTGTCAGCACGCTTGCTGCACTGTCACCATCAAGCCCGCTATAAAAAGGACCCCTCCAGATATGCTAATCTTAATCCCTCTGATATCTAAGCTTCCCTCTTCTTCTTCAAGCTCCGAAACTCATTCCGAGCACTCCATTCCTGTTGCCCAAAGCTAACTTGAGCTCGAAGGATCCTACCGGACTTACCCCCACGCTCCGATGGACTTTATTTTACAGATCCCCGATGGTGACCTCATCGGCCTCAACTCCAGCGGACTCCGGCGACGATCAGTTTTTGCACCAACAAGGCCCATGAGGAAAACATAAAGAAATATCTCCAGAAGGTGAAGGATATGACATCGAGATTCTCTGATTTTGACATCCAACAAATATTTTTGGTCAAAGAATACAAGGACAAATCTACTCTCTAAGCTGGCAACAACATCAGCATTGGATGATCTTTCCCAAAAATCATTCTTCGAATTCTAAAAAACCCAGTACTAAAGATCCATCCCAAGTGTTGCAGGTCAATGACAAACCTTGTTGGATACACCCCCTCATCCACTTCTTAAGAGATGGAGTGCTATCGGTCGATTCTAAGGAGGCTTAAAAGATAAAGTATCAAGCCTCCCATTACATTTTCTACAAGGGCAAGCTTTACAAACGATCTTTCTTTTTACCATTTCTTAGATGCCTTCGTCCTTCTGAAGTGGAGTATATCCTTCAGGAGGTGCATGAAGGAGTATATAGAAACCATTTGGACTACAGGTCCCTAGCATATAAGATACTTCAGCAAGGATATTATTGACCTAAAATGCAGGATGATGTGGCTAACTCGTTAAACATTGTATCAATGCCAGAAGAACATCAATATCCAGCATCAACCAACCACTCCTCTAACCCTAATGCTTGCTCCTTGGCCATTTGTATAGTGGGAGGATGGACATCTTCGATCTCTTTCCGCAAGCATCGAAATAGAAAAAATTCTTGCTTGTGGCCATCAACTACTTTTACCAAGTGGATCGATATAAAGCCATTGGCCAAGAAAACCGAAGCCAAGATAACAGACTTCGTCTGGAAGTCCATTATCTATAAATTCGGCCTCCCTTAAGTACTGATTAATGATAATGAGCATCGATTCTCAAAATTGAAGTTTGTAGAGTTTTGTTAAAGCTATGGCATTTTTTAGTACTTTACTATAGTGGCACATCTGTAAGCTAATGGTGAGGCCAAAGTAACTAACAGAATAATTTTGCAAGCACTGAAATTGATTAAGCTAAAGAAGCTTGGGCTAATGAATTATACAATGTGCTATGGGTCTATCAAACTACCCAGAGGACCTCCATAGGAGAGACTCCTTTTAATCTCTCCTTCAAAATTGAAGTTGTCATTCTTGTAGAGATCGGACTTCTTTTGCATCGAGTCAAAGACTACAACAAGCAAAGTAATACAAAGCAACTTCAGATGAATTTGGATCTACTTGAAAGAGTTCATGAAAAAGCACAAGTACGAATGGCATCCTATTAGCGAAGAATAGCCCAATATTATAACTCCAACATTAAAAATAAAGAATTCAAGGCTGACGATCTAATCTTATGTCAATTCAAAGTCTTCCAACCTACAGATGCAGAATGTTAGCTCCAAAATGGGAGGATCCTTACCAAATAGAAGAAGTTATTAGGCCTAAAATTTATCGCCTACGATAATTGGATGGAACATCTCTATCAAGACCATGGAATTCTAAAAATCGTTGCAAATATTACCAATGATGTACTAATTATTTATTAATAAAGTATGTTCATTCTTACATGACCATTTCATTCTTCTTTCAGCTTCTAGCCAAAAGCCTTAACAGTTAAGCAGCAGGGGATAACCTCTTAGGACCCTCGAAAGTTGAACCTACTTTTTAGTGAGTCAGTTCCCATAAAAACTTTAGTTGTATGAGAGGAGTCAACTTAGGCTGAAGCCCTCGGTGACTAAGCAGTAGAGGATAATCTTTTAGGATCCCCGAAGGTTGAACTTGCTTTTCAACAAGTCAATGCCCTTGAAGACCTTAATCATGCGAGAAACGAAGGCTAACCCATAAAGACCTCTGGAGGGATAACCATTAAAGACTCTCAGCTTTGATAACTAACTCCGAAAGAATAACCTACAAAACTTTGCAACTTCGGCAACTAAACAACGAAGGATAACCTCTTAGAACCCTTAAAGGCCGTACTTGC
>QRFJ01000225.1:0-62751 GCA_006176705.1 Cocos nucifera | reverse complement strand
TGGCATAATTGAAGAGCTCGACCGCATCACCTCGGCTCATTATGTCGACGTCCATGCCGAACCTCCCTTCTCTCTCCGAATTATGCAAGAACCTGTTCCACTGACCTTCGAGCTTCCTCAACTGGAAAGCTACGATGGAACTTCTGATCCGATTGATCACTTGGAGGCCTTCCGTACCATGATGCTGCTTCACGGTGCTTCAGATGCCATGCTGTGCCGAGCCTTTTCATCTACCTTAAAGGGAGCAACGAGAAACTGGTACTCGGCATTGAAGTCAAGTACGATCTTCTCTTTCGACCAGATGAGCAGTCGGTTCACGGCCCACTTCATCAGCAGTCGATGATCGAGTCGAGGTTCAGATTCTCTAATGAGCGTCAAGCAGAAGCAAGGAGAATCCATCCGGGCTTATGTCATCCGGTTTAACACCGCGACATTGAAAGTCCAGGACTTGGACCAGTCTGTCACGATGGCCACACTCAAGAGCGGTCTTAAGAAAAATAACTTACTGTTCTCTCTGAAAAAAAGTATCCCAGGGACTTTGCCGATCTGCTGGCTTGGGTCGAGAGATATGCCCGTGCGGAAGAAGCCTTCAAGTTGAAAGACGAGGAAGCCCTGAGAGAGCAGCTGACGGACGAGGAAGAGCCGAGCGAAGTTCGGCTACACTCGCAGACCCCCTTCGAAAGCAGATGGGCCCGAACTCCTCGAACTCGCCCTGACAGCGGGGCGCGAAGAAGCCCTCCTCCCGAAAGGTTTCGCCACTATGCCCCCCTCAACGCTCCTCAAACCCAGATTCTCACCGAAGTAAAGAACCAGCTGTCGAGACCGAAAGGGTTACAGTCTCCCCCAAACAAGCGTGATCGAAATAAGTATTGCCTCTACCATCGCGACCACGGCCATGACACCGAGGAATGCATCTAGCTCAGAGACGAAATTGAGGAGCTCGTCAGAAAGGGGCGGCTGGGTAAATTCCTCTGGCACCAGCCTGAAGTAGAAAAAGATCGATCAAGGGCGCTGCCATAGCCAGAGACGGTAAGGAGCTCGGCGCTGCCATAGCCAGAGACCGCAAGAAGGTCGGCCACCTTACGGCATCATCCACATTGCCCCTGGGAGGAGCTTGGTGCATCAGCGATTCGTCGTCTCCCAGCGACAAGAACTTGCACCAAATTGAGGAGGCCAGCATGAGGAGGTCATCCACCCTGGGGCTTATTGTCGAAGAAATGCGGAGGAACAATGCTACCACGATCTTGAAATACAAAATTTAGGGATGCGCTACTAGTAACTTCCTTTCAATAAAATTCTTTTCTTTTGACAATATTATTTTTGGATGCGAAAACTATGCGATGATAGAGAAGAAGCAGTCAATAATTGCTGCATTAGGAACAGGAGGAGAACCTTGTCCTAACGCGAGCAACAACCTCGGCTAGAGATAAGATCTCTCTCGAGCGATCGAGTCAACCTCAGCTAGAGATAAGATCTCTTCCGAGCGATCGTTGACAACCTCGGCTAGAGATAGATCTCTCTCGAGGCCCGCGGACAACCTCGATTAGGAACAAGAGGAGAACCTCATCCTAATGCGAGCATCAACCTCAGCTAGAGATAAGATCTCTCCCGAGCGATCGTGAGCCCGTTAGGACAGGAGGAGAACCCGTCCTAACGTGAGCATCAAACCTTGGCTAGAGATAAGATCTCTTCCGAGTGACGTGGACAACTCGGTTAGGAACAGAGGAGAACCTCGTCCTAACCCGAGTATCAATCTCGGTTAGAGAATAAGATCTCTCCCGAGCGACCGTGGCCCGTTAGGAACAGGAGGAGAACGTCATCCTAACGTGAGCATCAACCTCGGCTAGAGATAAGATCTCTTCCGAGCGATCGTGGACAACCTCGGTTAGGAACAGGAGGAGAACATCATCCTAACCCGAGTATCAACCTCGGCTAGAGATAAGATCTCTTCGAGCGACCGTTGACAACCTCGGCTAGAGATAAATCTCTCCTGAGCGACCGTGGACAACCTCGATTAGGAACAGAGGAGAACTCATCTTAAATGCGAGCAACAACCTCGACTAGAGATAAGATCTCTTCTGAGCGATCGAGCCAACCTCGCTAGAGATAAGATCTCTCCCGAGTGACCGTTGACAACCCTCGGCTAGAGATAAGATCTCTTCCGAGCGACTGCGGACAACCTCGGTTAGGAACAGGAGAGAACCTCATCCTAACGCGAGCATCAACCTCGCTAGAGATAAGATCTCTCCGAGCAGCGACCATAGATCCGTTAGAATAGGAGGAGAATCTCATTCTAACGTGAGCATCAACCTCAGCTAGAGATAAGATCTCTATCGACGACCGTGGACAACCTCGGTTAGGAACAGGAGGAGAACCTCATCTAACGCGAGCAACAACCTCGGCTAGAGATAAGATCTCTCCCGAGCGATCGAGCCAATCTCGGCTAGAGATAAGATCTCTTTCGAGCGACCATTGACAACCTCGGCTCGAGATAAGATCTCTCCCGAGCGATCGCGGACAACCTCGGTTAGGAATAGGAGGAGAACCTCGTCCTAACGCGAGCATCAACCTCGACTAGAGATAAGATCTCTCCCGAGCGACCGTGGGCCCATTAGGAATAGGAGAAGAACCTCGTCCTAACACGAGCATCAACCTCGACTAGAGATAAGATCTCTCCCGAGAGATCGAGTCAACCTCGGCTAGAGATAAGATCTCTTCCGAGCGACCGTGGGCCCGTTAGGAACAAGAGGAGAACCTCGTCCTAATGTGAGCATCAACCTCAGACTAGAGATAAGATCTCTCTCGAGCGACCATGGACAACCTCGTTAGGAATAGGAGGAAACCTCATCCTAACGCGAGCAACAACCTTGCTAGAGATAAGATCTCTCCCGAACGATCGAGCCAATCTCGCTAGAGATAAAATCTCTCCCGAGCTCGATCGGTTGACAATCTTGGCTAGAGATAAGATCTCTCCCGAGCGACCGTGGACAACCTTCATTAGGAACAGGAGGAGAACCTCATCCTAATGCGAGCATCAACCTCGGCTAGAGATAAGATCTCTCTCGAGCGATCGAGTCAACCTCGGCTAGAGATAAGATCTCTCCGAGCGACATGGACAATCTCGATTAGGAACAAGAGGAGAACCTCGTCCTAACCGCAGTATCAATCTCGGCTAGAGATAAGATCTCTCCGAGCGATCGTGGGCCCGTTAGGAATAGAAGGAGAATGTCGTCCTAACGTGAGCATCAATCTCGGCTAGAGATAAGATCTCTCCCGAGCGACCATGGACAACTTCGGTTAGGAACAGGAGGAGAACCTCATCCTAATCCGAGTATCAACCTCGACTAGAGATAAGATCTCTCCTGAGAAACCGTTGACAATCTCCCAGAGATAAGATCTCTCCTGAGCGACCATGGACAATCTCAATTAGAAATAGGAGGAGAAACCTCGTCCTAAACGCGAGCAAACAATCTCGGCTAGAGATAAAATCTCTTCTGAGCGACCGAGCCAACCTCGGCTAGAGATAAGATCTCTCCCGAGTGACCGTTGATAACCTCGACTAGAGATAAGATTTCTTCCAAACGACCGCGGACAACCTCGATTAGGAACAGGAGAAGAACTCATCCTAACGCGAGCATCAACCTCGGCTAGAGATAAGAATCTCTCTAGAGCGACCATGGTCCGTTAGGAATAGAAGGAGAATCTCATCCTAACGTGAGCATCAACTCGGCTAGAGATAAGATCTCTCCCGAGCGGTCGTGAACAACCTTGGTTAGAACAGGAGGAGAACCTCGTTCTAACGCAAGCAACAACCTGGCTAGAGATAAGATCTCTTCCGAGCGATCGAGCCAATCTCGGCTAGAGATAAGATCTCTTTCGAGCGACCGTTGACAACCTCGACTAGAGATAAGATCTCTCTCCGAGCGACTGCGGACAATCTCGGGTTAGGAACAGGAGGAGAACTCATCAATGCGAGCATCAACCTCGGCTAGAGATAAGATCTCTCCCGAGGAACCGTGGGCCCATTAGGAATAGGAGGAAAACCTCATCTAACGCGAGCACAACCTCGGTAGAAGATGAGAATCTCTCAAGAGAGACCGAGGTCAACTCGGCTAGAGATAAGATCTCTCCCGAGCAACCATGGGCCCGTTAGGAACAGGAGGAGAACCTCGTCCTAACGTGAGCATCAACCTCGGCTAGAGTAAGATCTCTCTTAAGCGACCGTGGACAACCTCGATTAGGAACAGGAGGAGAACCTCATCCTAACGCGAGCAACAACCTCGACTAGAGATAAAGATCTCTCGCCGGCGATCGAGCCAATCTCGGCTAGAGATAGATCTCTTTCGAGCACCGTTGACAACCTCGGCTAGAGAAAGATCTCTTTCGAGTGACCGCGGACAACCTTCGTTAGGAACAGGAGGAGAACCTCATCCTAACGCGAGCATCTACCTCGGCTAGAGATAAATCTCTTCCGAGCGATCGAGTCATGCCTCGGCTAGAGGTAAGATCTCCTCCCGAGCGATCATTGACAACCTTGCTAGAGATAAGATCTCTTCCGAGCGACCGCGGATAACCTCGTTAGAACAGAAGGAGAACCTCATCCTAACACGAGCATCAACCTCAGCTAGAGATAAGATCTCTCGCTGAAAAGCGACCGTTGAGAGTCCCCGTTAATCTCTTCTTTAAAGAATAACCTACAAAACTTTGCAACTTCGGCAACTAAACAACGAAGGATAACCTCTTAGAACCCTTAAAGGCCGTACTTGCTTTTTAGCGAGTTAGTACCTATGAAGACCTTAATTGCACGAGAGGAGCCAACTTAGGTAGAAGACCTCGATGACTAAGTAGTGGGATATAACTTCTTAGAGTCTCCAAAGGCCAAACTTGCTTTTCAACAGGTCAACACCCTTGAAAACCTTAGTCATGTGAGAAGTGGAGGCTAACCTATAAAGACCTCCGAAGGGATAACCATCGAGGACCCTCGGCCCATCAACTTCGACTGTTTATTTGGTAAGGCTTCATTATCTAAGTTCGTCCTACGTTAAGGTAACTCTAGAAATTATGATATGCAAAATCATGAAGATAAATTTATACTTCAAAAATTCATTTCATTCATAAGCTAAGATGCAAAATGGAGTTACAATGACAGCACCTCAAAGGGCAAACAATCTTATAGAGAACAAAAAAAAAAATTTACAATGACTAATTTGGTTGAGTGCTCCCAATAACTTCGACAGTCTATGATTCTAAAGAAGCAATGTCCAACTCAGCTTGCTCAGAACTAGAAATCTCACGTAGAGAAATTGATCTCAAGAAAAAGTCTCTTGACTAAGTGCCCACTCATTTCAAACCCAACCTTAATCACCATGTCTGATATATTCGCTACCTCAAGATTAGTAGCACGCCAAATCATGACAAGTAGTTTCTCCATTCATCTAAGCTTTCCTTTGGCCTTCTCTAATCGATTAATCACGTCTTCGGCTTCTTCAATAACTGTTGCGCTTCTTGCTAACTCTATGCGAAATTTAGTCAGCCCGAACCTCTTTTTATCCCGAGCCTCCATAAGATTGATGATAGTATTCCAAGCCGAGACCTGCTCCTCTAGAGTATTATTAGCATTTAGCCTCCTCAAATTGGATGATTGTTTTAGCTCCATAATCTTATTTTCGATCGAATGGAGATCACATCAAAGTTTATCAATCTAATCGACCGAACTCCATCGAGCGTGCTTCATTATGGCTATCTCTTCTCGGGCCCTCCGTAATTTTTCTTTACCAACAACCAACGCTGCAGCTATCTCCTACTATTTATTGGCAATCGACTTTAGGAGATTACTTCTTTCTTTGGCCCACTTACGATGCTCCTCAAACCAATCATCCTTCTTCATAGCTTATTCTTTATTTATGTGCTCAACCCGTTTAGTCAAGCTTTTTATTTTAAAAGAAGCTTTCTCGTAATCTTTCTCCATCTTCTAGAGCTTATCCTGCACTTTGGCTATATCCCATCTAGTTTGGTGTAGATCCTCCTGAGCCTTGTCAAGCCAAGTCCTTAAGGAAAGTACAATGGATAAACGCTCGATGTGATATCGAAAGAACTTTCAACCATAATATTCACACCGAACTAACTAAAGAGGACAAAAGCACAAACTAGAGAATATGAAGGTAAATGTCATCTTTTCATTCATATAAATATTTTCATTACAATGGATAGAAAAAAAATAAAAAAGTACAAGTTTAAACATCATCGACCTCAGTGTGAGGATCAAAAGAAGGACCTAGGATAGCCATAGCCAGCTGCTCTACTTCTACAATCCCTTGCTACTGAACTAGAGCGACTTCAACTGAGGGGAGTACTAATACCTCTTCTGATATCGGAGTAGGTCCAGATTCTTCAGCAAGCTCTTTTTCAGTGAGCGGCTTTGGACCTTTACCTTGATTGGCTTCATTGCCAGTCAAATCTCCTTCAGCTCCATCTTCGGCTTCTCCCTCCTCATCATCCTCCTCATCCAAGAAGCTCAAGTCCTCGAAAAGCATGCCACCATCTTTTGACGGCAGATATCTCGATCAACAATGAAGGTTTCTTAGTTGAAGTTGACTTTCTTCTGGAAGAATTCTTTGGAGGCTCGAAAAGCTATCACTGCCTCCCTCCTAACTTCAGCGACTCGATCCTCCAACGCCTGCTTAGCCTCAATAGCTTGGCTCTCCATTTTCTTTTCAAGCTTGGTGGTCTTGGATCGAGCCATCCACCATTTCTTCTTCAGGCCCACCTTTACCTTTGCATTCGAAACTTCGACCACTTTTAGTGCCTCCTCCAGACAAGCCAATTTAGCCTCTGTGGCCTCTATCTTGGACTCGACCACAGCGGCTTTGGCTTACACCTCAGCATCAGAAGCTTCGGCCTTCTTGCATTTATTTTGTATCTTGGTCAATTCAACCATGATATCCATTATTTGGTTGACGACGGCAGCAACATTATAGCCTATCTACACCTAAAGGGAGAAGAAATCAATTTTTTTAAAAAATGGGGAGATAGATGAAGAAGAAGCATACCCGGACCAAAGAAGTCATCAATTGCTTTTGTTGCTTTGCAAGACTTTCGCCCGAAGTCAAGAAGCATCACTGTGAAAGTGCTATGGGTGACCTTCTAGTCATCAAAAAACTCCTTGATAGCTGGTGGATTTAAACCTTGCCTCCACTCCCTAGTTTCCTCAATAGAGTCCAACCCCACAGAATCAACCGGGAGGACTGGAGATGCAGCAGACTCTGGAGGTAAGGATCAAATCAAAGGAACATAAATGACCCCTAGTTGATTAGGATCAGGATGAATATTTTTTTTCTGATTCTCATCTAGAGTTTTTAGCTTCTTGGGGAGTTCGGCAGTAGATGGAAGGCACCTTTTTCTCACTGCATTTTTCATCATCAGTCTCGGTTATAACTACAAAAGACAAGATAGCATATAAAAGGAAGAAATCCATCAAAAAAAAAAGTCACTGTTGACGCAGAAACTTATCGTCGTCGGAGTTGAGGCCGAAGAGGCTGCCGCCGGGGACCTGCAAAATAAAGTCTCGCTCGGAACCGGTGGGTGTGGCTCCGGAAGACCCTCCGACGCTCAAGTTAGTTCCTGTCAACAGGAATGGAGTGCTTGATAGAGTATAGAGGAGAAGAAAAGGATTTTCAGAACCTGTCGTAAAGGTATCCGGAGGGTCCTTTTTATAGAGGGAGCTTATTGTAACCGTCCTGATCAATGCCGGTCGTTATTGTCGATCGTTATTGCTGATAAATGCCGATCGTTATTGCTGATAAATGCTGATCGATCGTTATTGCTGATAAATATCGATCGTTATTACTGTCGTGTAACCGTAGCGAGATTGATTGCCTGCAGGAATCCATCATAAGGAGTTCGGCCATTGAGAAGCTCGTCCATCGAAGAAGTCTATAGGGAGTCCGGCTTCCGTAGAAACTCGGCCCGAGAGGAGGTTTTGGGGAAGTTCGGCTCCCGCAAGGGTCTGGCTGAAGCCCGGACGCTGGGAGTCCGAAGGAGTTCGGCCCGGAGCCTAGGCGCTGGGGAGTTCGGCCGCTGGACAGGAGTTCGGGGAGCTCGGCCGCTAAGAAGGTTGAAACAAGCTCGGTCGCCGGGGTCTCGGCCGAAGCCCGGCCGCTCGGAGTCCAAAGGGGCTCGGGCAATAAGTAGTTCGGCCACTTGAGGAGTTCGGCCGCTAAGAATCTGAAGCTCGGCCGCTTGATAGTTCGGTTGGTTGAAAGACTTCGGCTGAGGCTCAGCCGCTGAGAAGCTCGGTCCGGATGTAGTAGTTCAGCTAGGACGCGTCCACTGCTGAAGTTCTTCCGCATTGACCACATCAGGCTGGGATCGAACTTGACTTTGGCAGGAGCGGGATTTATCCCCAACACTAGCCCCCCCACTCCCGAGTTCGAAATTTGAAGGAAGGGAGTGCGGATAAGGCGACTGCCAAAGTTTTTCTTCCGGGCTTCGTATTGGTCCATGTCGAAGTTCGGGGGAGATTTCATTTCTGGTTAAAGTTGATGCTGAAGTTGAGGCTCTCCAGCCGAGGTTGATTCGGTCAAAAATCCTAACTCTCGCCGAGGTCGAAGTCGGCGCTCTTCAGCCGAGGTCAGCCTAGTCGCTCGGGGGGATCTTATTTGGCCGAAGTTGATAAGATTGCTTGGAGGATATCTCATCTCCTTTGGCTGAGGTTGATGTAAGTGCTCGCGTTAGGACGAGGTCTTCCTCCTGTTCCCAACGGGCTGTGGGGGCACATGCGGACCGTCGCCCGAGCTTCTCCCCCCATCTCGTCTAAGGTGAACGAGGTCTTCGACTTTGCTCGCGTTAGGACGAGGTCTTCCTCCTGTTCCTAACGGGCTGTGGGGGCACATGCGGACCGTCGTCCGAGCTTCTCCCCCCATCTCGTCTAAGGTGAACGAGGTCTTCGACTTTGCTCGCGTTAGGACGAGGTCTTCCTCCTGTTCCTAACGGGCTGTGGGGGCACATGCGGACCGTCGTCCGAGCTTCTCCCCCCATCTCGTCTAAGGTGAACGAGGTCTTCGACTTTGCTCGCGTTAGGACGAGGTCTTCCTCCTGTTCCTAACGGGCTGTGGGGGCACATGCGGACCGTCGTCCGAGCTTCTCCCCCCATCTCGTCTAAGGTGAACGAGGTCTTCGACTTTGCTCGCGTTAGGACGAGGTCTTCCTCCTGTTCCTAACGGGCTGTGGGGGCACATGCGGACCGTCGTCCGAGCTTCTCCCCCCATCTCGTCTAAGGTGAACGAGGTCTTCGACTTTGCTCGCGTTAGGACGAGGTCGTCCTCCTGTTCCTAACGGGCTGTGGGGGCACATACGGACCGTCGTCCGAGCTTCTCCCCCCATCTCGTCTAAGGTGAACGAGGTCTTCGACTTTGCTCGCGTTAGGACGAGGTCTTCCTCCTGTTCCTAACGGGCTGTGGGGGCACATGCGGACCGTCGCCCGAGCTTCTCCCCCCATCTCGTCTAAGGTGAACGAGGTCTTCGACTTTGCTCGCGTTAGGACGAGGTCTTCCTCCTGTTCCTAACGGGCTGTGGGGGCACATGCGGACCGTCGTCCGAGCTTCTCCCCCCATCTCGTCTAAGGTGAACGAGGTCTTCGACTTTGCTCGCGTTAGGACGAGGTCTTCCTCCTGTTCCTAACGGGCTGTGGGGGCACATGCGGACCGTCGTCCGAGCTTCTCCCCCCATCTCGTCTAAGGTGAACGAGGTCTTCGACTTTGCTCGCGTTAGGACGAGGTCTTCCTCCTGTTCCTAACGGGCTGTGGGGGCACATGCGGACCGTCGTCCGAGCTTCTCCCCCCATCTCGTCTAAGGTGAACGAGGTCTTCGACTTTGCTCGCGTTAGGACGAGGTCTTCCTCCTGTTCCTAACGGGCTATTTTTACTCATTTTTCTCTTGCCATCCCATGATTCTTATGCCAAAAACCAAAAACGCAGAACAAAGAAATTCATTGATGATACATTCTCAGATTTTCTGAGTTCCATGGCCGAGGAAGCATTATCCCTCCGAGTTCCTTCAAGCGATAGGTTCCGGGTCGGATGACTTCCGTTACCTTGTACGGACCTTCCCAATTTGGAGCGAGCTTTCCTTGACTCTGAGGCTGAGTGATAGCGGCTCGTCGGAGCACTAAGTCCCCTACTCTGAACGTCTTATTTTTAACCCTGGAGTTGTAGTACCGAGCCACCTTCTGTTTATAGGCTGACATCCGGATGCGAGCTTCCTCCCTCTTTTCTTCCAGAAGGTCGAGGTTGACTCTGAGGTTTTGGGGGTTGTGCTGTTCATTGAAGCCCACAACTCGTGCGGAAGGGAGCTTAAGTTCAACCGGGATGACTGCCTCAGTACCGAAGGCCAAAGCAAAGGGTGTTTCTCCAGTTGGCACCCTCTGAGTAGTTCGGTACGCCCAGAGGACATGGTAGAGTTCGTCTACCCAGGCCCCTTTTGCCTTATCTAGCCTCGTTTTGATTTCCTGTAGCAAGGTCCGGTTGGTTATCTCAGCTTCCCCATTGGTCTGCGGATGAGCCACAGAAGTGAAGTGCTGGGAGATGTTTAATCCTTCACAAAACTCTGCGAACCTAGCCCCGACGAATTGTCGCCCATTGTCGGTTATAAGGGTTCGGGGCAGGCCGAACCGACAAACTAGTGACTTCCAAACAAAGTCCTGTACTTTGGCCTCGGTAATTTTCGTGAGTGGTTCAGCTTCGACCCACTTGGTAAAGTAGTCAATCACGACCAAGAGAAACTTTCGCTGTCCCGACGCTGTCGGAAAGGGGCCGAGTATGTCCATTCCCCATTGCGCAAACGGCCAGGGTGAATTAAGCGGAGTGAGTTCGGATGCCGGCCGTCTCTGCACACTTGCATTTTTCTGGCAGCGGTCGCACCTCTTTACGTATTCCACAGAATCGCGAAATAAGGTCGGCCAATAATACCCTTGCCGAAGTAGCTTTAGCGACAAAGACCTTGCTCCTAAATGGCTTCCGCAAAGTCCTTCGTGCACATCCCATAGTGCAATATTAGCTTCTGAAGGTCGAAGGCATCTCAACAATGGAAGGGAGTACGACCTTTTGTACAACTGGCCTTCGTATAAGACGTAACGGGAGGCCTGATTTTTGAGTTTTCGAGCTTCTTTTTGGTCATGAGGAAGAACCCCCTCTTTAAGGTAGGTGACCAGTGGGTCAATCCAGCTGGGCTCGAATTCCGTCTGTAGGACATCCTGAGGTTCTTCCGTGGTTGGGTACTTCAGAGTTTTCCTGAAACACTTCTTTGGGTAGTTCGGCTGGAGCCGAAGTGGCCAGTTTGGAGAGAAAATCGGCTCTCGCATTTTCTGTCCTTGGGATATGTTGAATGACGAAACTTATCAAAGGCCGGGGTTAAACTCTTCACTTTCCCGAGGTATCTCGCCATGCTCTCTTCTCTTGCTTCAAAGTTGCCGTCAACTTGACCGACCACTAATCGGGAATCACTGTAGACTCGAAGCCGATCTACTTTTAGCTCCTTTGCTATTCTTAATCCCGCAATCAGTGCTTCGTATTCGGCTTCGTTGTTGGTAGCGGGAAACTCGAAGCGCAGCGCGAACTCGGCGACAACTCCCTCGGGGCTGACCAAGACTAGCCCCGCACCAGCTCCAATGGAGTTGGAAGAACCATCCACGTGTAGAATCCAGAAGCCTTCAGAGAGGTCGGCCCTTTCCTTTGGGAAGTTCGGCTGTGATGGTTCGACTTCGTCAAGGCTCGATCTCGCCTCTGTATTTGTCTTGCTTGATTCAAGTTCGGCTTCATCCGGAATAGTGCATTCTAATACAAAATCCATCAGTACCTGGGCTTTGATTGATGGCCTAGGCTGATAGTTGATGTCGAACTCCGTGAGCTCCATTGCCCATTTTGCGATTCTTTCGGAAGCGTCTGCTCGGTGGAGAACTGCTTTTATTGGTTGGTCCGTGAGGACCGTTATGGTGTGCTCCTGAAAGTAAGGTCGGAGCCTCCTGGCGGTAATTACGAGATAGTAAGATAATTTTTCTATCCGGGAGTATCTGATCTCCGCGTCCCTTAGGACTCGGCTCACGTAATAGATCGGGCGTTGTGTTTTTGCTTCTTCCCTAACGAGAACCGCCGCCAAGGCCACCGAGGAGACAGCTAAATATAAGAACAACTCTTCCCTAAGTTTAGGATTGCCAGCAGAGGGGGTGTGCTGAGGTAATTTTTGAGTTTCTCAAATGCTTGTTGACACTCTGTCGTCCAGCTGAAGTCCTTTGGTCGCCTGAGAACCTCGAAGAAGGGCAAGCAACGTTCAGCCGACCTCAAGATGAAGCGATTTAGGGATGCCATCCTTCCGGCCAAGCGCTGAACTTCTTTAATCGTCTTTGGAGTGATCATTTCTTGAATAGCTCGGATTTTCAGGGGGTTTGCCTCAATTCCACGTCTCGACACCATGAACCTAAGAAATTTTTCAGAGGTTACGCCAAAGGCGCATTTGGTAGGGTTCAGTCTCATCTTATGCTTCCTCAATGCATTGAAGGTCTCTTCAAGGTCGGCCAGATGGTCAGCTGAAGCTCGGCTTTTGACGAGCATATCATCCACGTACACCTCCATGTTGCGGCCGATCTGCTCCTTGAAAATTTTGTTGACTAAATGTTGGTATGTTGCTCCCGCATTCTTGAGTCCAAAAGGCATGACCTTATAGCAGTAAAGACCTCGGCTAGTGATGAAGGCTATTTTTTCTTCGTCTTCAGGCGCCATACGTATCTGGTTATAACCAGAAAAGGCGTCCATAAAGCTGAGAAGCTCATGACCCGAGGTTGCATCTATCAACTGATCGATCCTTGGCAAGGGGTAACTATCCTTTGGACAAGCCTTGTTTAGCTTTTTGAAGTCAACATACATCCTCCACTTGTTGTTTGCTTTCTTGACAAGAACCACGTTCGAAACCCAAGTTGGGTAATGAACTTCTCGGATTAGTCCGGCTTTAAGGAGTTTATCTACCTCTTCAGCGATCGCTTTCTGCCTCTCCGGGGCATGTTGGCGTAGATTTTCTCTTACCGACCGGTGTTTCGAGTCAACGGCCAGTCGATGTTCCATGACCTCGGCATCGATTCCTGGCATATCTGCTGGGGTCCAAGCGAAGACGTCTGCGTTCCTTCTGAGAAAAGCGACGAGTTGCTCCCGAACCTCGGTTGCCAGGTTGGAGCCGATCTGCACCACATGGTCCAATTTTTCATCATTTAATGACACAGAGACGAGGTCCTCTGCAGGCTCAGCTCGTTCTTCAGCGAGGTCATTACGGACATCCAGTCCGTCAACCAGATAGGAGTCGGGCTGATCTCCCTTATACAAGGCGATTGAGTAACAATACTTCGCTAGGGTCTGGTCTCCTCTGACTTCTCCAACCCCATAGTTCGTAGGGAACTTCATCTTTAAGTAATAAGTCGACACAACTGCCCGAAGGGCATTTAAATCAGGTCGACCAAGGATAGCATTATAGGCGGACGGTGTCTTTACGACTAGGAAGTCGACCTGAGCTTTGGCCTGCTTTGGGTACTGCCCTGCTGTTACGGTCAAAGTTATGATACCTTCGACTAGTACGGTGTTGCCAGCAAATCCAACTAGCGGAGAGAATTCACCGAGCTCAATCGATCATCAGGTAGGGACATTTTCAAGAAGGCACCATAGAACAATACATCAGCCGAGCTTCCATTATCTACGAGGATGCGGCGTACATCGTAGTCAGCAATATTCAACGAAACTACAATCGCGTCATTATGCGGAAGTTGGATTCCCTGGCCATCCTCCTCGGTGAAGACTATAGGCTCCGAAATCTTCCGTTTCTTCATCGATCCTTCAAGCCTGCTGGTTTTCTTTTGCTGAGATCCCCCTAAGATAGTGTTGATGACGCCAACGGGTGGCCGATCTTCTTGTTGGTTTTCTCCGCTTGGCGTTAGCGTTCTCGATCGATCTTCCACCCCCTCGGGCTGCCTTCGAAGAAATCAGCTTAGTCTGCCTCGCCTGACGAGCTCTTCGATCTCGTTCTGGAGTTGAATGCACTCCTCCGTGTCATGACCGTGATCGCGATGGTAGAGGCAGAACTTGTTGGGATTACGCTTGTAAGGGTGAGAGCGCATTCTTTCTGGTCTTGGAAGCCGTTCTCGGATCTCCATCAGAACTTGAGTCTTCGGGGTGTTTAGGGGGGTGTAGTTGTGAAATCATCGTAGACAGGGAGAACTTCGGCGCTGAGGAGAACTTCGGCATTGAGGAGAACTTCGGCACTGAGGAGGACTTCGGCGCGTCCTTCCGTCAGAGCTTCCCCGCTTCCAAGCTTGAGAGGGAATCCGAACTTGCTCGCGACCAGGGGGAGTCCTGGAGCGTGGCCGAGCTTCAATTTGCTTCCTTTCTTTGGAGGGTCTATCCAGCCTGCCGATCAGCCGTTTACCACCGATTTCACCATCCTTAGCTTCGAAGGCCTCCTCTGCCCGGGCGTAACTTTCGGCCCGAGCCAACATATCGGCAAAGTTCCTGGGATACTTTTTTTCCAAGGAGAATAATAGGTCATTTTTCTGAAGGCCGCTCTTGAGCGTGGCCATGGCGACCGATTGATCCAGGTCTCGGACTTCTAACGCAGTGGTATTAAACCGAGAAATGAAAGCCCGGATGGATTCCCCTTCTCTCTGCCTGATGGCTATTAGGGAGTCTGAGCTTCGGCGTGGATGCCGACTACTGACGAAGTGGGCCGCGAACTGTTGACTCATTTGGTCGAATGACAGGATGGTACTCGGCTTGAGTGCCGAATATCAGTTTCTGGTGGCTCCTTTAAGAGTAGAGGGAAAAGCCCGGCACAGGATGGCGTCTGGCACGCCATGAAGCAACATCGTCATCCGATAGGCTTTCAGGTGGTCGACCGGGTCAGTGGTCCCATCATAGCTCTCAAACTGTGGGAGTTTGAAGTTCGGCGGGACTGGTTCTTGCATAATTTTCTGTGAGAATGGAGGGTCGGTTCGGATCTCATTACCATATGAGGGAGGAGCGTGGCGGAGTTCTTCGATCCGATAACTCATTTCCAAGAGCCTTCTATCCAAGAGATCTTCATGGTCTCTCATTTCTAAAGTCTTCTTGCTGATCGGATGAAAAGCTTCTCCTTGGGATGAGCTACGGTCCGAACAAGGGCTCTCCTTTCGTTGCTTTTTTTTTCTGGGAATTGGAGGTCGGGTAGCCCATGTTGATTGCCTCTGGACTGGACAACGCGGCTCCAGAAGATCCAGGACCGATTGGACTGGTACGGCGGCTTGCTGGTGCATGGCTTGCACCGCTTGAACGACCTCGGTGAGGCCACGAACCTGCTGGACAAGCAAGTTGAACTGTTCAGCGTCTACCGCGGCCTGGGTTGCTGGGACTAGAACGGTAGCGGACGGACCCGGACGGGATCAGGCCGTGGAGGCCGTCGATCGTCGGGCTGCAGAATGAGCCTGAGTCACTGGGGCTGGAGCTGGAGCGGATGGACTCGAACGAGATCGGGCCGCGGAAGCCGCCGATCTCCGAGTGGAAGCTCTCCTAGGGGGCATCTTTTCTCTTTGGAAGGAAATTAGAATTGAAAGGAAGAAAGGTCTCTCGAGCACTCCTTTAAGAACAAAGGAACACCGGCTTCCTTTAAGAAGGGAATCTTCGTCGGTAGCCCTCCTTCTAGCGCCAATCTGTTGACGCAGAAATTTATCGTCGTCGGAGTTGAGGCCGAAGAGGCTGCCACCGGGGACCTGCAAAACAAAGTCTTGCTTGAAATCGGTGGGGGTGGCTCCGGAAGATCCTCCGACGCTCAAGTTAGTTCCTGTCAACAGGAATGGAATGCTCGACAGAATATGGAGGAGAAGAAAAGAATTTTCAAAACCTGTTGTAGAGGTATCCGAAGGGTCCTTTTTATAGAGGAAGCTTATTGTAACTGTCCTGCCAGTCGTTATTGTCGATCGTTATTGCTGATAAATGCCGATCGTTATTCCTGATAAATGCCGATCGTTATTATCGATCGTTATTATTGATAAATATCGATCGTTATTTCTGATAAATGTCGATCGTTATTACTGTTGTGTAACCGTGGCGAGATTGCCTGCAGGAATCCATCATAAGGAGTTCGATCATTGAGAAGCTCGTCCATTGAAGAAGTCTATAGGGAGTCCGGCTTCCGTAGAAACTCGGCCCGAGAGGAGGTTTTGGGGAAGTTCGGCTCCCGCAAGGGTCTGGCTGAAGCCCGGTCGCTGGGAGTCCGAAGGAGTTCGGCCCGGAGCCTGGGCGCTGGGGAGTTCGGCCGCTGGACAGAAGTTCGGGGAGCTCGGTCGCTAAGAGGGTTGAAACAAGCTCGACCATCGGGGTCTCGGTCGAAGCCCGGTCGCTCAGAGTCCAAAGGGGCTCGGGCAATAAGTAGTTCGGCCGCTTGATAGTTCGACTGGTTGAAAGACTTCGACTGAGACTCAGCTGCTGAGAAGCTCGGCCGGATGTAGTAGTTCAGCTAGGACGTGTCCACTGAAGTTCTTCCGCATTGACCACATCAGGCTGGGATTGAACTTGACTTTGGCAGGAGCGGGATTTATCCCCAACAATCACCTCTGAGATCGGGTAGACTAAGGCCGGCATTAAAGAGAGCCTGCTCTGATAATAGCTTCTTTAGCAGAGGAATTTTATATTCCTTCAAGTTTATGGAGCAAAGGTCCTTCTCCTCAAGCTTTGGAACCCTTGTAACAGAGTCCCTTAGCCAACCTTAGTAAGAAAATCTCCATTCATCAATAGAAGGTCCAAAAATAAAGAAGAATCGATCCTTCCAGTTATGGACCGAATATGAAGCCCCTTTCAGCAGAGCCTTAGCTTCTTTTGGAGGAGATATGTACCATCAATCATCGGTACGTCTTCTCTTAAGAGCATAAAAAGATCGGAATAAGAAAATGATCGGTTGGATCCTAATCAAATAATAGAGAACTATGAAACTTATGATAAAGCGAAAAGAGTTGGAGATGATAGAATACAAAAAGATGTCATAGAAGCGAAAAAGTTCAACTACGAAGGAGTGAAGAGGTAACCTAACTTTGGCTTTAAAAGTCTCTTCATACAAGCCAATCCTTCTCGAAGAAAGGTTACTGATTTTATCATTGGGTTTAGGAAGTTCTAATTTTATAGAGTCAAGAATTCTGTATTGAGTGCGAATGCGACTCAAGTCCATTAGACCCAACCTAGATCCTATGATATCAGGCAAAAATATGATGTAGGATAATACCCTAGGTCTGAACCTGAATTTTCCCTAAGAGGGTCGACTTGGGAGACCTGCTCCCACTACAACTTCTAGAACAAGCCATCGAGAAATATGGATGGCACTTAAAGAAGAAATGAACACAAAAAGAGGAAAAGATAAAGAAAAAATCGAAGAGAAAGAAGATGATGCACCAACCTATCACTACCATAAAAAAGAACTATGGTAGCAATTCATAACCGCTGTCATAGTCCAAAAAATTACTGTCATAGGTTATGACAGTGGTTATTTAATCGCTGCTACTGCAGCCATCGTCGTAGCTCTATAACAGCGATTGTTTGAACCACTGCCATAGATAGCTTATTGCAGCAGTTTATAAACCGCTGCAATAGATCGACCTATAGCAGTGGTTATGTAATCGTTGTTATAGATAATTTATGATAGTGGTTACATAACCACTATCATAGATAATTTATAGCAGTAATTTCTTAACCACTGCCATAGGTCTAATGCAGCGGTTGACACCGTTTGTATCAGAAACTTATGGCAGCGATTGGTACGGATATGGTAGCAGTTATAAAATCATTATTATAGATTTTAAATAATTAAAAAAATAAAATTTTTATTTTTTTATATATTTTATATGATTAATATAGATATATAACATAAAAAAATATAATAAACACAAAAGTTATTTTGAAATGCTAAAATTTTATTATCGAATAAAATTTATTATAATATTTTTTTTAAAAAAATAAAATACATCAAAAGTCTCCTAAATCTACATCATCATCGTCGTCATCGGGAGTCAGAGTCGGAGCCAGAGCTAGAGCTGGAATCGGAGCTGGAGCTAGTGTTGGAGCCGAAGCCAAAGTTGGAGCTGGAGCTGGAGCTGGAATGCGGGCCAACATATCCTCGAAGCCCATGACTCCAAAACATGCACTGAACATCAATATTATATCTCTCACGATGCCCTCTAGATGAGATGCGCGCTCCTCAGCCCGATCTACTTATGTCGCAGCATGATCTACCCATGCCAACGCCTCCTCAAGCTTCTTTCGACTGACAACATCGAAAGTCTGTGAGGAGATGCTCATCTCAGACCAATAGCTCATCGGTGTATGTTCAGACCTACATCGGATCCTTTCAGAGTGCTCAGATCCTAAGACTTGAGATAAATGATCATGGGGCCCATAGGTATCCGGGTCTTCGCTCGTAAGCACATCTAACTGATCTTATAATTATAAATTAAAATAAAATTTTATAAGAAATGCTATAATACTAATCATATATACTAATTATTTAATATTTATAAAAATACGTTCGATCGTGGCATTCATTGGCCTGCCCATCTTGTCCGTGTGGTTGGATCAGAAGATTTCACTATGGTTGGACATCACTTCATCTCTCATCAGCTATAATAAAGAATAAATTTATCAGAAAGATGTTAAAAATATAAATTTAATTTATCTAGTATGATTTAGAATTAATTACCTCTCTATGCACATGACTAGTCATAGATTCGTGACCTAGAGTGTGCGTATACTCCTGGGCTACACGGTTCTCCCAATTTCGATGGAAGGTAGCCTAATAAGTATTCAAATAAATAATAAATATTTAAAAAATATTTAAATAAAATTTTAAGCATATTGAAAAATTTAAAAGTTAAAAATTTTATCTCGAACTTCTGGCTCCTTCAGTGTCTAACCATCCTCTCTCACTAACTCGGAGGACAGTCCTGTATCCAAGAAATAAGCTCCTATGGAGTATCTCATCGGTGCTCGAGCCATCCTCTATGGAGTTTGATCTTATAACCCTGGTATAACTCTTCGATTTTCCTTAGTTGGGCATCTCAAGCCCTCTCATGATCGAAAAAGTCGTACCTTCTTTGCATAAATTTATCAAAAATCAGTTACAAAATTATTCTAATCAAACATATATAGTATAAACATATAAAATGCATAAATATAATTAAGATACACGTACTTACCCATATCTCCTTTCATATCTAATCTCTGATGGTAGCATCCATCAAATGCCAGTCTCTGAGCTCTATGAAAATGATGTCCGACCGCCTCACAAGTACTCCAAAAAAGGAATACATCTTCCGTACGATCTCTCCTACCGACCTTTCCTCCGCATTGTAATAGACCATCACTTGATGCTGGCAGTTCCACATGTGTGCCATATGTGTGAGACCGTAAAATATCCGACTGAATGATGCACCTACAATGCAAATACATTATGCAAATATATAAGTATATAAATACTATATAAAAAATAAAGTTGTGTTAATATAATAAAAATGTATACTCAGATGCCTGCGTAGTAGTATGTATCTCAGATATGGGCGATGGTAGAGGCTCAGCTATCGGTGGAGTAAATGCCGCCAGTGGAGTAGATATCATCGATGGAGTAGATGTCGATGGTGGAGGTTTCTGAGCAGTCGATGTCGAGGTGGACGGAGTATGCTCTGATTGCGCCTTAGATGCTGAACTACGCGTAATCCATCAAGGGGCAGGGGTGAAAGCTAGATGGCATTTAGATGCCATCGTGATCTGCAATGTTAATGAACATTAATTAATATAACATGTTGAACAATAATATTAGTATAGCATCAATAAATAGTCTCTAATATGTATACTAATCAATTGATGAGTCTATCGTTATGCAATGCAATAAATAAAAGCAACAAGATATAAACATCCAAAAAATATTATGTAATAAATTCTACAACATGAATTATATTCATAAATAAATTAAGAATGAGCAACAGTCGTAGATCCGATCTCTTGTGCGAACCTTGATGTTAATCTAAAAATCTGAAAGAAGAACAAAATAGATGATGGTGGCATCTTAGGGCTTAAAGTTGAAACTTTAGAGAGACATATTAAATTTTATTCGTTCAGAAGCCGAGCTGGCTCTGTGCCTGAGACATCCGGCTCGGATCCTCTCCCAATCGGCTCGATCATGGCTTGAGCCAACTCGACTGCGTATCCAAGCTGGCTCAACTATGTACCATCCCCTCGATCACTTCCTCTCTCGATCTCTCTCACCGACGACGACGGCGAGATCAAACCCCTCCCTTCCAATTTTTTCATCTTTCGATCTTCCTCTCTTCCTCTCTCGATCTCCCTCGTCGGTGAGGTCAGATTTTATTCCTCCCTTTCTCACTCTCTCAATCTCCCTCGCCGGCAAGGTTGGACCCCATCCCTCCTAGTGATGCCGACAAGGCTGGACCCTCTCCCTCCCTCTCTCGCTCTCTCGATCTTCCACTCTTCCTCTCTTGATCTTCCTCGCCGACGAGGCCAGACCCCTCCCTCCCAATGATGATGGTGAGGCCGGACCCCCTCCCTCCCAATGATGGTGGGCAAGGTCGGATCCCTTCCTTCCTATCTTTCTCTCTCGATCTCCCTCGTCAGCGATGGCGGCGAGGCCAGACCCCCTCCCTCCCACTCTCGATCTTCCTTATCGATGGTCGGCGAGTGACCGACCCTTCCTCTCTTAATCTATCGATCTCCCTCTCAGTCTCTCCATTTCTTAGTTTCGGATCCCAAAATCGGGTCCGACCTTTCGAGATCCATTAGGATCCGGATCTGGTACTTCAAGTACAGATCCGTTGGATATTCGAATTCGAATTCAGTACCAGTAATTAAAATTGGATTCAGATCTGAATATCCAGGTTCCGATCTAAAAACTATGGCATGCAGATAATTATAATATTTATAATAAATATTTATAATATTTATTATAAATATTCTATAAATTATTATAAATATACATGATTAATAAATAATACTATAAAATTAAAAAAAATTATACCTATGGCTATAGAGAGCGGGTCGCATTGATAGCTCCAAGGGTCACCGACGATGATGCTAGAAGAGGATGATGATACTAGAGATAACCTGCGAAACAAAAGTAAGATAGTGAGATAGAGAAAAGAGAGAATGAGGAAAGAGAGAGAGCAGGGGCGATCGAGGATGGAAGGCTAGGGGGAGGGGGGTATAATGACGAAGAGGCTCGGAAGGCATAGTGATGGGAGGGTCGGCGATCGGGAGGGGGGAGTGTAGGGGGTGGGGGGTCGGATGGGGGGTGGTGGAGAGGGCGACTGGGGATGGGGGAGTTGGGGGATGATGGGTGGCAGGGTGGCGGGGAGGGACGACCGGGGATGGGGGGAAGGAGGGGTGGCCGAGGGAGGGTGGGGGGCCGAATGGGGAGTGGTGGGGAGGGGCGGCCGGAGATAGGGGGCTGGGGGTGGCGGGGTGGTAGGAAGGGCGCCCGGGGATTGGGGGGAAGGAGGGGCGATCGGGGGGAGGGTGGGAGGTGGGGGGGCTGGGTGGGGGGTGGCGGGGAGGAGCGGCCAGGGATGGGGGAAAGGAGCGGTGGCCAGGGGGGTCGGGGGGGCCGGGTGGGGGGTGGCGGTCGAAGATGGGGGGCTGGGGGGTGGCAGGGTGGCAGGGAGGGGTGGCCGAGGGAGGGTGGGTGGGGGGTCGGGTGGAGGGTGACGGGTGGCGGGGAGGAGCGACCGAGGATTGGGGGGAGGAGGGGCAGTCGAGGGAGGGTGGAGGGGCCGGATGGCAGGTGGCATGGATGGGCGGTCGGGGATGGGGGTAGAGGGGAGGGGAAGGAGGGGCGGCGTCGGTCGGGGGGAAGAAGCCTCACCGACGATGGAGAGAAGGGGGAGAGACAGAGAGAGATCGAGCGCGCATGGAAGAAAAGCAGAAAAAATTTAAAAATTTTTAACCTAATCTACAGCAGCGGTTATCGAACCGCTGCCATAGATCTACGGCAGTAGTTATAAAAAACCACTGCCATAGATCTACAGCAGTGGTTATAGGTTGAAAATAATTTTTTTCTTATTTTTTTTAAATATTATATAATTTTAAAATTTAATGACCATCTTCATTATTTATTATCTAAATAATTATTATTAGAGTGTCGTCGTAAAAGATCGCCTCGATCCAATGGCCTTAGCTTCATCGATTAAAAAAATTTAATTTCGATAATCACGAACGACGATGCAATGATCTGATAGATGAAGATCTCTGATGGATCCAAAAATCTGCAACGATGATCTCGATGATGTTTGTAGCATACTATCAAAGTTTTACTTCAATCGGATATCGTTATTATGGTCAATTTAGTATGAAATGATTTCGACCGTTAAATTAGAAACAAGCAATCAAAGAATTAAATGGCATCTGATTATGAGATAATTTTTTAGTTAAATAATTTTTATTATAATTTTAAATATTTTATATGATGATGATAGTAAAATTTAAATTATTTTTGTATGAATTATTCATGTTAAGCAGACATTATAAAAGCACGAGCATAACAACCAGTGAAGTTTTAGAATGGTTATCAGAAGATGTATAGTTTTAGATCGTTCTTCATCTCATGAATTAAATTTTATAACCACCACTATAAAAAATGATTAAAGTAGTAGCCAAGATCATTTATAAAAAAAATTATCTCATAATCGGATACCATGTGGTCCTTTGATAATTTATTTATCATTTAACGATCGAAACTAATCTATACTAAATTGATCAAATAACGATATCCAATTGAAGTAAAATTTTGATAGTATGATACAAATATCATCGAGATCATTGTTGCAGATTTTTGGATCTATTGAAGATCTTCATCTATCAGATCATCGTATCGTCGTTTGTGATCATCGAAATCAAATTTTTTTGATCGACGAAGCTAGGGCCATCGGATCGAGGCAATCTTTTGTGACGACACTCTAATAATAATTATTTAGATAATGAATGGTGAAGATTGATATTAAATTTTAAAATTATATAATATTTTAAAATATATATATATATATATGTTAGTGGTTATAATTAACCGCTGCCATAAATAAGCTTATAGTAGCGGTTTATACTAATTGCTGCTATAGGTTCGAGTTATGGCAGTGGTTTCACTAACCGCTATTATAGGTCCGACCTATAACAGTGGTTACAATGAACCGCTGCTATAGGTCGATCTATAGCAGCAATTTTTCGTAATCGCTGCTATAAATCCGATCTACGGCAGCGATTTTCATTAACTGCTGCTATATGTCGGACCTATAGCAGTGGTTACAAAAATTATTATCATAGATCCGACCTATAGCAGTGATTTCGAAAATCGCACCATATTATGTGTTGCCATAAATCATTTTTGTAGTAGTATGTAATGATTCTAAGAATAAAAATAGAAGGTCCAAAGGTGATCACCGGCAATTTGAGAAGATTTAGAAAAAAATCAGAGGAAACTCCAAGCAGGAAGACCAATCGAAGGAGGAAGGAGCGAACCTCTAAGAAAACCTTAAAGGCGTAATGGAGGAAAAGAATGGTGGAACCCCTTATGTATAAGTAGAATGGATAACTATGATATTGGATCCCTTCCAACCATTTGAATATCGACACTTGGCGAGCTCAATTAGTCTATTGAGGGCGTCAATCAGTCCATTAATGATTGGCATCAAAATCAAAGCATTTCGCTTCTTAGCAAGTGGAGTAGAATTGGCATAATTGCTACAACTAACTGCTCCACTTGCTATGATCATAATTGCTTATGATACCACTCTTCGCCTTCCCAAGAACTATGATCACCGCCCCAACTGCCATAGGAAAGTGTCGTCAGCTATTTGAGAACTCATATATTTTCTTCACTCGTACCAAACTCAAAAGTAAGGGGGCATATATTGAGGGATTATTTGTCACCTGATCGAAGACATGGATCTGTGAGAAGTTGTGCAGAACTATGGTAACAATGGATGTAGAATTGGCACGATATCGATGCAGAGATAGATTCTTTCGAACCGACATGATACTGTGTGCATGGCTCGATCCTTCTAACATTGACCGATCCTTTTCCTGAAATTTAATTCAATCATCACCAACCAAATCCAAACCTCAGCGGCAAACATACTTTAGATACCTCAACTTCCGCCCAACTTGATGTCATAAGCACCGCTCCTAACTTTGGTATTTGCATCAATCAACTTATTCCAAAGTAACTTAGGCCAAAGCTAGCTGATCCTACCCGTATCTTCAATTCAAATTTAAAAATGACTGCAATGCTCCAGCTAGCTTTGAAACAGATAAGATAAGTTTAACTACCTAATCCCATAAATTTCAATCCATGATCATGTCATGATTGTGTCCTAATCGATCAAATAGTTTTTCATCTATTTTTATTTATAAAAAAATAAATAAAAAGATTCTCGATGGTACATATGAATATTTTTTCTTTACTTTTTTTTATTCCTTGAAATCTAGCTTAAGTACACCGGAGTCAACTTTTTATTACTTGAAATCTAGCTTAAGTATGCTCGAATCTTAACATCAATAATTATAATTTAGAAATTCAATTGATGGCAATTGGTTTTTTTTTTTTTCTTTAAAAACAACGCATTATCTATTCCACAAAAAGTTTGAATCAAATTTGAGGTTTACCGCTATAAGTTTATGACTTATTCGTGGTTCACTGGTATGCTTTCCAAGGCCGTCCTATCTTTGAAGGGTTAAGTAGGTTCAGGTCGCTGGCTGAAATGGGCCCTCCATCCTGCAATGGGTGGTTCCAACACTAGTCCAACAGTCAGTCGCCACGTTATCCTCTTTGGACTTTGGATTTAAGCCATTGAGGTTGGAGGCTTCTTCTATTATCCACCGTACACGTGCTCCGAGATTTGGAAGGTCCACCGGACTTTGGTCGATCTAGTAATTTTTCCGGAGACTGGGCCTGCACGTCCGTGCACACAGGGGGACAGGGGCATCTATTTTGCGTTAGCAACGAGAAAGTTGCGACTCGTGTCTCGCAACTCCCCAGCGTCAGTCCTCGTGCCGAAGAAAAGAAAAGCCAAAGCAGGATACGGCCGAGACCGACTCTAAACGGATAAAAGTTCGAAAAAGTAAAATAAAAACCACAAAACCAGGTAGCGCAATGGGAACGGAAAGCCACGGCCATGGCTCCCAGTCTCGACGTTAACCCTTCCCTGCCGTCTCCACTGCCATTTAATTCCCTTATCACCTCCGCGCGCGTCCGTTATCCCAAAGGTCGTCATCTGCCGGTTGCCACCTCCACCCTCGTGGGTCTCGACGAGATCACCAAACTGCCCGTCCAACCACGGTCACCGTTACTTGTCCATTCCCGATGTGGTCACCTCCCAGGAACTTACCGAGGGAAAGCTCCCTTTTCTCGCATTAATTAATTCTTCGTTTGAAAGACAAACATGCAATTTTAGACGGGAAAGGAGGTCTAGATGCGCCCCACGAGTTCTCAACGCGACCTTTTGCGAAGCGAGTGGATCCGAAGTGAGCGGCTCGGATAACCGTCAGACAAACAATCTTCTTACAGCGTACAGCTGGAGCAAAGTGGTCGACATCTGGTAAAGTAGTAAATTCAGGTTAAAATAGGAGTAAAATAGAAGAAACCACTTCGAGAATATCGGGTCCTAAAAAGTTTTACTCGTGGTCTATCGCGATTTATCGAGCAATAAATATCGCGAGAAAAAGAATATCAGTAGCCGCTTTATGAAAAATGAGGCCTCTTAAATAAGTATAAAAGTAAATAAGGAATTAAATCAGGCTTTAAACAGATGGACTTATATAATTATAAGTGAGGGAGAAGGTTAATTAAGGAGGCAAAAGGACGCCAAAGGGAACGGCAAGCAACAACGACTTGCTCTTCTTCCGCTTACTGGTCGTCGTCTCTCCGGTCTCCAAAAGAGGGGAAGAAGGAGCTCTCCTAATCCCTCGGCCGAGCCCCATTCGTCCCTTCTTTAGCGCCGATTTCCGCCTTGGGCGACGAGATCCCGCCCCTCGCGTCGTGTTGGAGGAATCCCTCCCGATCGAGGTACGTATTCTTGGAAACGATGGTTCTTTGGCTCCGATCTGAGAATTTGTTCGCCTCTAGAGCTTCTTGGCTTGTTTCTAGGTTTAATCGCTGCCGTTCTTCTCCTTTTCATGTTCTCAATCTGCTGTCTTAGCTTCGGGGTTGGTTGTGGGTGCAGCGACGGTTTATCTGAGATTCTTGCTCTCGGATTGACCGTTCTGGGTGGTTGTTTTAGGGGTTTTAGTTTGGGAACGATAAATTGGGTGGGTTTCAGATGATTGAATCGCTAATTGGCGGAAGCAATGGGGTAGTAGGGATTAGTTCTTAGGGTTTTATCTATGGTGAGCTAGATGTATTAGATGATCAGAGAGAACAAGAATAAAGAAGTTGGGATTTTTGTTGTCTTTAGAAGGAACATTGACTGCTGATCGGAACTGATGTGATTCTATGTTCTTGTGGCTCAGCTTTGAGGCTGGCGGGAGTTCAGATGCCACGGAGTGTGTGAGGACTGGAGCCGTGAGCATCAGAAAGTTCAGTTGGATCAGAGATGGTGGAAGGCCCGAAATTTACCGGACTCATGGGTGTCGGCGGTGGAAACGACAACGGGAACAATTTCTATGACATGGCGTACTACCGGAAGCTCGGGGAGGGCTCCAACATGTCCATAGAAAGTGGAAATAGCCTACAGACTACCAATGGTGGAGGGTCCATTGCGATGTCGGTAGACAACAGCAGCGTGGGGTCGAGCGACTCCCATACTGGCATCCTCAACCATCCTGGCCTTCGTCCCATGCCCTCTGCTAATTATTCTGTGAATCACAGCAGACACCCTGGAAAGGTGTCTCATGCGCTCAATGACGATGCATTGGCCAAGGCGTTGATGGACCCCAATTCCCCAACGGAGACGCTCAAGGATTACGATGAGTGGACCATCGATCTGGGGAAGCTTAACATGGGAGTGCCCTTTGCACAGGGGGCCTTTGGAAAGCTGTACAAGGGCACCTACAATGGAGAAGATGTTGCAATTAAGCTGCTAGAAAGGCCAGAGAATGACCCAGAAAGAGAGAGGTTGATGGAGCAGCAGTTTGTGCAGGAGGTCATGATGCTGGCAAACCTGAGGCATGCAAATGTGGTTAGGTTTATAGGTGCATGCAGGAAGCCGATGGTTTGGTGCATCGTGACTGAGTATGCAAGGGGTGGCTCAGTTCGGCAGTTCCTGATGAAGAGGCAGAACAGATCGGTGCCTCTGAGGCTGGCTGTCAAACAAGCACTGGATGTTGCTAGGGGAATGGCCTACGTACATGGACTGGGCTTTATTCACAGGGATCTCAAGTCAGACAACCTTCTCATTTTCACAGACAAATCCATCAAGATTGCTGACTTTGGAGTGGCTCGGATTGAGGTACAAACTGAGGGAATGACTCCAGAGACTGGAACTTACCGTTGGATGGCTCCGTAAGTAAATAACTCTTGTCCTTGTTGTTCTTTGTCAAATGCTAATGTCCTTGAAATGGTCTACTTTTGTCCTCAACCAACCATTTATTTGAACTTGCCATGATTTATTTAGAACTTGATTCTCTGGAATTATGTTGTAAAATCAACTATTTGTTGCATGCATGATTAAATGTGGTGGGATTTCATTTATTGTAAAATCTTTAAATAACTAGGCTCTACACATGATATGCATTCTCTCACTTCTGGTTTTTGTCTAAATAAATATTTGTGACCATGATGATCTTCTCCAATTCTGGAAGGCACTGGGATTTTGTAATGCAATGAAGATTAGATTCTGTTTTATTTTTGCCGATGTCACTAATGATTTTTTGCTAATGTGTATGAGCATGCCAATGCTCACATCATTACAATCTTCTCTTTCTATCGTCACTATCCATGCCATGGCTCTTTATTTTCTACCTTTATTACCAGTAATTCAAATCTTTGATGATGCTGCCATTCTGCCACTTGTTTCGATCATGTACTTGATAGGAGAAATTCTGTTCTGTTGTGTTACACCATTTCTCCATAAGGGCATTTTCTGAGTTTGTAGGTTATGCTGTTTGTGTGTGCGTGTGTGTGCGTGTGCTTGTTAATGGGTGCAAATCCTTGGATGGATTTATTGATTGAAGAATTCATTCTAGTTTATGTGTGTGTGTGTGTGCTTGTTTTATGTGTGCATGCTTGTTCTTGGACGGATTAATTGATTGAAGAATTCATTTTCTGATCAACTTCTTGCTATGGATGGATCATGCAAATCCTTTATGGGCAACTTTCAATAGAATACTAGCTTGAGTTCCATTTTCATCAAGCAAACTGGGTCAGCCCAACATATGAAATGTCTACATAAATTAATCTTACTGATGTTAACAACGCTAGGTTCACAAACCTTGTTCTTGAGCTTCTATGATCAGCTACCAAGGACAATGGATTTGTTAGTCCAAGAAGTTGGTAATACTTCACTAAGACTTCTAGATATACCTTTTTTTCCATGCATCATCTCATTTGTGTACAAGTAGCTATAGAATATTTATCTGAGCATCTATCTGCCAAATATTTTAGATCCTAATCTCATAAATAGCATCCAGTTGAAATTTGTTATGAACTTTTAATGTAGAGTCCGAGGCTCTCTCCTAGTACGAAACATTCTCTCTCTCTCTTTTTTTTTGCATTCATATTTTAGGTGATTATTTCTCTTTTTCCAACTTAATGTCATATATGTTTGTGCAAAAGGTCTAACGGGCCTATGACTTTTAGGACTTGATGGTTTAATATGTGTTTCTGGTTGTTAATGCGTAAGGTTTTGTAATATTCAAAATAACTAATATAGTATCTAATTGGCATAATTTTAGCAAATCCCACTAAATTATAACATGCATTTGGTAAGTTATCCAATGTTGTAGAAAGTCCATCTTCATCCATCATTTCCTTTTCATACAACGAAGTCCTACCATCATTCACCTAAATTGAATGATATTATTAAATATATTTAATTCACATTTCCTAATGTCAATTGATATAAATTGATAGTTACTATTAGTGAATTAGATTTAGAAGTTGACTCCATGTAGATGGATTAAACATATCGTGTCCATTTTTGCTGAGTAGACATAGTTTGGTATTTTCGTCTTTTTCATGCTTAGGATTGATAATGGGTTAGAATGGATTAAGGCACGGCTAATCTTTACTAGGCATAACTGGTTTGATTCAAATGTGACTTAACTCACCAATGAGCCACTTATTTGCGATCAAACCAATTTTGCTGGTTTCTCAACTCAAATAAGGAGTAGATGAGAGGGGAAAGGATGAAAAGAAAGGAGAACAAACAATGGTAAGCTACAACATTTTGACAAGCAACAAGCTTTGGCAAGGTGACAATGTAGCAGTGTTGTGCAATAATGGGGTGCCATGAAGGTGATGGAAGTATAACTATCTTGAAGAGGGAATCGAGGAGTGGAGAGTGAGGATAAGGCAACAAAAAAGAGGTAAAAGGAGTGGGAGGCAGAGAAAAAAGGTGAGGAAAGGAGGATAGGAGAGTCAAGAAGGCATATGAGAAGAAACTTGCTCCCAATGTTCCTTAGTGGTTGAATTGGTACACTTAACTTTCTATATAATCTACTTGTGTTAATATAGACTATTAAACTTAGGCAAAGTCAGCTCATTCCTAGAATCCCAAGTTTGGCAACAAGCTAGGGAGTTGTAATATGTTAGTGCATCCACTAAGAAAAGTAAAAATGAGGCTTTTTAAGTAAAAGACTAACTATTCAGCAAATAATATAATTGTTTGCTGAAAATAGAAATAGTTCAGTCTACTTGAGCAATGATTTAGCTGCTGTTTGCTCCTGGTTTTCTTGGATCAATGTATCATACTTTGCTTGGTTTGTGCTGACAAGAAATGGTTATGTCATAGGGGCACGTACCCCTGGTTGGTATCACACAATGTTGATCCATATTATTTTGTGCTAAAGCATGTTACTCTGGACTCCTAGATCATGTTCTCATGCATTGTTTAATTCAGTCTAGTTACTTTTTGAGTCTCGCACTCATCATCAATCATATATTAGAACCAAATTCTTGTGGATAAATGCTATGCCACATGTTTGCACTAAATTAAGTTTCTTGCTATCAAGATTTTAAAAACCGATATCGGGCATGCTACCAATTTCTAGCCAGATTGGTACAGTACCATACTGGGATGGCCTGAAATAAATTTTTTATTATTTTTCCTTTTTATTATTTTTTTGGGTTTTTAATGTATGATGAGATGTTTAGGCTACCTTGTTTTGTGATTTTAATATTCAAAGGATGTTTTTAAAGGCTATGTGATAATTGAGTGTCAATTTCAGTAGGGGCATGTGGTTATCAATCAACTAAAACATTTATGAGTGAAGAAAATGTCATATTGAAAAATAATAACTCACTTATGGAAGAATCTATTCTGGAAGAAACTGTTTGCTGCTGCCCAAGGTGGTATCTGACTGACTATCATAGAACCACTTGGCTATGGCAGCATGTTTTGTATACTTCTTATCCTTCTTGATGTAGTCTCTATTCGTGGCTGCTTAGCTGTTGGGTCTGGATAGGCTACTGGATCTATATCATAAATGGTGGGACCTAACTTGGTATTCTTTCTTTTCCCTTTCTGAAATGTACTGAATAGGGATTTGATCTCTCCAACCTCTAGTTGACCAGGTCCTGTATAGCGTGGGGCTGTCCTTGGATGTGTGCCCTCCCTTGGATGAACCGGACCCTCTAGTTGTACTGCAAAGATCCAAAGTGTCCACAATGCAGCATAGCCTACTTATACTCCCACCATGCCTACTTTGAGGCCTAGAAGGCCTCCTGCATCTTAGCAACCACCATATCATATTGGATCAGATTGCTGAATCCTGTTGCCTTCATCATCCCTATCATGCTAATCATTGGCCTTGGCTGCTTTTGCATTCTGCTAGTCTCCTTGTATCTGGTCACTTGCTTTGCTTTAGATGCTGCAGATTGTCTCATTGCCCATCTCACCTTCCCAGGCATTTGCTATTACTTTTGCACATAACTATAGCCGCTTGCCAGATGTTGCTTCAACTTGATGACCCCATCTCTGTTATTATCCATGCCACAATAATAACATACTGATGATGTTTTTCTGAGCCCATCGTTCCATGGCACCACCTGATGTGGGGCTCTTCTTGATCCTTCTCACTAGAAGCCGTCTGCCAACTAAAATGTCTGTGCTCCCTGCATATCATCCACTCAAATAAAGAATCACAAATGACATTTTCTGATTCATGGTTCAGTTTTATCATATTATTCACATTTATCTTTTCATCTAAAAATTTTAAGTTATGCTGTTTTTATTTATGAACAAAATGTAAGATACTTAGTCTATAATTGTTCTCAAATGCTTGTTCCATGTTTTAACACTTAAATTATTTTTATAATTTTTGAAGTAATTTTCCTTAAAAATAGGTGGAAAATAAGAAAATATTAGGTAATCAATAAAATACAAGTTGGCGATTTTAGAACTCATCTTGTTAATTATACATGTTCCATGTTTATTGCATTTGAATATCATTTTCCAAAACTTTATTTTTTTCATTATAAATAATCTAAAAATAAGGAAAAAATACATTAATTACTGAATGCATGATAATAAAATTTTAAAATTACATTTATAGTTAAGGACATCTACAGATAAGTTTGTAGATATTAAAGAAATCTCTAATTTTTTATTTTTTGATTAAAGATTAGATAAATAATTATGAATATTTTAAATAAGATATTCAAGTCATGAAAATTATTGGATGTGTGCACTATGAATGATAGCATGCTACTATTTTTCAGACTAAATTCTCATATATTTTAGTTTTTGTTAATATTTTAATATATATTCTAGTCATGAAAATTGTCACATATGTGCGCTATGAATGCAAGCATGCTACATTTTCAGACAAAATTCCCATCTGGTTTATTTTTTGTTAATATTTTAATACAAATGTATATTTCATAAAAAAATAAGATATTTGTCAAAGAAACAAAAATCACCATGTTATAGACTGTTGTCCACATAGAATATATCCAAAATTTGAATAAAAAACTTGATATGGGCTTTCATCCTTTTTTAAAAAAATCTTTTATTTTTGTCAATTTGGCCAAAAAAAGGAGATTGGAGGGCCTCACCTAAATGGAGTGCCCTCTCTTGCTGCATTGCTAGTGAGAGGGAAAAAAACCCTTTTCATTTCCCTTCTTCCTCTCTTATCTCCCTCTCTCCTCATCTCTCTCTCTCTTACTTTATGGGGTGGGAAGGGCCTCACAAGATGCTTAAAGGCATCTCCGGACCCAATTGGCCCCCCTTTTTCCTTAAAAAAGGAATCATGAGGCATCTTGGTCAGGGACAACCTCGTATCAATAATGCTAGTATCATATAGCTCAGTATCAATCCTTTCATCCTGGTTGAATCGGAATCTGTACCTACGGGTACCAACCTATCCTGGATGGTGCACCCCATTCGGGGCTGGTTTCGGCGATCCAACTCTTGTGTTGGTGTCGGAATCCCAACAAAATGGAGTACTACCACTAGTAACATCCTGTTCTACTAGTATTTCAAACCTTGCTTGATACCAATAGATAAAGAAGATAAAGGTGTCTCATTAGGGATTATATTAACATATCTAATGGAAATTCTAAATAACAGAAACTATAAAACCATAATTTCCAGAATCACAATTAAAACCATTATGACTTGTGATGCACTTCTCCTGTGCTATGTTGATCGTGCTATAGTTGCAATAGAAGTGCCATTTATATTAATAACTTTTTGGAAGCGGTCCAATTGGGAATGGACTTTAATATGACCCTTCGGCTTTTGATTTGTGTGTTTGAAATCTAAACAATTCCTTTTATCCAAGATTTGTCAACTCGGAACCGAATATCGTGCCGGCTGGATGGTGGTATGGGTTGGTACGCCCCCATACTGGACTGTACTAGGCCCGAACAGACACAAAAATGAAAGCTGAGGACAAGGAGAATAGGAGAGGAAGGGAGGTCGGTGGAGACGCCAGCGGTGGCCATTAGAGGACTGCAAAGGCTTTTTGAGGGCTGCTGAGATCTGTGGGGCTCTGCCTAAATGAAGCTGCCAATAACATTGCCAACTTCACTGTACATCGTGTAAAAAAAAATAAATTACGCGATGAAACAAGGATCAGTTGCCCTCGTTTCAACCTTGTGGACACTGTGGGGTTGATTTCAGCCATCTAGGGGCCTCAGTGGCCCTCTAACGGCCTTCTTGCTGCCTTCTCCTCCATCCATATCGCTCCCTCGACTCCCCCCATTCTCTCTCTCTCTATTCTCCTCTCTCGATTAGGGTGGAGCCCCGGATGCCTTGATGGGGGCCTCCCCCCCCCCTTTGCCCCTATCTCTCTTTTCCTCTTTTTCCTTCTCCCTTGCTTTGTTTGCCGGTGTTCCAAATTGAACATCTGAACCGCATCGATAGGATGCCGATATGGTTCGGCACGCCCCTAATTATGTCCAATTCGGGATGATTTGGCAAATGCTGTTTTTATACATCTTATACCCTTCCAGAAGTTTGGAAATTTCAGATTGCTTCTTCCTAGTATGGAGTTAAACTACAACGATTAGGATAGGTTTCCCTGTAGACCATTTCGAACTTCTGGGTTTCATGCTTTGACTGTCTCTTGTTGAATGTTGTTGGTACTAATTGCTAGAGGGTTGACATTGGAGAAGACATGAAGAATTAGTGTTGTTTGTTCCATCTTAAATGTATAAGAATTGTTCCCATAAAGATTTAGCAAAAATGTTACGAGTTTTAAGATGCCATGAAGGAAATTTAATAAATATGTTTTACATCTCTTTGGGAAAATTTGTTAAGCAATAAAAATTTTATATACATAATCTAATGTCTTCTTAGAGCATATAAAACATATAATTAAAATAACAGCAGCTAATAATTAGTTTATGCATTTCATGTAAACAACAAGCCTTATCTCATGTACTTTTGGTGTTCCCTACTTTGTTGTTTCTCTGGTTTTCCATCCAAATGATATTCATGGATAATGCTATCTCTTGGATGTTTTTTTCTTGCATTGTTACATGTCTACTACTTAAATTTTCTTTTAGAAGTTACATTGTAGACGCGGAAAAAAAAAAAATCAAAGTTGATATTGATAATTGTTATAGATGCTTGCACTGAACTTTAATATAATTTTAATTTTGCAATCGAATGTTCTAAATCATTATTGCTACATGACAATGATCATAAATGGTCTTTCAATAATGTGGGATGGTTGAATCCTGAACCAATCTAGCGTGCATTTGATGATCCATATTTTGATTGTTTCCTGATCATGAAGATCTTAAGAAAGACCATACCAGAGAGCTTTACTTGCCGCTCCATTGCTAGTGCTCAGTCTGCTGATCTTGATACCAGATATCTTTACCTGCTGCTCCATTGCTGCCCCATTGTTCACTAATTTTAAACCTAGGGCCTGACAAAAAAAAGAGATTTTCTTATTACAAGACAATCTTCTGGGGAGGGGTCTATGTGATGTGAAGTGCAGAATGTCATTTCTATTTTAGATGCGACATAAATGAACTAACCTACTATGCATGCAATTCATGATTAAAATATTACAGTAATGGAGCTTCACAACCACCTATACAAAAGGTTTCCTTTTAGGCTACCAATTGGTATTATAAAGTCAAGAAATCCTATACATTTAATGATCCTTCATATTTCACATCCAAATTTCCAGATCAATACCTGTCATCCAGCCTTCTCGAAGGGCATGCGATCACTCATCTGCTAATTTTGAGATATTCTACTGAAGGTACTAGCTTATCATGGTTGAAACTTGTTTTCCTTGATGTTAATCATTCTTACTTATGTTTGTGTATTTAAATATTTCAGAGAATTGAGGGCACCTAGATTTTAACGTAAACAAGGTAAGCCAAGTGAAATTCCAGTGGGAACAGGAAAAAGGGGACCCCTATTTAAGTTGCAAAATATCACTATGTGATTATTTTTCACTATATTGAACCTATTATACAGAAATTTTGGAGATATGCGATGATATACCTGATAGATTTAGAGTTCAAATGATGAAGTTGATATGTATTTGCAGGGTTTTATGTCACAGATACACTTCTTGGCAACTTGATTTAATTAGATGGAAATAACTCTTGCAGTGTTGTATGGTTTAGAATGTTGAGCAATGAAAAGAATTTAAGTAAACATGAACTGTCAAAAATGAGAATGTTGAGATGGATATAGGTATAAATGTAGGAGTTGCGCTAATAGAGGACAAAGTTATGGAGAAGTAGATGAGATCATATAGGCATGTGCCCATGAGATTTGAGGCCCTGCCAAGGAGAGATGTTTAAATCTACATTGAAAACTTGAAGAAAAGTTGAATAATCTTGAAGAAAAGTTGAAGGAAAGATGAAAAGTTGAAGAAAAGTTGTGGAAAAAATATATGAATAATCTTGTAGTAACACTAGAAGTTGTATTAATGTGAATAGTTAGTAAAATAAGGAATCCTTGTTTGTGAGAAAGGGAGGAGGACCCACCCACACTGCAATTACCTAGGTTAAGATATTTGGGGATGCACCGAATTGAGCCCCAAACCTTTGGTTGCTAAGCTGAGAGGTATGACCTCTGGGGCAAGCCCTAGTTCATGTAAAATAAGGATTCTTAAGATGCCACATTCAGATAATTGGGACAAGGCCATATGGTGTTGGTTGTTTTGATGGGAACAGTTTCCCTCTCTAGTTGGAATGTGGCTTATTATGTATAAGAGAGCACAAATACAACATTATTTCAGGTATTCTGCATCTATTATTTATGGATGGCTTACGATGCAATGATTTGTGGGCTGAATGAAGATATTTGAAACATGTCTTACATTTTCCTCAAGCTAAAACAAGCTTGAGGTTGTATGTAAGTTAAAAGACACAGTGAAGACAGTTGCACTTGAAAGCAGCCTAGTCATTTGATTGCATGACTCTATGCTACTGCTATCTTAGGAATTTGTGTAGACAGAGCAATATCATTCCATCAATGGCAATAATTCTATGAAAAAAAAAGAGTTAAGAGCTAGGTAAAGGGCTGTATTTGATTGAAATCATTGAATATTTAAATAATTTCATAAAATATTTCTCCAATAAACAAGTCATTTTTTTGAAAGGTTTAAAAGCATATTCATTTATGGTAAAAACCTGGGACATGAGATTCTTTTTCTTATAGTCCCAAATAGTAGACAAATATGCTTGCACACATTCAATGTAAACACATTGGACCTAATACTTATGGCATCTGGAAATGCCTACAAGAAAGGGTCTGCCGTTAGGTCTCGGAAGAATATGAATATCTACTTAGGAAGCTATGGAACTTATCATAGAGAAAAGAGTGTAAATGCATAGCTGACATTGATCATTTTTGTTTAGAGACTTAGAAAGACATTGATCATTTTTGTTAAGAGACTTAGAAAGTGGTATACTGGTGGAATGAGTCAACAGGTAACCATGAAATGATAATGGAATAGGATCTAGGGGTAGGGAGCTGGACAAAATAATTCTTTTAAACTCTAATGTTGCTTGGATTCAGCTCAGGGTATTTAAGACTCTTCTTTTAATATATAGGTCCCAAGGGAGCCAACTGGTTGAGTTGGTAAATTCACTGGGTGTTGGATCCTAGTGATATGGGTTGGACCCAGTCTCATTCCAATTTTCAACTGGGCTTGGGCTTTCTCATGTTCTAGTCTCCATCCAAAAGAAAAACAAATAAAAAGGTACAGGCACTTGTCCTACTAAATGGGGGAATGTTGCTTGAGTAGCCTTTCATTGTCTATGTTGTGCGCTGTGTGGAGAAAAAGGATGGTCCTTGTAAAAGGAATTTGCAGCTGATATCTTAAACAAAAGTCAAAATTCATTTTTATGATATAATTGTGGCCCAAGATGTCCATAACTTTTAAATTTTTTCGATGATGCTTTTATTGAAGGGAAGGTTCTGGTCCTTGTATTAGGGAGATTGCTTTGGAGCCCTTTGCCATATATTTCTTTGTGTTTTACTCTGTAAGATGATAACTTTTATCCTGTTTGTTTCCTTTTTTGGTCTTGCATATCCATACATCAATGGCCATCTATAATACATTGGGATCTGCACATGGGAAGCCTCTGCATGTACCACTTTGAGGAAGCTGTGTATCATAACTTATTTAATTTTCTAACTTTTCAATGCTATTAAATGCAAATAAAATTTTGCTAGATTCCAAAAGAGCAGATTGAAAAAGATTTTCCATTCTTATGTATGAGTTCTTTAATTAGGAAGTTCGTCAGAGAAGCTGCCTGGTATCATGATAATTAGATTCATCATCAAATGCCACAAACCTCACATTACTCCCTCTCAGGAAACCTACCAGATCACATTATTTGTATTGCAGTGTAATGGTTATCTCTTCTTCGCTGCTCCTGTGTGTTCTTTAATTATTTAGACTATGTGATTGTCAGATTCAGCTTAGATGCAGCAGAATTGCTGCCTTGTCTCCTCTCCGCTATCCCTGCAAACTTTGCTTATCTCTGGAAAGTGCTTATCCTCTTGTATGCTTATGGTTCCATTTTCTGTCTTTACCTGGTTTGCTTTTTGTTGCTTAAAAATTATTAGCATTGAATTTGTTCCAGAGGAATCTTTATTAATTAATTACTGAGCACCTGTCCTACCGATCAACACGAAATAACTTTAAGAGCTTCTCTTCTGGCGTGTTTGTATTCAGTATCAATCATAATTAGTGACATTAGCAAGGCAGATTCTAAAGAACTTTGTTGATATTATTTCTCTATATGTCTATGAAAAGTCACTCTTGATTTGAATTGACTATAGGACAAAAATTAAATGTCTAGTTGCTAGTTTAAAATTATTTTTGCATGTTTTGAAATCTATGTTTATTTTGGGGTTGTGGTCAGGGTTTATTTTTGCATATTTTTTGCTGACATTTTTTTCTTAACAAATAGTCCATAAATGACTGATGGTTTATAATATTGAAGCAATCGTCTTGAAATGGTGTGTTTTTAACTTCTCATCACAGATTGTATGTTATGCACAAACTTAATATACCAGTTTTTGTAGACCTTTTTTGTAAAGTCTACAACATAAACATTTGAAGAACTGGTTATGCAACATAAAGCTTAATAAGCATTGCAACATTTATTTAATTCACAAGGACTCGAGGTTGTGGATTATTTTGTTTGTATCATGGTTTTGTGAGAAATTTAGTTCTCATCTTTCCATTTTACCATCGCGTATCTTGTATCCAGCCATTGTTAAATAGTAATGCAGTTTCTGCATGCTTTATTATGAGATAGTACTACTAGAAGGATATTATGATACACTTGATTGTAGCTTATTTGCTTGAATATCTGCCTCATTGTAATCTTGCAAAATGCACTCCTGGATGGTTTACTTCTTTGCTGCTGCATGTGCTCTTGTAGCTCATCGTGACCTAGTTTGTCTCCCACCCCACCACCCCCCCTGAATATATAGGCGTTAATCCATTTGGTAATGCAATCAGATTTATACACTCTTAAAAGATTGGGTATGTAGCTGTTCGATTGTTCCATATTGCTGCTCCTATTTCCACCGTGGTACGTAACAATGAGGCGTGGCATTAAGCATATTGCCTGGTGCAATTTGTAGGACATGATTTTATTGAAAAAAGGGTTTTCTGATGCAGCGATGCATCACTGGCTTAAGGCCCATTAGCATATATGGTTTCACACACTTGGATTGTTCAATGCACACTAGGTGAGTTTATGATTTGCTGATTTTTGACAAATTCAGATATCTTATTTTGTAAGCTTAGATGGTCCAATTGCATGCTGGGTAAGTCTATTATCTTGAACATTGGGTTGCTGACATCTCAAGCATGCATTTGACATTTTGCTTAATCATTAATGTTGTCTCTGTGTTGTTTTTATGTTATTCCAGTAGTATCTTGCAAGGAGAAAAAAATTAGCGCACAGCATCTATATGTTGTTTATTGACTTGTTGGGCCAATTTAGCTGGTCCTTGAAAAGAAAATCATTCTAATGACTGCCCAGTGCCAGCTTAATTGTATTCTCTATTTTTCTATCTGCTTACATTATTGGCACTCTGTTGTTCAAGCAATAGTTCCTTTTCTTTCCATTTGTATCTCCCATTTACTGCCTAATTGGACTGGTTGAGGGCTTCTCCACTTCTCTGCAGGGAAATGATCCAGCACAGACCCTACAATCAAAAAGTTGATGTCTATAGCTTTGGTATCGTCTTGTGGGAGCTTATAACCGGTATGCTTCCCTTCCAGAACATGACAGCTGTTCAGGCAGCGTTTGCTGTTGTCAACAAGGGTGTGCGCCCGATCATACCACAAGATTGCCTCCCTGCACTCGCTGAGATAATGACCCGCTGCTGGGATGCAAACCCTGACGTACGCCCCACTTTTGCTGAGGTTGTCAGAATGCTGGAGAGTGCTGAGATGGAGGTTGTTAACTCTGTCCGCAAGGCACGCTTCCGTTGCTGCATGTCCCAGCCAATGACGACCGACTGAAACAGAGTGGAAGTTAGAGGGAGAGAAGGCAAGGCAGCCTCAGTGTATTTACCATATTAAAGGACTGATCGCGGAAAGTAGAAAATTTGTTGTGTATGTGGGTTTTAGTTGTTTTACCTTTACAAAAGGTTACCTTTTATATTTACTTCGGTTTCTTTCTTGTTGGATGCTCTGTTGTATTAAGTTCCATAGTTTATTTCATCTTTGTTAAACGTGGATGCTCCCATCTTCTTACAGGCATACATGGAAGAAAGATTCGTTTGATTGGTACGGCTGCATAATATTGCCTGCTTGTCATGTGTGAACTCTGTAGGCATTCCCGCATGACATGCCTAGCACTATCGTCTTGCAATTATAAATGTGACATGAAAGAGAGCTGTTTATGAATTTGTCGCTCAGCCAAGTTGAGCAGACTAAGATTAATCACTAATCATCAGGATTTGGTACTAAACTTTTGATGAGACTTGAATAATATGTGATTGCTTGCGGGGATGGTATACTGGAATTTCTAACCTCTTGCATAGGTTATTGCCAGAAAAAGCGGCAAACGTATAGAATGTTTATGATCAGACCCTCTTTAACCAGCACAACTTCCTGTTGCAAGTAAGATTCTTTGACAATCAAGTGCCACCCCTCCAGGAAATTCGTTGGTGTAATTCCAGTGTATTACATAATCACATCCTCTTTGACCGGCACGACCATCTGATGCAAATTACTATTTGATTTGCTGTTTTCAAAGGTGCTACCTTTTTGGATTCATAGAGTTAATTGCCAAGAAACTATCTGTTTCTACCTGAATTTACTAAAATGCAATCAATTCTAAATCTCTGTTTACTTTTTCTTGTTGGTGCGTTTGCTTAGTCTCGTATGTTTCAGAGTAAATAATTCATCTCTATCAGGACAAGTCTATCATCTAGCAAAGAAATTTATCATCACCTTGTTGAATTCAACCGTCAGCCTGCGGTTCTGGGATGCCGGCAGCTCAGTGAGCTCATTTTCTTATTGTCCATCATTGGTTTCTTGGGTATCCCTTCCATGTGGATTGATTTAGGTTAATTTCAACACCTTTTGGAATGATTATTCTGCTGGTTTGGGCTTCATAATCAAGGATCATGAAGGCAATGTTCTACATGCTGCATCTAAGAGAGTTCAATCTATTTTGGTGTCCCTGGCTAAACTTCAAGCCACCTGGGGAGGTCTGATGATAGCAATCTTGCATTATAGATTCAGATATTGTGGTTAGAAGGTGACTCGGTGGTTGTTGTCATGCGGATTCTGTTGATAGCAATCTTGCATTATAGATTCAGATAATGTGGTTAGAAGGTGACTTGGCGGTTGTTGTCATGCGGATTTTTGATCTTCATAAAAGTACAACAGTGATCTCCAACTCTAGGCATCTTCATCCTTTGCTTGCTGATATCAAGAGAGATTGTCATTACTAAATTTCTTCATGGCCACCTATGCTTTCAGAGAAGCAAATCAGCCTGCTAATGCTCTACTGGGTCTTCCCATTTCTTCTCAATTCATCTCAGCTGCTGCATTGCCTCAAAGAATAAAAGCTCTGATGAGCTGATAAGGCCGGAGTTCAATTTTTTCATCACTATGAACAGTGCATAGGATTATGAACAGTGCACTATGAAAGACATTGCCTTCCAGAAATGACATCACATGACCAGAAGTTTGAATTTGAACCCCACGAAGCATCAATTCTTCAGAAACCCATCCAACGGTTGGATTACCAGATTTTACAACATCTGGTCGACCATATCATCTGATACCTGAGTCACAGTCGCAGAGTGATCCTAATATCGTATGACATATGATACAGCAAATACCAACATGGCAACGAGTGCCTTCCAAAAAGATTATAAAATAAACTACATCAGATTTTTGGAAATAGACTTTCATAAAAGATAATGACAGCTAATTAATATGCATTAGAGCTTGTTAAGTTGGTTTTAAGGAATCAAATTGTTGTCGCCATCAAATTTGGAAATCTATCAATCTTAAGATAACAACCGACCATGAAATTTATGAAATTTCAATTAACTTGCAAGGGAAATCAAATGCATATGGCCAAACACTGTATCTGGTAACAATATGCAGCACCCATTGAACAAGATTAAGTATACCATAATGGTGCCAAATGAAGCACAACCCACTTGGCCAGCTTAACGGAATAGTGTTTGGAAAAGTTATGCTTGTTCAGGTGATGATTCAAATTTCAGTTGATGGTATGAGACAGTATAAAAGATAAGACTAGAAAAAGATAGCTTATTCATCTGGCATTCAAACTGGAAACTTTACAAAGGCTTGCAGAAAACTGCAGCCCTGCTTAAGGCTTGCCACCAGACAACTAAAGGAAAATAACATGAAGGTAAAAAAAAAAGGAAAAGGAAGGTGGAGAAAAATTACAGCCCTAGGTTGGTGAGACCTATATATTGTACATGATCGAGAAGCTACTCATTGCTGCTTCCAAGCTTTTGATGTCAAATCACAAAGAAAGACACCTTTTGGCGGAGACGTGAATAGATCTTCAGGAAGATTCTACCTGCTGTGTCACACTTGCAGTTGCTCACTTATCTGAGCAGCAGTAGCATTGGCAGAGCTATTAATTTCCAGCTGGGTCTGCATTCTTACCTTCCTTCAACTGGACAGCTTGAGCAAAACTCTTTGAAATTTGTTTTATGACATCACCAGAGATGACTGATGGGTTCCTTTGATCATTGCTGGCAACTTCTGAAGAGGCCACTCTAGAGTTCGATAGCTGCTGTTGATGCTGCAGCTGCCAAGCTTTCCTCTCCTGCATTGCTTTCTCCCGCTCCTCATAGAAGTCAAAGTCATCAAGAATTGACGTGTCCGCCTCATGATTTTTGAAAATGCTTAGCATCTCCAAACCCTGTTCCAGTTTCACCTGAAGTTTCACCGCCCACCAGTAAACAATGTAAGCCCGCCCAGAGAGAGCACATGAGCAGAGAGTTCAAAAACACTGCATATATCTATTCATCATACAGCAGGATTACTACAGATGAACATTGAAAACTATCTAATAAACATCATTGAAAAGGTGACCAAAGAATTGTATCAACTAATGTCTCACATAATAATGGAAGCTTAGCTAATTATTGATAGGAGAAATTATGTCAGCAAAAAAGTCAAAAAGAAAAGGTTGGACTGTGGAGAGCATTAATGCAAAGTCCAGATCTCTCATGAAATCCAAGTAGCAGCTTGTAGCAGTTTCAAGAATGTTTCATGCTCACTAGGTTTAACCATGATCTAAAAATGACCACAAAAAATTATTAAAAACACGAATGCAACATTATAGGAGACTAGGAGAACAGATGTGCCACCTCTATGCCATTAGCACCGAATTGAAACAAGCCCAGATATCGACAAGTTGGCTTCTAAACCAGCAAGGATACCACCTAGTCTAAACTGCATTCAAATTTCATAATGAATTCATCCAATCTGGTCCATACCCTGTGAATGACAAACTTGGCAACCTACATGCATCTGCATGAACAAGTGCTTGCACACACAGCTTAATGTGCAGACATATATGTGAATAGATCATACAAGAAAACTCCCACCATGGAAGTTAGGAGACAGGAGATTTCTAAACAGAAATAATAACAAATGGTTTGGTGTAACCGTAAAACATGCAGAGTGTTGTGTCATTCATATGTTACCATCTTCTCACAATTTTGTCCTTTTCCTGATCCACCATACAAATGCAGGCATGTTAAAGTGAAATGCAAATATTCAAATCTAATATTTGAATGTATGGTTTCCAATAATACAGAGGAAAAGGGTTTTTTGAAAAAAAAAAAAACATCAGAGTTCAGCCACTAACTTTAAGTAAACAGAAGAAAAATGATGAGTTATGAAAATCTGGGATGGGTTAATTCCAAAATGAGAGGGAGAAAGTAGCAAAAAGATAGATGTCCAGCCAGCACATGGAGGAAGATCACCACCGTGCTAAACTGAAAAATATTTATTCACATAGCCAACCAACTACATTCACTTCTCATGTTTTGGAGGATTAAAGAAATCATTTTTGGGAAGTAAATCAGGAACAAAACAAATTCCAAAAAGAAAGCCTGGATGGGAAGAATAACAGACCAAGAAGAAATATCTTACCTCCTGGGTGTCTCTGCTATTGGTTATTGGCTTATTGTCATTGTTTTCAAGGATGATATGGCGACATAGATTGTTTGGGACATCTTTCACAAGATGCCATTTGACAGGGAACTGACCAGTCCATTTGTCTTGCTGCCAATAGTTCACACTCCTCTCAAAATCCACAGGTCCAATCATCTCAGCAACCCCACAAAACTGTGCACTAGCATTTACCTGTACTTAGTATAACAAAACAACAACCATCAATCCAACTAACATACATACACATATATATAGATATGTGTGCGTGTGTATAACAATATGATATATCATAATTATATTTTCTTAAAAAATCCTGAAATTGAAACAATAAAAGGGACAGAATTCTGCAGTTACCGAGAAAAACAAGAAAACTGGACTGGGATTGTCCTTCTTTTTTGCCTCATGATAAGCTGAATCTAACTTCCTGTTCCCATTGGCAGTGCTGGCCCAAACACCATACTTGATACTCTTATGGACATTATCCTCACTGTAAGATTTTATTATGAAGAACTTGGCATCCTTGTACTCCATAACAAAGTCTGGACTGTTATATAACTCAAACTTAACTTTTGTAGTAGAATCATCAATTTTACCATCCAGTGATGAGTTCTGTTCCACAGCTGGATTCTTTGGTCTAGTGGCCCGTGGCCCTCGGTTTTGCTCACAGAGAAAGTCTGGGGTGCCATTGCAACTACACAATGAAGTGCTACCCTTTCCTCGCTTTCTGCCATTGTCGACTGCACTCAAACTCCGAACATTAATGCCCAATCTGGGAAGGGACCCCCCAATATTACTGCCCTGAGGATAAATACCACCATGAGGGTACACTCTATCATAGGAGCTAAATGAAGATCCAAAACCATAAAAGGGCTTTTGCTGCTGTGGAGCCTGAACATTATTAGAAAAAAATGAATACATTATAAAAGCTAAGTCAGTAAATGTGATGAATTCCCAAAGGAACAGCTAAACAAATTGAAGTTTCAATATATCAACCGAGTCTTGCAACTAATATATATAATTTGTAATAGACTCGGCTGATTCTTTTCAAAAATAAAAAAATTGGCACGCAACCCAATGGTTTAAAATTCTGACATTTTTCGTTGCAAGACAGAATACTAAAATAGATTAATATATAAAATTAAGATATCAAATGATACCTAAATTCAGAAATAAATTGTGAAAACAAAGCAATGCCAATGCAGATCTCATCTTGAAAAGGAAAGGAAATAATTATAAAATATGACATCATTTTTCCTGCTAATGCAACTGTATTCCCTGCACAACAGTTTGCTTTGACTGAACTTTCAAAAAGATGAAAGATAAGCTTCTTAGTTAAAGTTATAGATATCCGCAGGCCAAAGTACAACGAAACACAACTAAATACTACCATACAAGGAGGCAGGCCGTATTGAAATTAATTCTGCATACTAACAACTTTGTAATCTTGAAATCAAATACAACTAACCTGTCGTCAAAAGAAATAGAATGAGGTACCAATATCATAGCCATAGCTTCAACCTAGTCCATGACCAGCTTAACAAAAAATGCAAGAAGTAATTCTAAGAGATCTTAATGTTAACATAGTAATTTTTCTTTTCTTCAAACTAACTTTATTTGCCTTCTTTTTTCCTTTCCTACTACATGGCAAAATACCATTAATTGTGTTCACAGTGTTAATCAAATAATCTATCCATCTTTTTTTACCAAAATATGAAAAACAAGATCATAGATATGACAATATTTATTGGCATCTTACTGTAAACAGACAATAATTTACCCAAACACACGCCTTAGAACAATATACAAATTCTGTAACTTTTAGATTTTTGGGGAGGAGAACAAGGTATGTATCATTTTCAGATGTTTGCAGCAAGTGGTATAACAATAAGAAAAGAAGCAGGAAAAAATAAAATACCGTTCCAGCTAAAGGCATTGTGCTTTGCCCAAATGGCCCAAGCGCACCAATCGGCTGAGGTGAAGCTGCAGGTGACAATGGAGTCAATGACCCTGTCCCATCTGGAGATTTCAACCAATCTGACCATAAGCCGCCAGAGCCAAAACCATCAAGCCCTTGCCTCAAATCATAGAAACCAGGATTACCAAAATTTCCAGCAAAGCTACCTCTACCGAAAGAACCGTATGAAACATGATAACGAGGTCCTGGTCCAAACAGCATGCCACTGGAATTTGATGCATCGGCAAGAAAAGCTCCTTGTTGGTCAATTGGTATTGTTAACTCAGCTTGTGAAACTGGAGTGGGAGAAGTAAGAAATGGCATGCTAGGAGGAACTGGTTGCTGGTAGTAAGGGCTTGAGAACGGGAAATGATGAGGAGTGTAGAGATGGCCATCTCCACTGGCAGGAGGTAAAGGTGTTGTAACCGGAGAATAAGGTCCATAAGGCATCTGAGGACTGTACCCATATCCAGTATGATACATGAGAGAGGGATTCTCATTGTAGACACCCTTCAAAAGAATAAGACACATCTTGTAAGACCTAAATAAAGAAAAAGAATGTGTGATACCAACAAATGAAGAATTATACTTACGGTCGGTCCAACTTCCAAGCCCTCAACATTTAAAAACTGAGGATATTCTTTGTACTCACCAGTAGCATTCTCATACCCTGAAGGCATGCACAGAATTAATGCTCCATGTTAGCTCAAAAATGAAACAATAGCCAAAATAATCTTGTTGGAAACATAACCTTGACCAGTTTTTCAAGTCATTCTGCTTTGTTTGAAAGCAAAAGAACCACGTACAGTTTTTTGTGAGTAGAAGGAAAAGGGAGAGGTAGAATACAAAATTGTGATTCTGATTAACTATTTACATTTCAGAAATTCATATATAACAGCCGATTGCAAATGTATATTATACTTCATTTATTCATTACAGGAGTGAAAATTAGTATATGTCATGCCATGATTCGAGAATATTGAAGGACAGGGTATCTATTTTAAATAATATTTCAAACATTGTCTAGCTTATGCAATCCCCTTATGACATTTATACATGCACTTCATACTCCTATATCGAGACATGTACAAATATTATATTTGAGACAAATAATCTGAACACAAAAATATAAATTCATGAGAATACCAATAAGGGTTCAATAATGGAAACTAACCTCCAGAGAAGAATGCTTGTGCCTGAGGAGCATAGATATTGGTTGGATAAGCAGCACCATGGTCTCCACCTGCATCCAAAGAACCCAGCTGGCCTTGGGCATCTTTTGATAGATTCATGGTGTTTGAGTCATGTGAAACATTAGGTGATATTGATTTCTCATCTTTAGCAGAGAGTGGCTGGCAGTAAAAAATAGTCAGCATCAGCTTGGAATTTATTAACATCAAAATCAAAGATATGTTGATAGAGTAATTACCTGTTCATTTGAATCCTCAGCACAAAGTGTTTTCTGCTCAGCATCTACTTTTGATGATTCCACAGGCTCCATTGAGTCTAATACAAGAGAAAAATGGACAAACTAAGTTTTCTGTTACTAAACGATAAAAATATGGTGTAACAAAAATTGTATGTGCACGAAGAAAACTCTATGTAAATATCCCTTTAGTTACATGAGGAAGTAGGGTCCGTTCCAAGCCAGAAAGGAAAGGATCTTAACGAACTCAAACATGGAAATAGTAATCAAAGCTTATTACTGACAAAAGAACAGCTTTCCATGTGGGAAATCTGCAAATCCTAACACATTATCTAGGTCACAAAACTGCTTGAGGAAATTTTTGTATAATGCCCTTCCTTTTTGACCTATGCTAAAAAAACCCCTTCAATTTCAGCAATAATCAAATAAGCCCAGTCCAGCAGTGGCCAATTTTACTTCACAATATTCCACCACTACCAAACTTCTCTGCAACAATCCACCACCAAAAACTTTCTCCAACACAGACCCTCAGCCAACACCAGAATCGCCTGCATGGAGACCTAATCTAGAAACAATCTTCATCAGAAGAAATACCATGAAGTGACAAAATCAGAGTTCTATAGGTTGAAAAACAAAAATATTATAAAGGCCAATGCCATAGAAAAGGCAGATCTGGTTTTCTTTTTGCATTAACATTCTCGCAAGTCACAGCATAAGATCTGTTATTCCCTGATGATACTTGATTACACCCTTTAAGTATTGGGGTGTGTGGAATAATTATAACAAAGATCCATTTTTGTTATCATAGTTATTATTGGAATTTGCTTTACATGTCTAGTGAAACATTTTAAACTTTGCTTATCAGAGAAAATATATACAAACATGTTCTCTTCTTGCCAAATCAGAAAAATGCTCATACAAAATAGCACTCATATCAATATATGTGACCTTAAGAAATATTGGTACTAAGCATCATAAGTAAACATATTGGATTCATGCTATATAAAATCGAGTTTCGGTTCAGGTTCGAATCCATCAAATCGATTAAGATTTGAACTTGCAGCCAAACTCAATTAACAACCTGATTAGCGTTATGATTTGAGTTTTTTTTTCTTTTCTTTTTCTTTTTCTTCTTCTTCTTCTTCTTTTGGGTGGGGGGGTTCAGTTTAACACATGATTTCAGTGGGCCAACTAGCTAAGGGTTTGCAATTTCTAAAATTGAAAGGACCCTTGTCACAATAGTCCTCTATATATAGCCTTGTGGCTGATTGTGACAGGAAAGGAGCACAACCGAGGAACTGAACGATTGCATTTGTAAAAAGAAAAAAGTCATTTTGAGACAAATATGAATTTATATTTATGTTTTGTTCAATTGAAACATAATCAAAATCTAAGTATCAGCTGGGATTTTGAGACTGAAATAACAGTGGAAAAGAGGTAAAGAGAACTTACATGAAAAAAAGGCATAAATCCAAACATAAAGAAAAGGAATTAACACAGGTGATGTAGCCAACTCTCTTTACATTTCTTTAGTTGTGTTTGTATATTCAGGATTTCTGGTTTTTCAGTTTGAGCATAGCTGCATCCTAGATCAATCCAATATGAAACCAGATCCTATGTGGAATCCAACTTCGATCTGATAAGGTTATTGACAACTTGATTTGGATTCATACCAATTATTATAAAATAATCAGGTCAGGTAATATCATTTACACTCTAAATAATGCCATTAGGCACAATTAACTTTTTAGGCGAAAGGATGCCTCAGTGATGGAAAGAACATGCACAATCCCATGTGACTAACCATGTAATCAGGATCCAAGAACGAACCCAAGAAAAATTCTGTTCAGATCATCAGTCAAATCTCTCTGTTGTGAAACTCCATATTGCTGACCATCACGTCATGAATTCATATTGCTGATCTTCACATCACGAATTCATGTTGCACTCCTTGAAGGTCAGACTTCTCACATTAAGATATTTAGGTTAAAAAAAACATCAACAGCATAAGAAAACTCCAGCTTTCTAGTGACAAGGAACTTATTTACACATAAACTGGAAAAAAAAAAAAAACGGCCTACATTGAAGAAATATCTAGGGGCATATCTTTCTTGTAGTTCATGGCATCATTAAACTCATACCGCAGTTTTGGATCAAAGCAAGTCACACAACAGTCAGAACCTATACAACATACAAAGTAATGATAATTTCATAATATCTCACTAGAAAGGGCTGATTAGATATTGCTTGATCAAAAATAGGATATATGTACGGAGAGATCTAAGAAAATTCACCATGGCGAAACCAAGAGAGGCAATAAGTTAGTCCACCGAGAAAGCATAGTCACAATTTATCAAATTCCTTCCCCAAGATCCAAGAATCCAAAAGGAATGACGCACGCCAACCGAATCAAATACTCTCCAAGAATTCACGACTCAGGTTTGCCCAGATCGAAAGAATGGAATCAAACCACATAAATAACACACCTCTCGGATCCAAACATCCCGAAAATTATATATTTCCAAGTATTTTCAAGAACCAAAAGTTATATATATTTTCAAGAACAGTGAACCAGAGGAAGAAGAGAGAGAAACACTGGTCATACCGATTCGATCCGGCCTAGATCTCGAGTGTCCGCCTCCAAAGAATCGGAATCCGTAGGGGATTTCGCTCTTCTATCCCTTCTACCCCTCTAATTCTCCTTAGATCCCCCTGGGGCGATCTCCTCAGAAAGCGACTCGGAAAGGGTTTAGAAGTCTTCTCTTCTTCTTCTTGCAGAGAGAGAGATAGATGCGAGTCGAGGAAGATAGAGAACGAAAACTGATGGGGCTTTTATTTATAAATAACGGGGATCGGAGGGAGTTAAAATTTTTTTTAAAAAAAAAACAAAGAAATATACAAGCTCTTTCCTTCCCGAGGGATAAAGAGAGAGGTGAGGCGCTACTGGGATACCGATGCCCATCATCCAAAAAAGACTTCGAATTCGACTCCAAAGATACCCGGCCGTCCGGCCAGCGGATCTTCGCTCGAATGTGGGGCTTCAAAGAGTCCGGACCCTCCATGGCCGCGCTGTGTTTGGTCAACCAGGACGATGGGCCCCGCCGGGGCGGTGAAAGTGGTTTCATGACGTGGCAGTGGTGGGGAGCGTGGTGTAAATGTGGGTGGACTCATTGCCAGTGTAAAGTGAGAGGGAGAGATCTGCGACGAAAGTAAGTACTTGGATAAGAGTATTCATTCACTTATCCGGATTAGCATTAAAGAGGGGAATGGTGCCGGGGGGGGGGGGGGCGTCGGGGTGGGGTGGGGATTTTGAATTGAATGGGGCTCTTGGATGCACCATGTGGCAGTCGCTGCTGGCATGGAGAGGGTGGTGATCGAGGATAAGGAGCCGGGTGAGGAGAAATCCTTGTCCTTTGCCGATTCTTAGCAGCGAAGTACAATAATTCAAATTTATGAGTAATGTATGGAATATCTGAACAAGTCATTGACCGCTGACCGGGAGCCTCCGTGCTGCTTAAAGGTCATGTCGTCCCAATGCTAAATTTGTAAATTTCGATGAGATTCAACGCGGATTCGGTGTTTGGTAGGTGGAGTAGATGGTGCACCACCAATGCCTTGAGCGTGCTTGTTGCTCCTGATTCTCCAAAGCTAGAACAAAGCATAAAAGTACTTAGACAAAAATATTTCTTTAATTATCAACTGACGATAACGTGGGTTTTAATGGGATTAAATCTGAACTTCGTTGTTTTTTTCTATAGAAATTTTTATCTAGATTAAGGATTTCAAGAGATGTCAGGTTTGGGCATTGAGGTAGGTGCACAAGAAGTTAATTTTTTTAGTTTGTAATTAAGATAAACTCTAATTTTATATATATATATATATATATATATATATTAAAATAAAGATATCTATCTTGATCCATCATGTATTAGAATAGATGTCTCTATATGTCCTCAGCCTGTAAATAGATTAGATTGACCCGTGACCCGATTCGATCTATGTAGCCTTGACTCTAATCATTTTAAAAGATCCATGGATTTGAATCGGATCGTAAAATTAGATACATTTCATTTTTTAGATCAAATTTTAGATTTATTAAATTTTAATTCAATCTGATCCGATCCAATCTAATCTATAGAGACTCTTGAATTGATTTGGATCTTAATATATATGATCCAACCTGATCCAATCCGAATCTAATACAGAAGCCGAAAAGCTTTCCTATTCGGCCGCTCCAAGCCTTCCATCCGATCGAAACTCCTGAGAATGAAAAAAATTAAAATACACTATGTACATAATATAAAATTTTAAATTATTTTAATTATTTTTAATATATATATAATAGATAATAAAAATTAATTATTATTTTAAAAAAATCACATCCCAAACTGCATGAGGTTATAAGCTAGTATATGTATATATAGATAACAAAGAGTCTTCAAATTCATGCAAAAATTAAATCATAGAAAAATTGTCATGAATTTCAAATTAATTAGATTCTTCTTCCCTAATCCCTCTACAGAAAAATATATTTTTTCTAAAATTCTCTAGATTTATCTTCTTTAATTAGGAGCTTCACTTATCCAAAATTCTTTTTAATTAGAATAGTTGGGGATAAATCCTGCTCCCATCGAAGTCCAGTCTGATGCTTAGCCTAATACAACTGATAATCACGGAAGAACTTTGATTGAAAATTTTTTCTCCAACGGTCGAACCCCACCCGAACTTCTCTAATGGCCGAACTTCTTTCGGACTCCCTCCAGCAGCCAAACCCCAACCGAACTCCTTCAAACAGCCGAACTCCTCCAACGGCTGAATCTCTTTCGAACTCCTACAGTGGTCGAACTCCATCCGAACTTCTCTATCAGTCGGACTCCTTTTGGACTTCTCCATTAGTCAAACTCTTCTCATACTTTTTCTTCGATCGAACTTATCCATAGTCGGACTTCTCCTTTCATCGGACTCTTTTCGAACTTCTTCCATCGGATTCCTACAGGAGCCGAACTTCTTTTGGACTTTTTCTTTAGTCGAATTCCTATAGGAGCCGAACTCCTTCCGGACCTCTCCTTCAGTTGGATTTCTCCAGAAGCCGAACTCCTTTCAGACATCTCCTTCAGTCGGATTCCTATAGGAGCCGAACTCCTTATGGACCTTTTCTTTAATCGGATTTCTATAGGAGCCGAACTTCTTCTGGATCTCTCCTTCAGTCGGATTCCTACAGTAATCGAACTCCTTCTGGACTTCTCTTTCAGTCAGATTTCTTCAGGAGCCAAACTCCTTTCGGATCTCTCCTTCAGTCGAATTCCTACAGGAGTCGAATTTCTTCTAGACTTCTCTTTCAGTCAAACTTCATCTGAATTCCTCCAACGAATTACTTTCAGATTTCAAGTAGTATTCCTTCTAGATGATTTTCTCTAGCTGTATTCTCTTTAGGAGTTCGAACTTTTTTGAAATTGATATATGTCAAAGTTCTTTACCAACTAACGCCTATTTTCTCCAAACTACGGCTATTAAATCTCGATGAATGGGCACATCACGACAGACGATACCTCTCTCCGTAGCAAATCTCATGCAGCCCACTATCGAACAGTTATGGCTGTCATTATCAGTCTGGTGATACCTCTCTTTCCATAGCAAATTTTATGGTGGTCCCGAGCGGTCCACTATCGGACGGTTATGACTGTCACTATCAGTCTGACGATACCTCTCCATAACAAATCTTATGCGGCCCCGAGCGACCTACTATCGGATGATTATGACTATCACTATCAGTCTGCTATAGGCTCCATCTATAAAAAAGGACCCTCGGATACATTTTCTCTAAGCTTTCTTCTCCTTCCTAAAACTCTGCTAACCTCTTTTCTGAGCACTCTATTTCTGTTAGCCAGAAGAGCTGACTTAATCGTCAGAGGGTCCTACCAAAGTCACCACTACCTACTCCGGATGGGACTTTATTTTGCAAGTCACCAACGGCGACCTCTTCTTCCTCAACTCCAGCTCGATTCAATATCAGTCAGATTCTGCACCAATAGGATTGGCGCTAGAGGAAAAGCCCTCGATTTCTGAGATTTTTTTATTCTTAAAGAAGTATTCGGCAGCGATCTTTCTTCTTCCTCTCTAGAGTTCTTTTCAAAAAAAAATGCCTCCCAGGAAAGCTTCAATCCGACGATCAACGACTTCTGTAGCCAGATCCCGTCCAGACCTATTCGCTTTCACTTCAATGCCGGCAACTCAAACTCCACCTACAGCCATGGTGGATGTGGAGCAGTTCAACCTACTGGTTCAGCAGGTTTGCGATCTCACGGAGGTAGTGCAGGCCCCATCATCGATTTGATCGGAGCAGACTTTTTTGAAGCCCCATAATCCAGTCTGGGGATGGCCGACTTGGGCTAGCCGATCGATGATCTTCAAAAAGAGAAAGCAGAGGGTGGAGAATCCTTGCTCGGACCATGACTCGAACCAGGGGGAGCCTTGCACCTGTTCCATCAGAAAACCCTGGAGATCAACGATCGTAAAGATCTCCTGGATCAAAGACTCCTGAAAATGAGCCGACGAATCAAAGAACTCCGCCATACTCTCTCCTCACACAATAATGATATTTGCACTGATCTTTCTTTTTCTTAGAGGATTATGCAGGAGCCAATTCCACCGAACTTCAAGCTTCCATAGTTTGAGAGTTACGATAGGACCACCGATCCGATCGATCATCTGAAGACCTTTCAAATAATGATATCGCTCCATGGCGCGTCAGATGTCATTTTATGGTGGGCATTCCTATCTACCCTCAAGGAAGCCACCAGGAATCGGTACTCAGCACTTAAGCTGGGTACCATCTTTTTTTTTGATCAAATGAGCCATTAGTTTGCGGCTTACTTTGTCAGCAGTCAACATCCACGTCGAAATTTAGATTTTTTGATGAATATCAGACAGAAGAAGGAAGAATCTATCCAGACCTATGTCATCTGATTTAATGCTGCTGCATTAAAGGTCCAAAATTTGGACCAGTTTGTTGCAATGGCCACACTCAAGAATGGCCTTCAGAAGAATGATTTGTTGTTCTTCCTGGAGAAGAAGTATTCTAGAGACTTTGCTGATCTGTTAGCTCAGACTGAAGGATATGTTCGAGCGAAAGAGGCCTTCAAGTTGAAGGATGAGAAAGCTGCGAGAGAGTGGCAAGCGGGCGAGTCTAGTAAACCCGCAGCTGATGAAGGGCTTAATGAAGCTTGGCCACGCTCACAGACTCCTCCAGAGCGCAAGCAAGCTCGAACTCCTCCTCGAGCTCATCGTCAAAGGAGCTTCAATAGAAGGGCACGACGAAGTTCTTCTCTCAGAAGATTTCGTAACTACGTCCCCCTCAATGCTCCAAAAATGCAAGTATTGATGGAGATCAAGGAGCAACTACTAAGGTCTAAAAGGATGCGCACTCATCCTAGCAAGTATAATTTCAGCAAATACTATTTCTACCATCGTGACCATGATCACGATACTGAAGAATACATTCAGCTCCAAGACGAGATCGAAGAGCTTATCAGAAAAGGTCGACTGGGTCGATTCCTCAGACACTGGCCTAATGAAAGAAAAGATCGATCGAGGGCACTGCCACAGTCAGAACCACCAAGGAGGAAGAAACAACAAGAAGATCGATCGCCTCTCAGCATCATCAACACTATCTCTGGGGAACTTCGGCCAGAAGAGGCTAGTAGATCTGAGGGGTCAGTGAAGAGATGGAGGACTAAAGAATCCATAACCTTCACTAAGATAGATGCACGGAGAGTACAGTTTTTGCACAATGATGCGATTATAATCTCTTTAAATATAGCGGACTATGATGTACATTGCATCCTAGTTGATAATGGAAGTTCGGTTGATGTCTTGTTTTATGATGCTTTCTCCAAAATGTCGATATCTAATAGTCAGCTAGGATCAATAAACTCCCCACTAGTAGGCTTCGCTGGTGCTGCAATATTAGTTGAAGGTGTAATGACTCTAGCTATGGTTGTAGGGTAATATCTAAAATAATCCAGAGCGTAGGTAGATTTTCTGGTAGTAAAGGCACCCTCCGCTTACAATGTAATTCTCAGTCGATCTAGTCTAAATACACTTTGGGCGGTGATGTCAACTTATTATTTGAAGATGAAGTTTTCGATAAGTTACGGGATCGAAGAGATCAGAGAAAATCAAGTTCTGGTAAGGCACTGCTACTCAATTGCCCTACAAAAGGAAGAATGGTCCGACCCTTGTCTCGTTGATGGACTAGATGTCCGCGATGATCTTGCCGGATAACGGGATGAGACCATAGAAGATCTGGTGACCATCATCCTGAATGACAAAAATGTGGAGCATACGGTGCAAATTGGCTCTAATCTGAAAGATGAAGTTTGAAAATAGCTCATCGCCTTCTTACGAAGGAATGCCGACGTCTTTGCTTGGATTCCAGTGGATATGCTTGGGATTGACGCTGAGGTTATGAAACATCGACCGGCCATTGACCCTAAGCATTGACCAATGAAAGAAAGAGTCCGAGGCCATGTGCTAGAAAGGTAGAAGATAATAGCAGAAGAAGTCGACAAGCTTCTCAACACCAGATTTATCCGAGAAGTCAGCTACCCAACCTGGATCTCTAACGTGGTCTTGGTCAAGAAAGTCAATGGCAAGTGGAGGATGTGTATCGACTTTAAGAAGCTTAACAAGGCCTGCCCAAAAGATAACTATCCTTTGCCCAGAATCAATCAACTGGTGGATGCGACTTCAGGCTACGAGCTCCTTACCTTCATGAATGCCTTCTCTGGCTACAACCAAATTCGGATGGCACCAGAAGATGAGGAGAAGACTGCTTTTTTTACTAATCGTGGTCTTTACTGTTACAGGGTCATGCCCTTCGAGCTTAAAAATGTAGGCATGACTTATCAACGCTTGATCAATAAAATCTTTAAGGAGCAGATCGACCACAACATGAAGGTTTACGTTGACGACATATTGGTCAAAAGCTAAGAGATAGTCAATTATGTCGCTGACCTTGAAGAGACTTTCGATGCGCTCAGAAAATATAAGATGAAGCTAAACCCAACCAAATGCACCTTTAGGATAGCCTTAGAAAAATTTTTAGGATTCATGGTTTCGAGATGAGGAATCAAGGCCAATCCGAAGAAAATTCGAGCTATCCAGGAGATAACCGCTCTGAAGTCCATCAAGAAAATTCAGCGCCTAACCAGAAAGGTGGCATCTTTGAGTTATTTTATCTTGAGATCGGTCGAACGCTACATGTCCTTCCAAATCCTCAGAAAATCAAAAGATTTTTATTGAACTCAGGAATGCCAAAAGACGTTCGACAAGCTTAAGAACTATCTTGGCTCGCCCCCTACTAGCCAAACCCGAATCTAGAGAGGAGCTGTTTCTCTACCTTACGATCTCCCCTATGGCACTAGCGGCAATCTTGGTCAAAGAAGAGGTGAAAGTACAACGATCAGTCTACTACATAAGTCGGATCCTAAGAGATGCCAAAATAATATATACAAAGTTGAAAAAATTGACTTATGCTCTTCTGATTGCAGCAAGAAGACTTCGATCTTACTTCCAGAGACATGTTATAATGCTCTTCACTGACCAACCGATTAAAGCAATCCTTCATCAAACGGATGCTTTCAAAAGAATTACAAAATGAGCCATTGAATTAACGAAGTTCGACATCAACTACTGACCTCGGCTAGCAATCATGGCTCAGGCACTGATCAACTTCATAGTTGAATGCACCATTCCACATGAAGTCGAGCTTGAATAGAGCAAGACTGACATCCCGTGGCTACAACCGAGCCTCTTCGAAGAAAGTGCTGATCTTTTCGAAGATTTTTGGGCCCTGTACGTGGATGGTTCATCCAACTCCGCTGAAGCAGGTGCGGGGTTAGTCTTAGTCAATCCTGAGGGAGTCATCGTCGAGTATGTGCTACGCTTCGAATTCTTTACAACTGATAATGGGGCCAAATATGAAGCACTGATCATCGGATTAAAAATAGCAAGAGAGTTAAAAGTAGATCGGCTTCAAGTCTACAGTAATTTTCAATTGATGGTCGGCCAAAATAGTGGCATATACGAAGCACGAAAAGAAAGTATGATGAAATACCTTGAGAAAGTGAAGAATTTGGCTCCGCCCTTCGGCAGTTTTGGCATTCAATAGATTTTGAGGACAGAAAATACAATAGTCGACCTCCTCTTTAAATTGGCCACTTCAGCCTCAGCTGAACTGCCAAAGAAGTATTTTTTAAAACTCTAAAATGCCCAAGCTTAGAAGAATCATAGTTCATTATGCAGATGGAGCTCGAGCCAAGCTGGATTGACCCGTTAGTTGCCTATCTCAAAGAGAGAGTTCTTCCTCGTGATCCAAAAGAAGCTTGGAAACTCAAGAATCAAGCCTTCCGATTCGTTTTGTATGAGGGTAAGTTGTATAAGAGATCATATTCACTACTGCTGCTGAGATGTCTCCGACTTTCAGAGGCTGATTTTGCATTATGAAAAGTGTACGAAAAAATTTATGAAAGTCATATAGGAGCTAGATCCTTATCACAAAAACTACTTCGGCAAGGATACTATTAGCCGATCTTGTACCATATTTCTATGGAGTATGTCAAGAAATATGATCGCTGTCAGAAAAATACAAACATACAAAGATAATCGGCCTTCAAGCTTACTCCACTGAGCATACCTTGGCCATTTGCGCAGTGGAAAATGGATATACTTGATCCTTTTCCAATGACATCCGAGCAACGAGAGTTTTTTCTGATCGCGATCGACTACTTCACCAAATAGGTCAAAACTAAATCACTAGAAAAAATTATCGAGGCCAGGGTACAGGACTTCATCTGAAAATCAATCGTCTATCGGTTCGGTCTGTCCCAAATCCTCATAATAGATAATGGGCGATAGTTCACTGGAATGAGGTTCACTGAGTTCTGAGAATATTTAAACATCTTTCATCACTTCACGTCAGTAGCTCATTCATAGACAAATGGAGAAGCTAAAGTGACCAACCGGATCCTGCTGTAAGACATCAAGATAGGACTCGACGAGGCAAAGGGGGCCTGAACGGACGAATTCTACCATGTCCTCTGGGCGTACCGAACTACTCAACGGCTGTCGACTGAGAAAACACCATTCGTCTTGGCTTTCAAAATAGAGGCAGTCATCCCAATCGAGCTTAAGCTTTCATCAGCGTAAGTCGTGGCCTTCAATGAGCAATGTAACTCACAGAACCTCAAAGTCAACCTCGATCTACTGAAAGAAAAAAGAGAGGAAGCCTAGGTTCGGATGGCGACCTACAGATGAAGGATGGTTCGATACTATAACTCTAGAGTCAGAGATAAAATATTTGGAGTGAGGGACTTAGTGCTTCGATGAGTCATCATCTCTCAACCTTAGAGCCAGGAGAAGCTTGCTCCGAATTGGGAAGGCCCGTATAAAATAGAGAAGATCGTCCGATTCGAAACTTATCGCCTGAAGGAGCTTCAAAGAACAACGCTCCCACGACCTTGGAATTCAGAAAATCTGAGGATTTACTACCAATAATTTTTCTTCAATAAAACTCCTCCATTTTGATATTATGGTTTCTTGGTGCAAAAACTATGTGATGACAGGAAAGAAGTAATCAATAATGACCATGTTAGGAACAGGAGGAGAACCTCATCCTAACATGAGCAAGTCGAAGAACTTGTTCATTTTAGACGAGATGAGGAGAGAGGCCCTGACAACGGTCTTTATATGCTCCTACAGTCCGTTAGGAATAGAAGGAGAATCTTATCCTAACGTGAGCAAAATCAAAGACCTCGTTCATTTTAGATGAGATGAGGGGAGAGGCCTTGACAATGGCTCTTTTGTGCTCCTACAGTCCGTTAGAAATAGGAGGAAAATCTCGTCCTAACGTGAGCAAAGTTGAAGGCCTTGTTCATTTTAGACGAGATGAAGGAAGAGGCTATGATAATGGCCCTTATGCGCTCCTACAGTCTGTTAGGAATAGGAGGAGAACCTCATCCTAACATGAGCAAAATCGAAGGCCTCATTTATTTTAGATGGGGTGAGAGAGATAAGAAGCTTCACGTCAACTTCACAGAGAAGATCTTCTTCAACCTTAGCTAGAGATAAAATCTCCTCCAAGTTTCAACGTCAATAGGATAAAGATCTTCTTCAACCTCGACTGAAGATTAAGATCTCCCCCGAGCCTTCAACATCGACCTCAACAGGAGATAAGATCTCCTTCACCTGGAGAAAGATCTTCTCCGAGCGTTCAACAGGAGATAAGATCTCTTCAACCTCGTTGGAGATAAAGATCTTCAACGTAACAAAAGTAAATTTCTTCAACCTGGCTGAAAGATCTCCTCAACGACTCAAAAAAGATAAGCTCCTTAAGAAAGATAAGATCTCTCTTCAACTTCGATCACAGAAGATAAGATCTCCTTCAACCAGGCAAGAATGAAGTGCAAATCCAAAAAAAACTTGGCAGTTATCTTTTTATACTTTCTTCCTTCGAATTTCAAACTCAAAAATGGGAAGACTATTGCTGAGGAGAAACCCCACTCCTGCTGAAGTCCAGTCTGATGCTTAGCCTAATGCAACTGATAATCACGAAAGTGCTCGATTAAAATTCTTCCTCCAGCATCGAATCTCAGTCGAACTCCTAATGAACCCCTCCCAGACTCCTCCAGCGATCAGCCCTAGTCGAACTCCTTCAAACAGTCAAACTCCTCCAGCAGCGAATTCTTTCAGCGATCGAACTCACATCCGGGACTTCTCCATCAGTCGAACTCTTTCCAGACTTCTCCTTCGATCAGATTTCTCCGTCAGTCGAACTCCTTCCGAACTTCTTCTTTCATCGGATTCCTGTAGAAGCTGAACTCCTTCCAGACCTCTTCTTCAGTCGGATTTCTTCAGAAGCCAAACTTCTTTCAGATCCCTCCTTCAGTCGGATTCCTACAAGAGCCGAACTCCTTCTAGACATCTCCTTCAGTCAAATTTCTCTAGGAGCCAAACTCCTTCCGGACCTCTCCTTTAGTCGGATTCCTGTAGAAAACTCCTTTCGGACCTCTCCTTTAGTCAAATTTCTATAGGAGCTGAATTTCTTTCGGACTTCTCCTTCAGTTAAACTTCATCTGGATCCCTCCAGTGGATTACTTTCAGATTTTAAGTAGTATTCCTTCCAGATGATCTCCTCTAACCGTATTCTCTTTAGAAGTCTGAACTCCTTTGAAATTGATATATGTCAAAGTTCTTCACCAACTAACGCCTGCTTCCTCCAAACTACGGTCATTAAATCTTGACGAATGGGCACATCACGACAAGCGATACCTCTTTCTCCTAGCAAACCCCATGCAGCCCCGAGTGGCTCACTACCGAATGGTTATGGCTGTCACTATCAGTCTGGATACCTCTTTCTCCGTAGCAAACTCATGCGGTCCCGAGTGCCCACTATCGGACGGTTATGGCTATCACTATCAGTCTGACGACACCTCTCTCTCCATAACAAATTTCATGCGGTCCCGAGCGGTCTACTATCGGACGGTTATGGCTGTCATTATCAGTCTGTTATAGGCTCTGTCTATAAAAAAGGATCCTTTCAGATACGTTTTTTCTAAGCTTTCTTCTTCCCAAAACTCTGTTGATCTTTTTTTTGAGCACTCCATTCCTGTTGACCAGAAGAGCTGACTTCATCATCGAAGGATCTTGTTGGAGCCACCACCATCGATTCTGGGCGGGACTTTATTTTGCAGGTCACCGGTGGCAACCTCTTCTTCCTTAACTCCAGCTCAATCCGACGTCGACCAGATTCTGCATCAACAAAAACTAAACTTCTATAATAAAAAAAATTTATGAATTAAAAATATAAATTAATATATATTTTTTTAAACTAAAAATCATTATATAAAATTTATCCGTTGTGGCATCATATCCATAACCTAGTAACTTAAGCAAAAAAAGGGTTAACCACAGTAGCTTCTCTTAGATATAATAAGGGCTACAAGCATGTCAGTTCATCAGAGAGATGGGCACAACTCCTATATGATTCATATCTATGCTGGACTGAAATATTAAATTCTAAACCAATCCGATTCCCTTCAAGTTGGATCCAATTAGATTTGGTACAAATTTATCAATCTATCAGATTTTTTATTCATCAGGTCAAGAATACTCGAAGACATATATTATATTGAACATATTATATAATAAAATAATAGTAGGCAATACGTAGACGTCATCAAGAACACATATATAAAATTTGATTAATAACCACATAATAATAATTAGCAGTGAAGATTATTGATAAATTATATTATGAAAACAAACTAACTTCTTGCATTTAAGAAGGATCTGAAATATACAATATGCTAGTTTTGACTCAGTTAAGTTTGGTTTCGGTTCAGATTAATAGTTTAGAGATTGAAATCCGATCCATACGTGAAATAGATTGTATGTTAAAATCCAGATCTAATTCAAATAATTTTGGTTCGAGTCGAACCATATTATTTCAAAATGGTTCTTGATCAAAAGCGGGTCAATCCAATCTATTGTAGCCCTAAATAGGATAGCATGCATACTCCTTGATAATGGTGGAAAACTCGTAGAGCCTGCTCCAAGTCATAGCACAAGGAGGAATTCTGGGATATGAGTAACGAGTTAGCCTAGCGAAGATGGACCAAGCTAAACATGGGACGACCTTAGCTGAGGAATAATACTAGCAGCAGAATCTTTAGCATCCTTGCTTACGTGATGATGATTGCAAGTAGACGGATTACCTCATTTCATCTTGTTAGGATATATATATTGCATACAGATGGATGACCATGCGACTCTGGTTTAAATATAATCCATAAAATCAGAAAATACAGGATCCCACAAAGTCCGTGGGCATGTCTCATCCTATTATCAGATCTAGTCTCCAATGTGTTCAACGATATAAGAAGCGATTCAATCTATCGCTTTGTTCGTCTTCTGAAAGATATGTCAAATGAACATTATGGCAGACTGACAAAGAGAGATATTCAGATGTTATTGAGAAGTGGATGAACCTCCAACTGTCTCATGTGGCTCCAAATCCAACCGACGACGATAATCAAATCATCCTAAATGCAAATCCTTCGAGAAGATGGTGAAGGCAAAGTGAAGTGTTTTAAGGCATTCTAGCTCATCCTCAAAGCAGAATATGGGTGAAGATCAAAAGCCTTGAGCATCCCTTAGGTGACAGATGTTTCATTGTTTGTGAGCAAGCCAGAGTTCGCTGATTGGTACAATCAAATCGAGCCGAGTCAAGTAAAGTAATTAAAAACTTGAGTTCAACTCGACTCAAAATACTTGAGCTCAAAATTTGACTCGCGCTTAACTGGGTCTTAATATCCCAAGCTCAAATTCAGCTCGATAAAAAATAGACAAGGCTTAGATTCGACTCGACTCGACTCAACTCAAATATGAACCGAACCATGCTCGAATTTGAGCTCAAAATTGAGTCTTATCTTACTAATTATATATATATACACACATACACACACATATGTATGTATGTATGT
>QRFJ01000224.1:1488014-1583267 GCA_006176705.1 Cocos nucifera | reverse complement strand
AATTATCTAGATTAGAATTTATTTTGATTAGATCAATTTAAATCTAATTTTTTAGATTATTATGAGATAATTTAGATCTGAAAACATGCATGATTATGATACATGAGATGTATGCAAAATATGCCTTGATTAGATCTAAATTTGTATATGAGATATATGATATAGATCTATACTGTTTTGTAGATTTACATGTTCCTGATTAAGGCGTTCCTCTTGGCCGTCCGGTCATAAGAACGAAGAAGGGTTTAAAGGCCCTCTCTTCCCATTCGATGGGGTGTTCTTATGACGTGTAGGGGTGCTGCGTGTTCGTCCTTAATCAGAAACCCAAAACTTACTTTCTGCAAAACCCTAGATCCTGAAACCCTAGGATTTATTGTGCATATTTTGTTTATGAACCCAACTTAATTAAGAATTAAGTTTATGGAATATTAATTAGGTCTAAAATTGAGAATTTCAGATCTAAGACATATTCATAATACTGGGTTCGGGCTTGGGTAGCTCAATTAGGTCTAAGCGGTTGATCAAACCGAATCAAGAGTTGGTTAGATGGGATCAACAATGCTTAAATTGACCAGCCTAATAGGATTAAGTCTGGGTCAAGATCGAGTCACGATCAAGCAAGACCTAATTAGGCTCAGAGGTTAGAGTCTGGATTGTAGGCTAACCCAATTGGTTCTGACTCAACAATTTGGTGTCTAAGGTAAGTTTGGCACAGACGACCGACTGGTTTTTAATTGGAAGCTACTCGACCTGAATGCGTTCTTGTGCGAGTTAACGGCATATTCCTTCCACCGGTCTCACTTACCTGGCCATATCTGTTGACACAGTTCTGATCTGAGGTGGTCAATAATCCGAGCTAACCCATGCCACTAGGTTAGTCATAATTGTTATGACTAAGCCAAGTCTAGTTTAATGAGACCTGAATCAATTCTCCCTAAGAAAAGATTAAGTCTGAGGTCTTCCACCATTGTAGACGTGCGGGCCCTTCCCGGGGTTGATTGTTCTCGGCTGGATACAGTGGCTCAGTTGCACCGGGAAGATGCAACCATGTCTATTAGGCATTGGATGCTATGGGCTGGAGGATGAGTTGGGCTCAATATTTCGGATACGGTGAGAGACCCAATTAGGAACCCAGTCTATGCAAATGGTGGGTCTGACTTAACTAAGGAGTGGATCAATATTCCGGATACGGTGAGATTCATGAATTAGAGACCAAGTTTGGGTGCACCATGATTAGAGAATCATTGAACAAGAGTTGTTCACTCATTGGCTAACCCATCACCAATAACTGTTAGGTGAGGTGATGAGTCAGTTGGTGAGACCGCACCACCCACTAGAAATCATCAATCGTGGAGATTTTCGCATCTCTACAGAGGGAGTGTAGGGATCCGAGAAAATAGTGGGAGCTAATTTGTTTAAAAATAAAATCCCTAAACAAATTGGTCAAGTCAAAATTACAGTATCTAACTAGAATCTTTGACTCTCTACAGGAAAATGTCTGCGTCCAACCCACTTGGCACGTATCCTAGACACACATAGACTGACTGGACCCAATTATAAAGATTGGCTCAGGAACTACAAAATTATTTTGGGTTCAGAGAAGTTAACACATGTTTTGGACCAGGACCCTCCCACCTTACCAGCTCGTCCATCCACTGAACAGAGAGCGTCTCTGGAAAAATGGATTGACGAAGACAATAAGGCCAGATACTACATGTTGGGCTCGATGTCTGATGAGCTCCAGCGCCAACATGAAGATATCGGGACTGCTCGCCAAATGTTGGCTCACCTGCAGGAGATGTTTGGTGAACAGAGTCGCGCAGCCAAATATCAAGTCACAAAATGACTTTTTAAGGCTAAGATGCGTGATGGGCAGTCAGTCCAAGATCACTGTCTGACAATGATCAAGGACATGGAAGAGCTTGAGAAGCTCGGTGTGAAGTTGGACTTGGATCTGCAGAACGATATTATTCTGCAATCCTTGACTGATGCATATGGGCAATTCATCATGAATTACCACATGCATAAACTTCAAAATTCCTTGGCCGAGTTGAATGAATATGCTGGTTACCGCTGAGCTTTCTATGAAAGGTTCTAAAGGCTCAGTTCTTGCTATGGAACGGACTTCTTCCAAAAGAAAGTCTTATGGAAAGAAAAAGAAGTCTGTGAAAAAGCAAAAGGTGGAAGGATCAAAGAAGAAGAAGGCAGAACCGAAGAAGAAGGTCGATGGCAAAGGAAAGTGTTTCCATTGCAACAGCGACGGCCATTGGAAGCGGAACTGCCCTACTTACCTGGCCACCCTGAAGAACAAGAAGGAAGGTCCTTCTGGAGGTATGCTCGTTATTGAGTCTAACCTTACGGTTTCTTCTGCATCCAGTTGGGTGCTTGACTCTGGTTCTAGTGCTCATCTGTGCACTTCTATGCAGGGTCTTGAGGATAGCAGGAGGCTGAGGGATGGAGACATGATCCTACGCATCGGTAATGGAGCAAGAGTTGCTGCAGTAGCCGTGGGAACATACCCTCTTCGATTACCATCTGGTTTAGACTTAGTTTTAAAAGACTGTTATTATGTGCCTGCAGCTAGCAGGAATTTGATTTCTGTTTCATGCTTAGCACAAGAAGGTTATGTGATCACCTTCTTTAAGGACCATTGTAACATTCTTTATGAAAGAAATAAAATTGCAAATGGTTTCCTTGTTAATGGTCTTTATCAGTTGCATATTGATGTACCTGTTTTAACTATCGAGCAAAACGTGAATGCCAAACGACCTAGGGATAGTCCAAACGACAGATATCTATGGCACCTGAGATTAGGTCATATAGCAGAAGATAGGATTAACAAATTGGAGAAAAATGGGCTATTGAGTCCATTGACTTTTGAGTCATATCCAACTTGTGAATCTTGTCTTCAAGGCAAAATGACTAAACTCCCTTTTGTTGGACATGGGGAGAGGGCCACAGATCTCCTTGCCCTAGTACATACTGATGTGTGCGGCCCATTTGATGTGCCGGCTAGAGGCAATTTTGTCTACTTCATTACCTTTACCGATGATCTGTCTAGGTATGGGTATGTGTATCTTATGAGACATAAGTCTGAAGCTTTTGAAAAGTTCAAAGAATTCAGACATGAAGTAGAAAAACAAACTGGAAAACCCATTAAGGTTCTTCGATCAGATCGAGGAGGTGAATACCTTAGCCGGGAATTCCTAGACTATCTTAAGGAAAATGGCATAGTCTCTCAATGGACTCCACCAGGAACACCTCAACTCAACGGGGTTTCAGAACGGAGAAATCGGACTCTATTGGATATGGTTCGATCCATGATGAGCTTCACAGACCTCCCTGATTTTCTTTGGGGACATTCATTATTAACTTCAATCTATTTACTGAATAGGGTTCCCTCTAAAACCGTTCCTACCACACCGTATGAGATATGGCACGGTAAGAAACCAAGTCTGAGTCATCTCAGAATTTGGGGTTGTCCGGCTCATGTCAAAAGACAACAAGCGGACAAGTTAGAGTTTAGGTCCTTTAGAGCTCGATTCATAGGATATCCTAAAGAGTCATTAGGATACTATTTCTACATTCCAGAAGACCACAATGTGATTGTGAGTCGACATGCCATATTTCTTGAAAAATAGTTTATTCAAGATAGTGGCATTGGAAAGCAGATTAAGCTTGATGAGAAAGTCTCACAAGCAGAACGAGCTAAGGACCAAGTGGAACCAAATCAGGTTGAGCCAATAAGAACACTACCTCCTCCACCTCGTAGATCGGAAAGAGTTTCCCGTCCCCCTGAAAGATACTTAGGTATTATTTCAGAGGATGTAGAGGAAATGTTCCTCATAGGTAATGGTGCTCATGGTGATGATCCCAAAACCTACAACGAGGCGATATCAGATATCGACTCCGAGAAATGGCTTGAGGCAATGAAGTCAGAGAATCGACTCGATGCACTCAAACCAAGTCTGGACCTTGGTAGATCCACCAGAAGGTATAGTACCTATTGGGTGTAAATGGATCTTCAAGAGAAAGATTGGTGCAGATGGGAATGTGGAGACATTCAAGGCTAGACTGGTGGCAAAAGGTTATAGTCAACGTGAAGGCATTGACTATCAGGATACCTTTTCCCCGGTAGCTATGCTAAAATCCATCCGCACATTGCTTGCTGTTGCAGCCTATTTCGATTATGAAATATGGCAAATGGACGTGAAAACGGCATTCCTAAATGGATATCTTGAGGAAGATATCTATATGGAACAGCCGCTAGGTTTCACATCCAGTGATACTGATCACAAGGTTTGCAAGCTGCAAAGGTCCATATATGGACTTAAGCAAGCATCTCGGAGCTGGAACACTCGTTTCAATGATGTGATCAAAAAGTTTGGTTTCATCAAAAATGAAGAGGAACCATGTGTTTTCAAAAGGGTCAGTGGGAGCGCTGTTGTCTTCCTCGTATTGTACGTGGATGACATCCTCCTTATTGGGAATGATATTCCCATGTTGACATCAGTCAAGATGTGGTTGTCCAAGGAATTCTCCATGAAAGACCTAGGTGAAGCATCCTTTATTCTAGGAATTAAGGTCTATAGGGATAGACCGAATAGGATGCTAGGACTTTCACAGAAGATGTACATAGAGGAAGTACTAAAGAGGTTTAGTATGGAAAACTCTAAGAGGGGATTAATACCCTTCAGACATGGTATTCATCTTTCCAAGAAGATGTGCCCCAGCACACCTGAGGAAATAGAACGCATGAGCAAGATCCCTTATGCTTCTGCAATAGGGAGCCTCATGTATGCCATGCTATGTACACGACCTGATATAGCCCATGCTGTGAGTGTCACAAGCAGATATCAGTCAAATCCAGGTGAAGAACACTGGACTTCTGTGAAATGTATCCTTAAGTACTTGAGAAGAACTAAGGATATGATGTTGGTCTTTGGTAACGGAGAACTCCTAGTCCAGGGATACACAGACTCGGACTTCATGTCCGATATAGATGATCGAAAGTCGACATCTGGCAGACTGTTTGTGCTGGAAGAGTTCCTAAGCAAACGGTGATACCATCTCATCCGCGATTACCTTGAGAAAGGTTACGTTGAGGTCAAGAGAGTCAACTCCGCAGATAATGTGGCAGACCCACTTACAAAGCCGTTGGGCCAGCAGAAGATCGAAGCCCACCTTGAGAAGATGGGACTTAGACTTGTAGCCAATTGGCTTTAGGACAAGTGGGAGATTGTTAGATATATGTGCCCTAGAAGCCAGAATTGGCTGACACTTGTAATACACTTCTAGGGGCAAAATTATAATTTTGACTATAATTAATAAAATGGGTTATTTTCTATCACATATGTGTATTTAGTGTCTGTGATACATCCTTTGAGTTAATGGTAATGATAATTCATATTTTCAAGAGTTGAAAATTTAAGACATGAATAATCATTATTAACTCATAAACAGCTCCCGACCATAGGATCATCACGAGGATGGTGATTGATCCGGAAGGTTGGTGTACGATCGCTTCTCTTTAGTAGATGAGTCTTGAGTCTACGGTGTGGAGACACCGGAGCGAGAGTACAGGTACTCGTTAGAGAACGAGGGCACTGAGCGTGACCACCTCGAGTAGTCATTAGGGAAGTCTACCTTCTCGTCAATGACTGACTCGATGCTGCAGTAGTGTGTCTGGTTCTTTGACCTGAGATGCATCGGCAGTTCACCTTGAGGGTGTTATAGTTTGACTACACCATTACTCGGTCTCCTAGCCATATGGAACCCTGAGGTGTATGTTGGCTATAGCATGTTCATTGTAGGAACTGGATTGCATCAAGATGGGAATCTATCTACCTCGGTGGTAGAGGAGCAGCCCTATGATGATCATGAGAATCAAGTCCAGAAATCCCATGGCCATGGTAGAGTGAAATAATAGAAAGAGTTTCTATTTAGATTTTCACATTGGACTCGAATCGAATGATTACATCATATGACAGAGACTAGGGTTTGACGAGTTCACCTTAACCCTAATCTGATCGGGGCTCAAGATAGAAGAACTTAATCACACAGGTAGCTGCACCAAGAGGTTCGCATTCAGCTCTGATGGGTTGCCACCATATACTGCTAGGTGTCACTGGTGGATTTTGGGAGCAATTAGAATGATTTAGATGATCGATCATTCTAGCTGTTCGAATCAGAAGAGTTCTGATCCATCGAAAGGAGTTTCGATGATGTCGATGATAGAGATCATGACATATCCCATTACCATACAGAACTGAACCTAACTGGGTCACACAAACAAGGGTTTGAATCTGGTGATCATCAATTGAACTGATCTAGTTCAATTGATCTGAATGAGATTCAATTAGGTTCAAGGAAATCGTGCTAGCACTCGATTGAACCTAACGTTCTTCTTTTACTATCATAAATAAGTTGTCCTGACTGAGCCAAAGGAGTTTGTGCTCAATCAGAGGCCTTCATATGGTCTGACTGGAGGTTGTCCAAGTCAGAATAGGTTGTCTTATTTGTAAGACATTACCTGCCATTTTTGGTCACCTGCCATTTCTTGTTCTTTGACTTTGGTCAAAAGTCTACCTTTGACTGGTCAAACGTTGACCATTGACCCTTTGACTTTTGACCACATGTCATGCACCTATTGGAGAGCTGGTGGGGGCCTGTCCCCCTGCCAGAACCTGGCAAGGAGAAGGGCGCACGCCAAGGGTGGCGTGAGCCCAAGTAGGAGGCGCCTAGGAGTCCTTGTTGGACAAGGACTCCACCTCCCTTTTGGATTCCAATCAGAGTTCTACTAAGAATCCAGTTTGACTGGTCTTAGGCGCCCTCTAAGGAGGAATCCAGGGGTCTCTATTCCAACCAATCAGATTTAGATCTGATTTCACAAAGGGTTGTGATTGGTTGAGAGGAAGAGGAGTTGGATCACAAGAGGTCTATAAATAAGACCCTGCGCCCAACCCTAATTTAAGTGAATGCAATTCAATTGAGAAACCCCATGCCCCAAGGCTGCCTCTCCCCTCCTTCTCCATGCCATAGTCTCTTCTCCCCTTGCTCTCCACGTCCAAAAGAGTTTTGGACTTAGGTTGGTGCGATTCAGATCAAGGAAAGGCGATCAAAAGCAAGAAGGCTGCGCTGCTGCAAAAGGACGATTGCAGATCTTCAAAAGAGTTTTGAAGATCCTCCAGATCAGATCCAGATCTGATTTTTGGAGGTGTGATAGAGAAGAAGAGGATCTCCAGATCCAACCCGAGTGGATACCGGTAGAGGCCAGGAGCTTGCGTGGCTAGATCCAGAACCTTCCGCTGCAATCAGGATCATCTATAGGGTAATAGGATTACCCAAATCAGGTAAATTAAATTTGATTTAATTTATATTATTTTATTTTATTTATTAAAATAATAAGAATCAGATCTAAAATATATCAAGATCTGATTGAGATCAAGAGAAAATTTTTGAAATATATCTCTTGATCTAATCAGATCTGGACGAACCTGGACCGAGAAATCAGGATTTTCCTTCACTTAGAAGAAGGGCACACATCGTTCGACCGACCTTAAAATAAAATGATTTAGGGATGCCACCTTTTCAGTCAGGTGCTGAACTTCTTTGATCATTTTTGAGGCGATCATCTTCTGAATGGCTTGGATTTTCTTGGAGTTTGCTTCAATCCCGCATCTTGATACCATGAATCCCAGAAACTTTTTTGAGGTCACGCCAAAGGCGCACTTGGTTGGATTCAGTTTCATCTTGTGCTTCCTAAGTGCACCGAAGGTCTCTTCAAGGTCGGCGAGATGGTCTGTTGAAGCTCGACTTTTGACAAGCATATCATCCACATACACCTCCATGTTGCGGCCGATCTACTCCTTAAAAATCTTATTAGCCAAATGCTGGTACGTTGCCCCTACATTTTTTAGCCCAAAGGGCATGATCCTGTAACAATAAAGACCACGGTCAGTAATGAAAGCGGTCTTCTCTTCGTCCTCAGGTGCCATCCGGATCTGATTATAATCAGAGAAGGTGTCCATGAAGGTGAGGAGCTCGTAGCCTGAAGTCGCATCCACTAGTTGATCAATCCTGAGTAGAGGGTAACTATCTTTCGGATAGGCCTTGTTCAGCTTTTTGAAGTCAATGCACATCCTCCATTTATTGTTCGCCTTTTTGACGAGGACCACATTTGAGATCCAGATTGGATAATTAACCTTTCGAATGAATCTGACTTTGAGGAGCTTGTCTACTTCTTCAGCGATTGCTTTCTATCTCTCCGAAGCATGGTGGTGTATCTTTTCTTTTATCGATTGATGCCTCGGGTCGACGGTCAGTCGATGTTCCATGACCTCGATGTCAATCCCTGGCATATCTGCTGGGGCTCAGGCGAAGATGTCTACATTTCTTCTGAGGAAGGTAATGAGTTGCTCCCGAACTTCGCCTGCCAAGCTGGAGCCAATCTGCACCGCATGCTCGACATTCCCGTCATCTAAGGGCACAGAGACGAGGTCCTCCATAGGCTCGTCCCATTCTTCAGTGAGGTCATCTCAGACATCCAATTCGTCAACAAGATAAGAGTCGGACTGCTCTTCCTTATGTAGGGCAATCGAGTAGCAATGCCTCATCAAAGCTTGGTTCTCTTGACCTCTCCGATTCCATGACTTGTCAAAAATTTCATCTTCAAATAATAGGTCGATACCACCGCCCGAAGTGCATTTAGATCAGATCGGCCAAGAATGGCATTGTAGGCGGACGGAGTTCTTATGACTAGAAAATCAATTTGTGCTTTGGCCAGTTTCAGGCGTCGTCCTGCTGTCACAATCAAAGTTATTATGCCCTCAACTGGTACGACATTGTCGGTGAATCCTATCAGCGAGAAGTTTATAGGCCCCAAGTGGCCATCGGGTAAGGACATTTTGAGAAGGCATCATAAAACAACACATCGATCGAACTTTCATTGTCCACTAAAATGCGGCGTACATCGTAATCAGCAATGTTCAAAGAGATTACAACCGCATCATTGTGCAAAAATTAGACCCCCTAGGCATTCGCCTCGGTAAAGATCATAGGTTCCTCGATCCTCTATTTCTTCATCGGTCCTTCAGATTCGCTGACCTCTTCTTGTTGAAGTCCCTCCGAGATTGTATTGATGACACCAAGAGGCGATCGATCTCCTTGGTCCTCCTCCCTCGGTGGTAGCACTCTCAACCGATCCTCTTGTCCTTCAGGCCATCTTCATAAGAATCGGCCAAGTCTACCCCGTCTGACGAGCTCTTCGATCTCATCCTGGAGTTGGATGCACTCCTCAGTGTCATGGCCATGATCACGATGATAAAGGTAGAACTTATTGGGATTGCATTTGCTGAGGTGGGAACGCATCCTCTCAGGTCTTAAAAGTTATTTCCTGATTTCTATCAGCACTTAGATCTTCAGAGAGTTAAAGGAGGCGTAGTTGTGAAATCTCCGTTGGAGAAAACCTCGACACTGGGGAGAACCTCGGTGTTGGAAAAAACCTCGGCATTGGGAAGAACCTTGGTGTGTCCTTCCATCGGGGCTTTTCCGCCTCCAGGCTCGAGGGGGAGTTCGGGCTTGCCTGCGCCCAGAAGGAGTTCGAAAATGCGGTCAAACTTTACTCGACTTTCCTGCTTCTATGGGCTTACCCAGCTCGCTGACTTGCCGCTCACCTTCAGCTTCATCATCCTTGGTCTTGAAGGCCTCCTCAGCTTGGGCATAACCTTCAGCCCGAGCTAGCATGTCAGCAAAATCTCTGGGATATTTTTTTTTTAGGGAGAACAGCAAGTCATTTTTTTGAAGGCCACCCTTGAGCGCGGCCATCGCAATGGACTGGTCCAGGTTTCGGATCTCCAATGCTGCAGCGTTAAATTGGATGACATAAACCCGGATGGATTCTCCTTACTTCTATTTGACATTCATCAAGGAATCCAAACTTCGACGTGGATGTCGACTATTGATGAAGTGGACTGTAAACTGCTGACTCATCTGATCAAACGATAAGATCGTACTCGACTTAAGCACCGAGTATCAGTTCCTGATGGCTCCCTTAAGGGTCGAGGGGAAAGTGCGGCACAAAATAGCATCTGATGCGCCATGGAGCAACATCATCGTTCGGAAGGCTTTCAGATGGTCGATTGGATCGGTGGTCTCATTGAAATTCTCAAACTGTGGAAGCTTGAAGTTCGGTGAGATAGATTCCTGCATAATTTTCTGCAAAAAGGGAGGGTCAGCACAAACGTCATTACCATGAGAGGAGGAATTATGATGGAGTTCTTCGATCCGTCAGCTCATTTCTAAAAGCCTTTGATCCAAGAGATCTTCACGATCTTTGATCTCCAAGATTTTCTGATAGAATGGGTGTGAAGCTTCCTCCTGGGTTGAGTCGTGGTCCGAGCAGGGGCCTTCCCTCCTCTACTTCTCCATGCCGGGATCGGAGGTCGGGTAGCCTAAGTCGGCCATTCTTGGCCCGGACCATAGGGCTTTGGAGAATCCCGCATCGGTTGAGCAGGTGTCGGAGCCTGCTGGTGTATGGCCTGCACCGCCTGCATCGCCTCCATGAGGCCACGAACCTACTGGATGAGCAGGTTGAACTGCTCCGCATCCACCGCAGCTATAGATTGAACCTGGATTGTCGGGACTGGAGTGGGAGCAGACGGATCAGAATGGGATCGGGCCGCGGAGGTCGTTGATCATCGGATCAAAGCTTTTTTAAGAGACATTTTTTTGGAAAGAACTCTAGATTGCTACTGAGCACTCCTTTAAGATCGAGGAAATCTCAAGAACAGAGGGCCCTCCTTCTAGCGCCAAATCTGTTGGTGCAGAATTTGGTTGACATCGGATCGAGCTGGAGTAGAGGAGGATGAGATCACCGTCGGTGATCTGCAAAATAAAGTTTCATCCAGAGTCGATGGGGGGTGGCTCCGGCAGGACCCTCCGACGGTCAAGTTAGCTCTGACCAACAGATATGGAGTGCTCAGTATGAAGTTCGGTAGAGTTTCGAGGAGGAGAGAAGAGTTTTTTGAACCTGACCTAAGCATATCTGCAGGGTCCTTTTTATAGGCGGAGCTTATTGTAACTACCTTAATTAATGATTGTCGTAACTGTCCTGATCAATGCCGATCGTTATTGACTTGATAAATGCCAATCGTTATTGACTTGATAAATGTCGATCGTTATTGTCATGTAACCGTTTAGTAGTGGGATCGCCTGCAGAAATCAATCGACAATCTGTAAGAAGTTCGGCCACTGAGAAGTTCGACCACTGGAGGAATCCGCAAGGAGTCTAACTTTCTTAGAAGTCCGGCCGCAGAAGAAGTCCGCAAGGAGTCCGGCTTTCGTAGAAGCCCGACCGCTGAAGGAGCCTGCAAGGAGTCCGGCTTCCATAGAAGCCCGGCTAAGGCTCGTCCGCTAAAGCTTTTCCATGACTATCGATTGCATTGTCGGCTGAGCATCTGATTGGACTTCGGTGGAAGTGGGATTTATCCCCAATAGAGTTCATCAGTGCTTTATTCGTATCTTTCAAATCCCAAGTGGGCGACCGCAAGATATATTCTAAAGCAGGTGCTGCATCTAGCAAGCATCTAACCCACCCTTATCTTTCAAGAAAAAGATGGTTTCCTCTTTCTGCTCTCTCTTTAAGTTTTATCTTGCTTGGCCACAACAAATGTTGGAGCTTTACAATTCATACATAATATATTAGCATATTGGCACTGTGGTTAGTGTGATCACTTATTCTGAAGTGTAGCTGGGCACCCTAGAATTAACATGCCCAAAATCATATTAGAAGGACCAAACTAGGAGAGGAACACAATAAGAACAATTACGGAAGAAAAGAACACTTGAACTTCTATTTAATAAGTGTTCTCATCAAAAAAAAAAAAAAAAAAAACTTCTATTTGATAAGTGGGAATACAAGGGGCTTTATGGAGACACCGTTATACACAATTAGTACTGCTTTCTACGTGCTTACAGATGATGGAACTTCCATGGGTATATATAGGCCTCAGAAAAAGTTTTAGACCTCTTCTAGACCCCTTTTTTAACCACATTAATGAAGAGTTTTCTATAGATTTTCATGGACATCCGAATTTTCAAGATAATTTGCATTTTTTCACCTTCGATCCCATGCAATTTTTCATCTTCTCATGCATCTCTTCATCTTTCCGTGCAACTCTTTATCTTCCCTTCTAGACTGTTCTAGTGTACTACATCTTCTTCAACAAGAAATCTAGATGCATTCATGTATATAATAATGATATAGATGACCAAGAACCATTTTAATACAACAATTTCAATGCTCTCCCTCTGTGCTAACATGGCAAATCATTCCCAAACTTCTACAATGCTCAAACTTTGCTATGGACGAAGCTCTTGTGAAAATGTTTGCCACTTGGTCATTCTTCACTCCTAATACCTTTTCTCAGATGAAGTGATGGTGAACTTTTATGCGTTTCATCTGAGAACGAAATGCAAGATTGAAATCTAACTGGATGGTGCTAATATTATCACAACCAATCTTCACCGTTCGTTTATAGGATAAAAGAATATCTTCGATGAGTCATATTAACCAAATGCATTCTTGTGCAGCACATGTCGTGGTGTCCTACTCTGCCTCCGTGCTTCATAATGCCATGGTGGGTTGCTTCTTTGCTGCACTAAAAAATTATTGATGGGCCTCCCGACCAATCCATGTAAAGAGATCTGCGCACCCTTTTTTGTAATAAGTTGTATGTGATAGCATGCTTTAGATATCAAAATATACTCTTTGTTGCATGAAGATGAGGCTTTCTATGCCCCTACATAAATTGGCTCGCCACACCTACTGGAAAAGAGATATTTGGTCTAGTAATAGTCAAATAAAGAAAACTTCCAATAAGTATCCTGTTAGCATGAACATCCTTTTGTTCTTTTCCTTGTTCAATTCTTAATCAAATGATGCTCCATCGGGACAGCCATAGGCCTGCAAAATTTTCTTAGCGCATTGTTCTTGAGAAATAAAGATGCCTTCTTTGCACATTGTGATCTCCAAGCCAAAAAAATGATTGATCTCACCAAGGTCCTTCATTTCAAAATGAATTATAGGCTCATCTATTAGTTTAGCAACCTCTTCTTCATATCCCTTATAATCACCATATCATTGTTATAACAAAAAAAAAATATGCACATTTGCATCATTCTTAATGTATAAGCTGTAGGAGTATTTCCTATTATAAGATTTTGTACTCTTAACGGTGGCAGGTGCCAACAGTTTGATTTGAACGTAGTTATTATTTAACTTTTTGAAAATAGTAATAGCTTGTTTGAAAGAAAACAGTTTGTTTGAAAGGAAAAGTCACATCTTTTGATTTTAAACGCTCGTAACGGCTGGTTTGAAATGAGAATTTACGCTTTTTGTTCTCTATAAAAAGAGTGTAGAGAGTTCTACGGGTTATCTTTTTCTTCCTCCCTTAATTCTTATATCCTTCTTTATATACTCTCTTATTTTCTTGGGCAATAAAATATAGTTTTGGTTCTTAGATTCACTTGGGTGTGCACCTAAGTAGATTCCAAATTGGAGCATTGTATCCTGGGAAAGGATTTCCAAAGTCACATTTGCATCACGGTGGGTGAAATCATTTTCTTTAAAGAAAGAGCCTCGCTCGCCTTGCTCCACCAATTTTGTTTTTGGCATTTCTTCGTCAACTACAACAATTTTAAAGAAAGTGATTATTCATGATGGAGGCCAACATGATCAAGCATTCAATTTATGAGATCGAGAAGCTTGCAAGGTTCAACAGCATGAACTACAAAATATGGATATCGAAGATCTTCTTCCAAATTACACTTCTCAAAGTTATGTACGTATTGTCGACGGCATACCCTGTTGAAGATGCACCGGGAGGAGAATTCATGCAAGAACAAAAGAAATGGCTTGAGGATGATTATATTTCTCGCTTCACTCTTTTTAATGCTATGTCCATGGATCTTTTCAAGCTCTACCATAATTTTTTGACTTCGATGGATTTATGGAATGCACTCAAAAAGAGGTATGTGAATGAAGATGCCGGCAACTGCTATTTCTTGATTAACAAATATGTCGATTTCAAGATGGTTGATACAAAACCTATTCTCGAGCAGATAAATGAACGTCAATCTCTTGATCAACAAATTAGTGATGGCGGGGAAGCTATTTTTGAGGCTTTTCAAGTTTCCAATATTATTGGTAAACTCCCACCTTCATGAAAGGAGTACCAAAGAGTATTAAAGCATAAAAGCAAAGTTTCCACTTTGAATCAATTGATTCAACATATTTAGATTGAAAATGAGGCTCGAAAAAGAGACATGCTTAAAAATCAAGATAAGAATGACAAAATTCTTAATGTAGAAAAGCCAGCATCTCATTTTTCTCAGTTTCATTATTTTAAGAAGTCTCACAATGGAAATAAGAATATTCCTAAGCCCAAGAAGAATTTCAAAAAGAAAGGAAAGAAGCAGGCTATGTGTGTGGCAAATTAGGACATCTTGCTTTTCAATGCCACCACTGCAAAGGTCAAAAGCCACATGAGACAAATGCAGTGGAAGAGAATGCCATGGTTGCGATGATCACCAAGATTTTGATGGTCAATGTAGATAATGGTTGATGGATTGACTCCAGTGCCACTTGCCATGTGACTCCTTATAGGAGTGTATCCAAAACCTACGAGACCACTCAAGATAAAAAATCCTTATTCATGGGCAATTCGCAACTTCCACTTTCTTCTGGAAAAGTTCTCACGTTGAAGGATATGGATCACATTCCTGGAGTTAGGAAGAGTCTTATTTCTGTTGTAAAATTAGATGATCATGGTTTTCATGTAGTCTTTGATTCTCACAAAGTTATTATTACTAAGAATGGAGTATTTGTGGGAAAAGACTATGTGAAGAACAATATGTATCTTTTGAGTTGAATAATAAAATGATTTCTTCTGCTTATATTGTTGACTCTAATAATGATATCTGGCATTATAGATTAGGACACATTGGAAAAAAAATTATGGATAAAATGATTAAATCTAATTTTATTCTTAATCATGTTTTTAATTTAACTACACATACTTGTGAATGTTGTGTGCAAGCCAAATTATGTAAGACATCTTTCAAATCCGTCGTTCGCTCTACTTCATTATTAGAACTTATTCATTCTGATATATGTGATAATAAAGATCATCTAACTAGATGTAGAAAGCATTATTTTATAACTTTCATCGATGATTTTTCTAAATTCACATGTCTATTTGCTTAAAACCAAAGATGAGGTATTTGAAAAATTTAAGACTTTTAAAGCTGAAGTAGAAAATCAACTAGGTAAAAGAATTAAAAGGTTAAGATCGGATCATGGTAGAGAGTACTTTCTAATGATTTTATATCTTTTTATGAATCTCATAGAATTGTTAGAGAATTAACAGCTCCTTATAGTCCTCCACAAAACAAAATGGTATGGCTAAAAGAAAGAATAGAACTTTGCTTGAAATAGTAAGTGCCATGTTAATCCATGCTAATCTACCTTTGAGTTTTTGGGGTGAAGCACTTTATACTACCTGTTACATTTCTAATAGAATCTTGCATAAAAATCAAGATAAGACACCTTATGATTTGTGGAAAAATTTGAAACCTAATTTTGGTTATTTCAAAGTTTGGGGTTATGCTGCTTATGTTTTAGACCCATCTTTAAAAAGACTTAAATTAGGTAGTAAAGCTATGAAATCTATTTTCTTGGGTTATGCTTCTAATAGTAAAGCATTTCATTTTCTTAATTTGAAATCAAATTTTGTGTTTGATGCTATTTCTGCTGAAATTTTTGAGCATCTAACTATTAAGGATGCTACTTCATTAAAAATTGAAAAGAATTTGATTAGTGAGTTAGATAATGTTAATCATAATGTTCCAAGTTCTTCTAATGCTAATGAACATATTATTCCTACTAAATCTTATAATTAATCTGAATTAAGGAAAAGTAAAAGGACTAGAATTGCTAACCATTTTGGCACTGACATGTTTACTTATGTCTTGGATGATAATCCTGCTAGTTTTAATGAAGCTATGTCTTTGCCTGATGTTAATTTATGGAAACAAGCAATGGATGATGAAATGAAGTCTATTAGAGATAATAATACTTGGACTTTGACTAGTCTTCCACCTAATACTAAGACTATTGGTTGTAAAAGGATTCTAACCAAGAAATTCAATATAGATGGATCCATTAATAAGTATAAAGTAAGATTAGTTGCTAAAGGTTATCGTCAAAAGTAAGGTATTAATTATTTTGAGACATTTTCTCCTGTTACTAGAATTACTTCAATTAGAATTATGTTTGTCATTGCTTCTATTTATAATCTTGATGTGCATCAAATGGATGTTAAAACCGTTTTTCTTAATGATGAATTAGAAGAAGAAATTTACTTAAACCAACCTGAGGGCTAGGTTGTGGAAGGTCAGGAAGATAAAGTTTGTAAACTAAACAAATCTTTATATGGCCTTAAGCAAGCCCCAAGGCAATGGTTTAAGAAATTTAAACAAGCCATTAAGAGTTTTGGTTTTAAAAGTAACAAAGTAGAAGAATGTGTGTTTTCTAAAGTTACTGATTCTTATAAAATTCTTATGACTCTTTATATTGATAATTTGTTAATTTTTGATGGTAACATTGCATGTATTGATGAAACTAAAGAATTTTTGAATCATACATTTGATATTAAGGATATGGGTCCTATTGATGTTATACTTGGCATGAAAGTAATTAAACAAAATGGTGTTTATGTTCTTACCTAATCTCATTATATTGAAAAGATTTTGCATAAGTTTAATTACTTTGATTGCAAACCAAGTGTTACTCCAATTGATCCTTCTTATAAATTAGTACCCAATAAAGGAGAACCTATCAGACAAAAAGAGTATGCTAAAATTATTGGTAGTTTAATGCATGTTATGAATTTTTCTAGACCTGATATCTCATATGCTATTGGTATATTGTGTAGATTTACTAATAATCCTAATAATAAACATTGGAAACAAGTTACTAAACTTATGAGATACTTAAAGTACGCAATGAATTATGCTTTGCACTATAATTGCACAACACCAGTTTTAGAATGTTATACCAATGCTAATTGGGCTACTGATAAATATAATTCTAAGTCTACTAGTGGCTGGTTATTTACTCTTGGTGGTTGCATAATTGCTAGATCTTCCAAGAAATAAAAATGTATTGCTTTATCTTCTATGGAAGCCAAGTATTTTGCTATGTCAGAAGCCGGTAAAGAAATTAAATAGTTGAAAACTTTCTTGAATGGTATTCCATTTATTGATTTTCCAAGTAATGCTATTACTGTCTATTGTGATAACCAAGCTGCCATACATGTTAAGAATAACAAGTTGAGTGGTGCTACTAAGCATATTGCCATGCGATAGAATCATGTTAAAAGGCTAGTGAAAAAGGATAAAGCTATTCTTGAGTATATGCCAACAGAACGAATGCTTGTAGATCCTTTAACAAAGTCTTTATCTGGTGAGAGGATTAAGAAGGTTTGGAGAGATATGGGACTAGAGATAATCTTGGTCGGAGCCTACTCTATAATTGAGGTGTCATCTAAAAGATATGAAAACCTCATGTATAGAGTTCAAGGGAACTCAATTAAGATTATCCTAGGAAAACCAACTAGAGGGTTGGATTTCTAGTGCATCATATTTGTGTTGAATAGTGGGAACACTAGTTGTGTAGGGATCACCATATATTCATTTAAAATCCCAAGTCTAAGTAATGCACTTATATCAAAAGGACCAAAACTCTTTCGTGTGGTATGAGCATTTGTCACTTTACATTTAATATACTTTGAAACCAAAGTTTTATCCTTTCGGGTATATTAATGTCATTTACAATTGTTCAATTAGGGGTTCAAGGGTCATCCACCTACTGGTATATACTACACTTTGCCCAACTTTATTGTTTGAAAGGAAAAGTCGCGTCTTTTGATTTTAAACGCTCGTAACGGCTGGTTTGAAATGAGAATTTACGCCTTCTGGTTTCTATAAAAAGAGTGTAGAGAGTTCTTACGGGTTATCTTTTTCTTCCTCTCTTAATTCTTATATCTTTCTTTACATACTCCCTTATTTTCTTGGGCAATAAAATATAGTTTTGGTTCTTGGATTCACTTGGGAGTGCACCTAAGTAGATTACAAATTGGAGCATTGTATCCTGGGGGAAGGATTTCCAAGGTCGGCTCGCCTTGCTCCACCAATTTTGTTTTTGGCATTTCTTCGTCAACTACAACATAAGCAAGCAGCAGAACTAGAAGTAGTATAACAACAAAAGGTCAAGTATGATGCAATATTACTGTATCATTTTTGAGTTGGCATGTATACATGATTAGGAAATCTCCTCAATAAAAAGCCAGGTGGTTGCTCAATGTGGATCTCCTGACCAATATCTCCATCAAGAAATACATTTTTGATATCCAATTGCCAAAACTTCCGTGCTTTTGATGTTGCCAAAGATCGAATAGCATGAATAGATGTTATCTTGGCCACCAGGCAAAAAGTTTCCTCATGAGCCAGTAAGCTCATCTTGTAACTATCAGTGGCTCCATCCACCTTGCACTTGATTTTATACACTCACTGGCATGAAAAGGGTTGACAATTCTAGCTTAAGAACTAAATCCCATGTCTCGTTCTTCAAAAGTACCAATATCTCCTCCACCATTGCAAATTCCCATTTTGGGATACCCTTAGCTTCATCATGCACAAGAGGATTGGCAGGAAACAGTCGTAAATATGGCAATGATCCTTTCCCATGTAGAAGACCTTCAACTTCTTAGGTTTCTGATGATCTCTTTTCTATCTTCTAATGGATGGTTCCACCTCTTGTGATGCTTTCCATCATTCTCCACCATATGATTCTCCTTACTTGGTGGCCCGTCGCTCCCCCTTAAATGAACATCTTTTGGAAGGGAAGAAGTTGCAACATTTGGAGATCTTGGAGGCCTATGATCAACATATTTCTCTTCACTTTGATGACTTGAAGGTGCTGCAAAAGGAGTTCATGTACGTTGAATATGATAAGAAGAAACTTAATCAAATATAAAATCTCAAATTTATGTGAATCTTTTATCCCGTTATCTTTTCATCTTGGTAACGGATCTACTTCACCGCATCCTCCTTCAAGCAGCCAAAGAAAAGCTCATTGCAGGAATTGATGCAAAAGGTTCTTCCGCCAATATTCTTACTGACGGCACCGCTCACCCTACTAAAAAATTCTTCAACAATCTCAAATTTATTCTATATGCCATTAAAAATCAACTTTGGTAGAACCCAGTTAATAGGGATTGGGCTTACAAATGCTAAGACGTCAAGACTATCATGGATACTTAGCTGTCAGATAGGTAAACTCCCCTTGTTCTATCTCCGACTCCTACTCAATTATAGATCTATTAAATCTTCGGATTGGAAGTTTTTACTAGAGAATGTAGAAAAGAAATTATTTGGTTGGAAAAGAAATATGCTGACATTAGCTGGGTGTTTAGTGCTCATTAATTCAGTGTTAAGAGCTATTCCCATCTTCTGGATGTCTGTTCTACACTCACCAGCTGTCATCATCCAAAAAATCAATCATATTTGCAAAAACTTTCTCTAGGGAGATCAAAACCCTTGTTCCAGACTAAAATTTCTTGTTAATTGGGAGCAACTTTCTCGTCCAAAGAAGCTGGGAGGGCTGGGCATTATAAATCTAAAAGTTTAGAATATATCTCTCCTAATTAAATGGTTTATATTCTGATGCTGACAAACCTTGGAAGTCTCTCATACAAAAATTATACTATAACAAGTCAGTGGTCTCTATTGATTCTCGCCACATTCATTGCATTGCTTCCTCCTTCTGGAGAAGCATTCTAAATGCTGCTCCAATTATGAAATCTATCTCGGCACCAGGGATAAAAAATGGCAAATACACATCTCTCTGGTATGATACTTGGCTCGGTGATTGTGATAACCTGATTTTTTTAGCACAAAATTCAAAGCAAATAAAAGAAAAAAATAAGAAGGGCCTGAGACTGAGACTCCCAATGGGAGTCTTCTTCTCTCCCATGTCCGACTAAAATTGAGACTCCTAAGGCTTTCCAAACCCTAGGAGATCCTCTATAAAAATCTTTTCCCTTCCTTCTCTAAGGTCATTGAACAACACGAAGTCTTCCCCCTCCTCCTTCTCTCTTTATTCTTCCATTGAAGCTACGATGACCTTTCTTGTGCTTACCAAAAATTCTGGCCAGAGAAGTCACCGAAGGCCGAGGTAAACCCCAGCCCCTCTTCCTCTCTTTCTTTCCCTTCTTTTTATGCAAGTGCGCATGACCGTCGGCCACCGAATTTGCCAAAAAGGCCTCATAGAAGAAGCTCCTTATTTTTTTCCTATTTTAACCAAGCCTTATTGCTCATTTTTTTGGCCATCGATACCACCGTCCATAGTGCCACACCCCTAGCTCATGACCCCCCAGCTGTCAGCTACCCACCCTGAAAGTCTTGGCTATCAATGATTGGCTCATGATTGAAAAATCAAAGAAAAAGGGGCGGTCCCCTATTTTTCAAATTTCTTTATTTCTTTTATGACCTCTACTTGCCGTCGGCCGTCCTTTTACATCGCCGCCATCGACCATCCACTATCAGACCTCCAGCTGTGCTGCCTTACCTTGCCGGAGCACCAGCCACCCCCCTTCCCTCCCTTATTTGACCAAGAGAGAAAAGAAGAAAAGAAAAGAAAGAAAGAAGAAGAAGAAAAGAAAAAAGAAAAAGAAAAGAAAAGGAGAGAGAAAAATTTTTTCTCTCTTCTTCTCTCTCTACGATCTTTCTCTCTCTATTTATTCATAAATCCTAGATTGAACATAAGATAAAATCATGATGATTAAAGATTGCTCTGAAATTCATATAGTAAGTCGGATCCCAGTCCGATTTTTGCTAGAAATTCATAGCTTTTTGATCATGAATGATCCCATATTGAGTTATCTGATATGATTTCTGATGATTTCGATCATGATTATCTTTTTTATCGGATATAGAGATTCTCTCTCCACTTTCTCTCTCTAGTTTCTCTTTCTTGATCAATTTTTCTCTAAGAAGATCTATGAATCCTATATTGAGTCATGCCTTCATCTTCTAAGAATCCATGTTGACTTCAATAAGACGATCTGAAGCTACTTTGAAATTCATGCCATATGTCAACCCCATCCCGGCTATGTCTAGTATCTTAAGAATTCATCAATGATGAATCCTGTTAATTGATCTTGGCTTGATTCGATTGTTCTTCATGATTTCTTGATCAAGTTGCTTAAATCTGACCCTCAGCTTAAAAATTCTGAATTGATCAGATGATTAGACGGTCCGACATATCTAATTAACAGTTCTCTTTTCTTATTATTTAATCTTATTATATTCATTGAATAGAAATTAATCATGTTTTTAAAATTTTAAATAAGATCACCTATAAAGTCTAAGGATCTAGGGCAAATAAGATAAGTAAAATCTTACATTCTTTACTTATTTCAAATTATCATATCTTTTTATGCAAATAAACTATTGTTGTAAATTCATATTTTTTCATAAAATATGCATCAGCATATGAGATATGAAAATCATATTTTATTATGATAATTATTTCTATGAATATATTTTATAAAAATAACATATTTTATGATCCATGAAATTAAATATTTTTTCATTGAAATATATGTATGTTTTTAAGAAAAAGATATAAGAATTTCAAATGCTCTCAGATAGCTATGAATAAATTTTTTTTAGAAAAGTTGATACCTGAAGCTAGTATCCACAAGAAACATGGTTCCGCTAACGAATTTCAAGTTGACACAAGAAATAAGAATCTTATCGATTAAGAAACATGGTCCTATCATGGGTACAATGGTGACCTTAGTACGAATATCTATGAGCAAAATTTTAAAATATGACATGAATAAATGATCAAGAATGATTTATAAATTATGTTTATGAAATTTCATGATTTATGCATGCATGATTGATTTATGACTTATTTTATATTATGCTCTATGAAATATTTTATTTATAATATTTATTATTTTTTTAAATATTATATTATCATGAAAAAACTTATGTCTGATCCAATAAGAAAGCATAGATTTTACTTACTGAGCTAGTGTAGCTCATATCTTCTTTTTTTTATAGAGGAATAAGATTAAGAACGATGAAAGATTCAAGCTTGGAGGTCTGCATAGCAAGTTTGGAGATTTTTATGGATGAATTTAGTTTATCAAATGATTATGGATTTATAATCAATTATTTTATGAATTTTGAGATATGGATTTGGTATTTGATTATGAATTTAAATGCTCTGAACCAATCTTGGTTTAATTATTTAAGAAATAATGAAATTAAATCTTTATTTATATTTTTATTATGATGGATTTTAAGTGATTATTAATGATAGGTTTGTATTATCAAGGGCAGTATCCCTCGGTATAATGGCTATATTATGTTCCAGATTTGGAGAGTGACATTCTATGGTATCAGAGAAATAGGCTTGATAATAGATATAACTTAAAGTATAGCACTAGGTTTGATCATGATAAATCTTAAATTTAGGACTGTGATTCAGAGAGTTGGGCAGACAAAGGATTCAAAAATTAGATTTTAGACCAATAGGTATTGTGATGGAATTTATGAATAACTGATGAGTTATATTTTGGATATCAATAAGTAGGGTGACCTAAGTTTAAGAAATGTTGATCTTTGAATATGTGATGTTATACTGATAGATTATGTTGTGCTCAGAATATCTGTTTCATTATTATGATTTTAAAAATTCTAAACTCAATATGGATGAAGATTTTGATGACTTTTTTGATGTTGATTGTCTGATCATTATAATTTTAAAAAAGTTATTTAAGATGTAGCCTAAGAAAGAATTACATCATACAAAGAGGAATACTTTTTGAACCTATAAAAGAATTATATATGAAACTCATAAATAAATAAAAATATATTTGTTTCTATTGGGAATTGGATTTCATTATGAGAATATGACATATACATTTTGGTGAAATTTATATTACCATCTATGGATTAGATTACTTTATCATCAATTTATTTGCTAGAGATAGTAAAGTGTCTTGATTATTTCAAGTCAAAGTTTAGATTTCTTAGCTAATCTAAGGTGTCTTGCCATTGTTGAATTTTTTTTTTGAAAACTTAAATAAGTTTTAACATGTAAAGAGCAAGATTTTATGTCAATTTATTGATGGATGCTAAGGGTTGCGATGAATGAAGCTCTAAGCGATATAGTCAATTTGATTTTATTCATAGGGATGTTGACTTGGGATCTTCTAATTTGTTGGAGTTGGAGTTAATCTTTTTTATAAAGAAATGTAAGCTATAGCTATCTAATTGATTGTCCGATGAATCTAGGGTTAACTTACTTTAATTAGTTTTAGGCTTATGAGATTTTAGATGAGTCATGGGTCTATGCAAGGACTTCAAATATGAAAGTAGATCAAGATTTAATTTTGATGAGATATGCTTGAGATATAATAAAGGATAGAGAAACTAAAATGTTTTATTTAAAGTCTATCAAAAATTTGATAGGTTAGATTCTTTTGAGATTCTAATGTAAAATAACATTCTTCATCCGATAGTCCTGGAGAATTCTGTAAGTTCAGATTCAAGTGTGCAATAAAAGTATGATGGTTGAACTGATTAGAAACATTAATCCTTTGATTCAAAAGATATTATGATGGAAAATATTAGTTTCCAAGTAAGGAAGGACTTTATTGATAATGAAAGGTCAATGCTATTGATTCATGATCTAAGCTAGACATCTCAAGTTTATTATTATTGGATTGATGGTTCTTTGGTTAGGCTCGAACCTAGAATGCTTTAATATAGATATCATTTTTTTAAAGATTCAATATTGTTACTCCATGTGATAGTAAGGGCTTGAGATTTTCTTTAGATTAAAAGTTTAAGGGCCTGAGATTTTCTTTAGATTAAAAGTTTAGTCATTAAATCATGGGAGGGTTTTTAAGAAAAAAGAGAGAGGAGAACAATAGATCAAGGAGAGCGTTCGATGCTCAAGTCACCTTCTAAACCATTTAGAGTATATTGGGCTAAACATGATTTGTATATAGAGTTAACTAAAAAGCAATCTATTTCATAGGCAAAGAATTATATACTTAAATCTGAAGTGGAGATATTAGTGCTCATTTGAAAAAGAGATCGAGATAATTAGATATGTATTATTAGTGAAAGAATATAATTTTAAAATGCCATAAAAATTTTGTTTAATATAGATATTTTATGAAGTACTTTGAGAGGGAGATTAACTAATAGTTTAAGAATGATATGAAGAATTAAGCACTTTCAAAGATTAAGCCCAAAAATACGCCAAGTTTTAGGAATGAAACTTTTTTTAAAGAAGTATAGAATATGATAACCTAATTTTTTAGCACAAAACTCAAAGCAAATAAATGGAAAAAAAAGAAGGGCTTGAGACGAAGACTCCCAATGGGAGTCTTCTTCTCCCCCATGTCTAACTAAAATTGGGACTCCTGGGGCTTTCCAAATCCTAATAAAAATATTTCTCCTCCCCTCTCCAAGGCCATCGAACAACATGAAGTCTTTTCCCCCTCCTTCTCTCTCTATTCTTTCATTGAAGCTATGGCATCCTTGTGCTTGCCGAAAATTCTCACCGGAGAAGTACTCACTATAGGCCGAGGTAAACCCCAGCCCCTCTTCCTCTCTTTCTTCCCCTTCTTCTTGTGCAAGTGCACATGGTTGCCGGCTACCAAATTTGCTGGAAAGGCCTCATAGAAGAAGCCCCCCATTTTTGCCCTATTTTAACCGAGCCTTAGTGCTCATTTTTTCAGCTACCAGTACTGTCGCCCGCAGTGCCACGCCCCTGGCTCGCAACCCCCACCTGCCAACTATCCACCCTGAAAATCTTGGCCATCGATGATTGGTCTATGATGGGAAAATCGAAGAAAAAGGGGCATTCCCTATTTTCAAAATTTCTTTATTTTTTTTGATGACCGCCACCTACTGCCAGCTATCCTTTTGCACCGCTGCCGTCGACCACCCATTGCCGGACCTCCGACTATGTTGCCGCACCCTACCAAAGCACTAGCCACCCTCCTTCCCTCCCCTATTTGGCCAAGAGAGAAAAGAAGAAAAGAAAAGAAAGAATGAAGAAGAAAAAAAAAAGAGAAAAAATTTTTCTCTCTTCTTTTCTCTCTCTAAGATCTTTCTCTCTCTATTTGATTCATGAATCCTAAATTAAACATAAGATGAAGTCATGATGATTGAAGATTACTCTAAAATTCATGCAGTAGGTCGAATCTCAGCCCAACTTTTACTAAAAATTTATAGCTTTTTGATCATCAATGATCCCACATTGAGTTATCCTGATATGATCCCTGATGATCCTGCTCATGATTGTCTCTTTTATTAAATACAAAGATTCTCTCTCAATTTTCTCTCTCTTGATTGACTTTCTCTCTCTAAGAAGATCTATGAATACTATACTGAGTCGTGCCTTCATCTTCTAGGGATCTATATTGACTCCAATAAGATGATCTGAAGTTGCTTTGAAATTCATGCCATATGTCAATCCCACTTCAGCTATATCTAGTATCTTAAGAATCCATCATTGATAAATTCCGTTGATTGATCTTGGCTTGATTCGATTGTTGTTCATGATTTCTTAATCAAATTGCTTAAATTTGATCCTTAGCTTAAAGATCCTGAATTGACCTGATGATCGGATGGTCTGATATATTCGATTAATAGTTCTCATTTTTATAATTTAATCTTATTATATTCATCGAATAGAAACTGATCATGTTTTTAAAATTTTAAATAGAATCACCTATGAAGTCTAAGCCTATAGGTCAAACAAGATAAGTGAAATATTACTTTTCTTATTTATTTCAAATTATCATATCTTTTTATGCAAATGAACTATTATTATAAATTCATATTTTTTTATAAAATATGGATCGAGATATGAAAATCATGTTTTATTATGATCATTATTTCTATGAATATATTTTATAAAAATAATATATTTTATGAATAATAAAATTAAATATTTTTTCATCAAAATATATGTATGTTTTTAATAAAAAGATATAAGAATTTCAAATGCTCTTAGATAGCTATGAATAATTTTTTTTTTGAAAAAATTGGCATCTAGAGCTAGCATCCACAAGAAACATACCCTCGCTAACGGATTCCAAGTTAGCATAATAAATAAGAATCCTATTGATTAAGAAATATGGTCCTATCATGAATACAATAGTAATCTTAAGACAAATATCTATGAGCAAGATTTTGAAATATGATATGAATAAATGATCAAGAATGATTTATAAATTATGTTTATGAAATTTCATAATTTATGCATACATGATTGATTTATGACTTATTTTATATTATGCTCTATAAAATATTTTATTTACAATATATGTTATTTTCTAAATTTTACATTATCATGGAAAAATTTATGTCTGATCCAGTAAGAAAGCGTAGGTTTTACTTGTTGAGCTAGTATAGCTCATACGCTTTTTATTTTTTATTTTTTATAGAGGAATAAGATTAAGAACGATGAAGAATTTAGGCTTGGAGGTCTGCATAGCAAGTTTGGAGATTTTTATGGATGAATTTATTTTATCAAATGATTATGGATTTGTAGTCAATTATTTTATGAATCTCGAGATATGAGTTTGGTATTTGATTATGGATTTAGATGCTCTGGACCAATCTTGATTTAATTATTTAAGGAATGATGAAATTAAATCTTTATTTATATTTTTATTATGATGAATTTTAAGTGATTATGAATGATAGGCTTCGTATTATCGAGGGCAATATCCCTCGATAACATGGCTGTGTTATTTTCCAGATTTGGGGTGTGACAGTGATACTCCCTTTTGCTCCTTATTTCCAATCCTTTATATGGTTGCCACAAAGAAGAATGTTAGTGTAGCAGACTTCCTGGCCAAAGTAGACTTGACATGCAACTTCAGACTTTCACTTCCATCAGCCGGCATTACAGAGTATGAACACCTCCAATCAAAAGTCCTTAAAGTACATCTTATAATTCAGAATGATCATAGACGATGGATCTGGTTCTCGACCAATATTTTCTCTATTTCAAAGTGCCACCAATTTCTCATTCATGGAGGAGTTATCTCCCAATATGGTTGTATTATTTGGAAGCTACCTGTTTCAAAATTCCTCTCAGCATGATACTCTAAGTACGGTACTATTACTGATTTGCCAGACGTCAGCTATGAGTGGAACATGTGGCAGATAAGGGGTTGTTGGAGAGGATCGGCAATCATAACCTCTTCCGACTCTTCTCTGGCTATTTAAACTCCTCCTTCACCTTGACTACCTTTGCCAGAGAAATGCAAAATCTTCAACCGGCTTTGTTATCACAAGAGGATTTTAACCTGGGAGCTTCTGTCCTAGTATTTGTCCATTAGCTTACAAAGTGAAACTCTAAATCATCTCTTCATATCATGCCGCTATATAAAGAAAATTTGGCATCATATTCTTCCACAAACAGCTGACCCAACAGATGTCACTGATCTTTGGCTTCCGACTAGTAAATGGCATGCTTCCAAAATTTCACAAAGCTTTAAATACCTTCGTTGCCATTACTTTGTGGTCGATCTGAAAGAAATAATAGAATTTTCCATTGTGAAGCACTTTGTCGGCTAACCTTGATTAAAAAGATTTTAGCTCTTTTTGAAGACTAGACGAGGGATATGGCGGACAGACACTTCCTTCATGTTTTGAGCAACGTCTCTTCTTCTATAAGATATAATCCTCACTATCCTCAACAGTTTTCAAGGCCCAATTACAGCATTGGTACTAAAAGTTTGCTGATACTACACAGAACCACTCACGAATTGGTTATAGATTTTTTTCAGGTCTTCTTCAATGTCACACAGATCTGTTGCATTCCTAGAAAGTCCCAGCAACAAATCTTTCTCACTCAACAACTAGATTTTTGCCTAAATGTTGGGATTGAATCCTTATGTAATCTGTATTTTGTTATGTCAAAATATAAGGTTCAGCAAACGGGTCACACCCCCCCTCCCCCTCCCCTTTGCTGAGACCTGATTATAGAACTTGCTTAACTTCAATCATTACTTTTATATGATAATATTAAGTATCTTACTTCCTCCAATTTCATCAAAAAAAAAAAAAAAAAAAAAAACTTTATGTGAATCCGGATCCATGCACCACCATCCTTTTCTTCGTGGGTCATACCCACAAACACAATCTTTAGTGTTGGCCTCTGATTTTTGTTCTCAATTGATCCAGAATTCGAACAAAACGTATGGAACCAATAATATGGAAATAAGCTATGGATTGCTTAGATCTATGTTAATGGATCTATAAAAGAGCCAATTTGTGATAAAATGGCCTGCAAATGGTCCAATCCTGATCTTCTATGGATTGCTTGATTTGCATTCTACCTTGCCAATTTTTTCTGGAGTTCAGAAATGTTGGTACGATCAACCCCGTTGAACACATGGCATCATCAAAGAAATCGCCATCTCAGATGATAGGTAATCAATAAGTTTGGTGTTAGGTTGATAAAGTATTGACCTAAGGACCAAACTATTGGCCATAACCAAATCGACCTAGTGATCAGGTCCAGATCGATAGATAACCAATCACAATGAATCCAAGATCGGTCTATCATCATTCTCCAAGATATTCGAGCAAAATCTCAACAAAGATCGGTAATAAACCAACCTCAGCTTGATCGTACACAATCAAACCAATATTTTGTCACCCTCGAGGACAGCGGCCGTCGAGCTCTATAGAAGATCAGGTTTGCACCGACCTCATCGATAATAATCAGCTTGAGACTAGAATGACCAACTTGATACTCGAGATCGGTAGAATATCGATGTTATCGATCACAGCAAACTCCACAATATATTAAGATTGATAAATCACCGACCTCACCACACAAGCTAAATTGGTGACTTACTAACCTCGACATGTTTCGACAATCAACTAAGTGGCAACTGCACTCCAATCAAATTATGATCCTTCTTCAATTGTACCCCAACTAATCGCCACTAAGGCAAATGGTCAATAGCAGCAATCCAGCTGGCCATAACAAACTAACAGTCTAACAAACTCTTCTTAAGGCCCAAACGATCTCCTCTATAAATAGGGGGTAGGGTATCCCTCTAGGATAAGCACAAACTCATGGAGTCAAAACTCTGCTAAAATTTAATCTCAATTTCTCTACTAAAGAAAGATCGAATCACTCTCCACTCAAACTCTCTTACTCTGCCCCTCAATCTTTCATTTTTTCTATCTGTTGATAAGGGTTCAACTGACTTAAGCATCGGAGGATCCTAAACTGGAGAGTATCCCATCAGTTTTTGAATTTTTTCTTACAGGTTGGTCCATGATCTGCATCAAACCTGCTCGATCATCTCTCCAGCATGAATCTCTTTGACCATCTAAAGTCCTGCTATAATAGATTGGTGCTAGAGAAAAGGTATTGCCCAAAGATTTTGGTGGAAATGATCAAAAAGATACAAAACCTCACTCAATCTTCTCCAAGAGCCCCCTGAAAATGGTCCAATCCCATCTTCCGACCACGATCGATCCACAGTAGTTCAATCTTCTAGTACAGTAAGTCCAGGCCCTCAACAATGCTGTGCAGTAGCTCCAATAGACTACCAAGCATCGATAAGAAACCATCCCTCAAGAGACTACATCGTGGATCGGCCATCCTCCAACCTCCTAAGAATTTCATTAGGAGCACCTTCTTGATCAAGAAAACAACTTCTATGAAGCAGAATCGACTTTCTATAGCAGAAAGCCACTACGAGAGGTGGATCTTGAGCAGAAGCTTCAAGATCTTGAGAAGAGACTGAAGAAAGTACAACTCGAAAGGCCTTTCCAGAGTAAGAAAGATTTTTATCTCACTTCTTTTTTCTCTGCTGAAATTCTAAGTGAATCGATCCCATCTCGATTCAAGATGCCTACTTTGGAGCCATTCAACGACTCCACTGATCTCCAAGATCATCTTGAGGGGTATAGAGATGTTATGAAGCCCCAAGATACGTCTGATGTCCTTCTCCACATGGCCTTTCCCATCATCCTCAAGAAATCTACAAAGATATGATTTTCTGAACTCCATCCTGGGTCTATTTTCTTTTTTGACTAGTTGAGCAGGCTTTCCGTAGCCTATTTTAGGAGCAATTGCCTCCACTTGAAGCACTTAAATAGTCTATTCTCCATGGTGCAGTAGGAGAGCGAGTCCCTCTAAGAATACATGGCCTATTTTAATGTGGCCATTTTTGAAGTGAAAGATTTCAATGAGTCCGTCGCTATGTCCGTCTTAAAGCAGAGACTTAGGAGCTACCATTTGACCTTCTCACTCAACAAAAACTTTTCAAAGAACTATGAAGCAATGCTGGACCGAATTCAAAAGTATGCTCATGCTGAGGAGGAGACAAAGTTGAATTAGAAGAATAAAAAAAATAAAGAGAAAAAGAAGCGGCCCCATGAGGAGGGTCATGGGAACAAGGAAAGCAACAGTCAGTCACCTCGAAAAAATCCGAGATCGCAAAGTCTTCCCCAGAAATTCGATAGCTATGCTTCTTTGTCCGCCCCCCAATTGTAGATTTTGATGGAGATAGAAAATCAAGGATATCTCCACCACCCTATCCCCATGAAGGCCCTCGCTGACAAAAGAAACAAAAGCAAATACTGTTGCTTTCACCGAAACCATGGGCACGACACTAAGGAATGCCATGAACTTAGAGATGAGATTGAGGCTTTGATCTGCCAAGGTTATCTCAGCAAGTATGTCCAAGATCAGGCAAACTAGACCTTGGAGCCACGCCAAAGGCTGGACGACGCTGCTAAGCATAATCGGCCAACTGTAGGAGTCATCAACATGATTTCATAAAGCAGCCAACTCCGAGGGGCATCCAGCAGTCCTCCTAAGAGATAGTGCACCAAAAATGTTATTTCATTTCATGAAAATGATGCTCAAGGGGTTCAGACATTTCATAATGATGCTATCATCGTTTTCATGATAATAGTAAATTATGATATAAAAAAAAAATTAGTTGATAATAGAAGCTCAGTAGACATGTTGTTCTATGATGTCCTCTTAAAAATGAACTTGCTCAATAATTTGAGATAGATTGGCGGACCTCTGATTGACTTCTCAGGTGATTCTGTGATAGTTGAAAAAGAAATTACATTATCAATCACTGCCAAAAAAGAACTCTATCAGTCAATAGTGCAGCTTACATTTTTTATCATCAAAATACCATCTATATACAATGCAATCCTCAGCCGACCTGGGCTCAATGCCCTTAAAGAAATAGTCTCAACTTACCACCTACTTGTTTGATTTTCAATCAGATTAGGCATTGAGCAGATGCATGGGGATCAAACAATTGCCAGATAATGCTTTCTGATAACTTCAAAAATGAAGGTGCCAATCAAAACTTCACCTACCGAAATCCTCGACCAAGAGCCTAAAAATGAGGACAAAAAAATTCTCGAGCTGAATCAGTGGAACCACTTATTATTGTACCATTGAGCAAAGATCCTAAAAAATCATCTAGATAGGAGCTCGATTAAATACTGATCTCAAGGAGAAGCTAATTTTTTTTCTCCAAAAAAATGTCAATATGTTTGCATGGTTAGCCTCAGATATGCCAGGGATTCTAGCCGACGTCATCATGCACAAATTGAAAATTGATCCAAAACATAAGCCAATGAAGCAAAAGAAGAGAAGCTTCGTCCTAGAAAAACAAAGGACGATAGATGAGGAAGTTGACAAACTCTTGAAGGCGGGATTCATTAGAGAAGCATAATATCCGAACTGAATAGCTAATGTAGTGATGGTTAAAAAGGCAAATGAAAAATAGAGAATCAGCATCGATTTTACCAATCTCAGTAAGGCTTTCCTAAAGGATAGCTTTTCTCTACCAAAAATTGACCAACTGGTTAATGTAATACTAGGTCGCAAGCTTTTAAACTTCATAAATGCCTTCTCCGATTATAATCAAATCAGAATGGCCTTAAAGATGAGAAAAATATGGCATTCATCATCGATAAAGATTTGTATTATTACAAAATGATGCTTCTTAATTTGAAAAATGTGGGTGCCACCTATCAGTGCCTAGTAAACAAAGTCTTTAAGCAACAAATCTATCAGAACATGAAAGTCTACGTCGATGACATGCTGGTCAAAAGCGTAGAGGTAGATCGGCATATTATCGACCTAAAGAAAACCTTTGAAGAGCTCCCTAAACACCAAATGAAATTCAATCCCAACAAGTATGCTTTCAGAGTTATGGCTGAAAAATTTTTTGATTTTCTCATGACCCAAAGAAGAGTAGAAGCCAACCCCGAGAAGATCCAGGCATTACTTGAGATGAAGCCTCCTAGCTCCATAAAAGAAATACAATGGCTCACTAAATAAGTGGCATCACTCAGCAGATTTATATCGAGGTTAGTCAAAAATTGCCTTTCATTCTATAAAACTTTGAAGCAAATTAAAGATTTTGAATGAATAGAGGAATGTCAATCTACTTTTAACAAGCTTAAAGCATATCTTGGCACGATCCCGCTACTATCAAAACCTATCGAAGGTGAGAATTTATTCATATATTTATTTATTTTACCTAACACTATCAGCTCGATTTTAGTCCAAGATGATGCAGGGACATACAGGCTTATCTATTATATCAGCAAATTATTGCGAGATGCAAAATTTCGATACTCCAGAATTGAAAAAATGATTTATTCTCTGGTCACTACCACCAAACGACTTCGATCATATTTTCAGGCTCACTCTATTATAGTCTTAACAGACCAATCACTGAGGTCGGTCCTTCAACGACTTGATACTTTTGGTCGATTGGCCAAATGGATCATTGAACTTAGTGAGTTTGATATCCATTATCGATCCAGACTTTCGATGAAAGCTCAGGTACTAGCTAATTTCATGGTGAAATGTTCAATACCTGAAGAAGAAAAAATTTGAGAGATTTAGGAAGAAGCCACTGAAAGACCTTATTGGCTCTTACACCTAGATGGAGCTTCTAATGCCCAAGGAAGCGAAGCTGATGGATTTTAGCCAGTTTCGAGGAAGTAATCACTGAACATGCCCTAATATTTAACTTCAAAACCTCCTACAATAGAGCTGAATACGAAGCCCTCATTGCAGAACTCAGAATGGCTAAGAAACTCAATATTAAGAAGCTCAAGAATTTTACAGACTCTCAGCTTGTCGTCAGATAGGTACGAGGTCACTACGAAGCTAAAGATTTTATTATGTCTTAGTATTTACATAACACAAAAGAATTATCCAAAAGTTTTTTCGATCTCAAAATTATTCAAATACCAACCATAGACTAACTTTAGTGGGACATCCACGATCAAACAGAGAAGCTGAAGTCATAAATCAGACAATTCTCCAATGTTTGAAAATCAGGCTTACTGAAGCCAAAGATCTTTGGGCTGATGAATTATACAATATTCTCTGGGCTTATAGAACCATCCCCAGGTGATCAACCAGAGAAATATCCTTCAAACTCATGTTTGGATCGGAGGCAATAATATCTGTGGAAATTGGTCTTCCGACACTAAGAGTAGAGAACTTTCATGAAGAAAGCAATTCAGACTGATTGAGAATCGATCTAGATTTACTAGAAGAAATCTAAAAAAGAGCTCAAATTTGGCTGGTAACTTACAAACAAAAAGTGGCCAGATATTACAATACCAAGATGAAGCCAAAAATTTTTTAAAAAGATGATCTGGTCCTTCATCGAGCGGAAGTTTTAAAGCCCATGGAATAGGAAAAGCTCATCCCAAATTGAGAAGGACCATATCGAGTTATCGAGGTAATTCGATCAGGAGCCTATAAAATTGAAAATCTAGATGGTGGTATTCGCAGTACATGGAATGCAGAAAATCTCACAATGTACTACTACCAGTGAATTTTGAATGAAGGCTTTGAAAATTTTTGTCTCATTGAAGACTTCTCCAAAATGTTGAAATTCTTTCAATCACCTCGATAAAAGATCGATCTCCAAATTGGTAGAACCCCAATGGGTATAGAAAATAAGATCTCCACTATTCTTAAATATCGAACTTTAGATTAGCAAAGCTCCAATGGGCACAGGAGATAAGATCTCTATCATCTTTTAAAGATCGATCTTCAGATCGGTAAAGTCTCAATGGGCATAAGAGATAAGATCTCCATTAATTTTTAAAAATCAATCTTCGAATCGGTAGAGCCCCGATGAACATAGGAGATAAGATCTTCACTATTCTTAGATACTGATCTCCGAATCGGTAGAGCCCTAATGGGCACAGGAGATAAGATCTCCATCAATTTTTAAAGATCAATCTCTAGATCGGCAAAACCTCAATGGGCACAGGAGATAAGATCTCTACCAATTTTAAGATTGATCTCCGAATTGGCAGAGCCTCGATGGGCACAAGAGATAAGATCTCCATCAATTTTTAAAGATCGATCTCTGGATTGGCAAAGCCTCGATGGGCACAGGAGATAAGATCTCAATTATTCTTAAATATCGATCTCTAGATCGATGATATGATGGATTTTTATGAAATACCGATCTCTGGATCAATGATATGATGGATTTCTATGAAATATTGAGATTTCTATGAAATACTGATCTCTGGATAAATGACATCTTGGATACCTACTAAAGGCCGGTCTCTAGATAGATGATGTCCTAAACATATTAATCTCTAGATCGACGTTATGATAGATTTTGGTCTAATGATGACCTCCGGATCGAAGTTATTATGTCACCTTGAACTCCTATTAAATATCGATCTTATGATCAATGCCACATTGGACTCCTGTCTAGATCCGACCTCTGGATCATTATTATTTTAGATCTTTAATATCTGGACAAGGTTATCTACATTAAGAAATGACCGAGGTGAATCTATTCTCCCATTAGAAAAACTTTTAAACGAAAGTTATGAAACATTACACCAAGTCATACCAAATCAGAAAAATCCGACATCATACACAATCAAATGAAAAGGGATTTTCATTTCATTGAATAAAGTCCTTACAAAAAGCCTGAACTGAGATGATACAAAGAAATAAAGACAAAGAAAGAGAAGATACAAAAATCAGGCATTTACTTGAGGAGCTTTGATAGGAGCAACGACCTCTAGGTCATCCTCCAGTGAGATGACTTCAGCAGGCGGTGGAGTAGAAGCCAGAGTTTCTGCTAGAACAGAGGTTAGGGCTTCGAAAGAGTCTGGAGCCTCGACCTTGGGGCGAATCAGAATGGCAGGCACCTTCAGAATAGGCTGGAGTACTTGTCCCACCTCTGGTGATGGCCAGGTCTCCATCTCCAAAGCCAGAGCGAGACCAATCTCTTGGGTAACACTACTTAGGTCTAGGATGGAAAAAAGCTTTCCAACCAGACTTCTGCAATTGGTGAAGCCACTGTCGAAGGCCTCTACTAAAGCCTCTATGACTTTCTCAACAAAATCTTCGGAGGACTTATACTCCTTCATAGCCCAAGTAGCAGCTGACTTACAGTACTCTAGATCCCTTTGGTAGGTCAAGAGCGTCTTGTTCCAAGCAACCGAAGTCTTATCTTGAGAAGTATCCTTCCCCTCCAGCTTCTTTATTTTTATCTCCAGGTCAGAAATTCTTGAGACCTCTCGCCGTAGCTCCAGCAACTTTTCTTCTCCCTCATTGATCTTTCTTTGAAGGTCCAGTAGAGCTTTATTCTTCTTCACCACTTCACTAAGCTTCTCTTGGAGCTGCTTCTTTAGCCCCATAGGGTCTTCTCTTTCTTGACGGTCTTTTTCTCTATCGCCTCCAGAAGTTTTTTGCAGATTGTAGACCATCCTCTAATGACTTCTTATTTTCACCCAGCCACTCCATGTGCTCAGCGAAGAATCAGAAGTAGGAGGCAGCCTGATAGAAGGGCAATAGAAAAAGAAGAAGACATCATATTGGTAAAAAATCAAAGTAAAAAAAAAGAAAGAAGAAAAGAAAGAGCTTTCTTACACCCAGGTATTGAAAAATGTGTCCCAAAGTCAATCGTCAACCTATTGATGATCAAGCTACATTATTGTGATGAAGTCCTTAAGACTATTTAGCTTTGATAAAGAGAGAATTTATTGATTAGTTCTTAAATCTATTCACGATCAAATGATAGGCTATTAATTAGGACAATAGTATCTATCGAGCATAGATCACTGTATGCCATATAGGTTGGTTGTCCTCTTAATCAAGGAGTATGGAGACACTGGTATAGCATACAGGTGAGATGTATGGTACATCATCATTGAATGTGACCAATTTTAGAGTATTCTACTATCGAGAATGTCTCTAATAGGATATAGGTATAAGTGTCCCTTAGACCTGAGATCACCTCAGTGACTTGCAAGCAACTCACTGTACTTTGGTACCAGACTAACTAAATTTCTAATTCAGTAAAGGAAGGCTTCTGGGCATAATCAAGTACTTGCAAAGTTAGAGTATGATTAAGATGAAACTAACCACTCTAAGAGTTGGAGAAAAATGTATCATTATATTTTAATATACCAAAATCTTGGCCAGGATAATTCATCAGATGGATTTGATATTTTGAAATACAATGTGGACAACCTTATCAGAGTTGACAGTTGAACTCTAAGGTATCCTATGAGCATTTTGGTCAAGAGGATGAATTATATGAAAATTATATTCGCATGGATTCTAAGGATATTATTCTACATATTCGATATATCCGACCGTCAGGTATCATTGCTAGATGGTCACTTCGATTAGTATAAAAATTTATTCTGATGTACTAACTTAGGTTCGAACCTATGAGGTCACACACATTAGAGTTCATGATCTAATCGAATGGTTGATCAATGATTAAAAATTATTCTAGGATTAAATAATCAATACGATTGATGTTTAACCTAGTGCAAGTATTACAGAATAATCGATTAGCAATTAGATTGCTAATTAACTTAATTTGATTAAGCCAAAGGTCTAAGATTAAGTCTAATTAAACATAATTTAATTAAATTTAGTTTGAACTTGATTGGATCAAGTCTAATTGGTTTATTGGATAAGTCAAGTACAAAGAAGAACTAGTTCTAGTTCAACTAAGACTTGGGTCAACCCAATTTCTTAATTTGATTAAAAAATTAAATTAAATTAAAATTTAATTTAATCTAATTTAATTAAATTTTTAATTAATTTAGAATCTAATTTAATTAAGTTGAATTAATTTTGATTTGATTTGGTTTGAGAAATCATGTTGGACCAAGTCAAAATAAGAATCCTAGTAAGACTAGGAACTTTTCTCCTTGCGCCACCTTAGTCCCAACGCCCATCCTTCACACCCCCTTTGATTTTGCATGAATTCTTCATGCCCAATAGAAGCCCACCATGTCCCAAAGTTCTTTTTCTTTCTTACATGGTAAATTAAGTATGAACCAAGTCAAAGTAAAAATTGATTTTGATTTCAAATTCTAAGATAGAATTTTAGGAAACCAAAACTCTTCCTATAGTGCACCGATTCCATCTAGATTTATTTTAAAATTTTTATGGCTTTTAAAGGGGTTTTTGTATGACAAAACCTAGTGGTCTATAGTAGAAAAGAAGGAGGGGGCACCCAAGAGTTGGAAGCCCTTTGTCTTGCCCAATTTGGACATTCCTTGTCTAGGTATTTGATCTAGATAAGGACTCCTCTATATCTCTCTATATAGGATAAATTTTGGACTGATTTTTTGATATATTCCAGACCATTGAGATCTTTGGGGTGTGTAAAAATTAGAGAGAAAGAGTATTGGGGCATGGAGATTTCATAGACACCAATCTAGGTGTCTAGGTGAGAAAACAAAGAAGAAGAAGAAGGGTTCTTCTTCTAGGATTTTTTCTTTGATCTCTTCCTCTGTCTTTAAAGATTTTTGAGAGATGTCCTAGGTTCAAATCTCTTTTTCTTTCTTCTAAAAATTGGAGAGTCCATGATTTAAAGAAGGTGGTTTCAGATCGACCGTCAAAGAAGAATTAACACAGTACTAGCATACTATGCTAATTTTCTGCATCGAACTTCTGATCATGGTTCGTGAGCTCGTGTGGATGACTCCTAGAGGTCGGATATGTATGTGGCTTACAACATCATCCTCAAGTTTGGATCAGCAAATTAGAACATCTAACTTGCACAGATAATAGATCTGATCTATTTTTTTCGTACCTGCATTAGATGTAGTATATATACATGTTGATGTGATCAACATATTTTAGTTTCTTCTTAAAATTTTAATTTCTAATTTAATAACATGCCATGATCATGTAATAGATCTTAGATTTAAAGTATTTTCTAAAATTTAAAATTAATTTTGATTAATATTAATCTTTGCTATCTGATCTTGAAAAATTTCAAGATCTAATCCTAAAACCCTAGATCTAGTTCGATCAATTGGTATCAGAGCCTAGATTTTTCATTACATGATTATTTGAGCATGTTTAGATTATTTTTTGGATTAGATCTAATTTTTAATCTAGTTATTAAGTCTAAAATTAAAATTTTGGATCACACAAATCGCTATAAGGTTATCCTACTGTAAGGTTTACTCCTTACAGTGGAAAGATTGTCCTAGTTCGTGTTGATCTGGTTCTAATCATAAATTTATTAGATTTGATCTAATTTTATTTATAATTTAATATATTTAAAATAGTTTTAGATCTAAAAATAAAATTTTTAAATTGCATAGACTGTTATAAGACTATCCTAGTACGTGCTGATCTAAAATATTGATCATAAAATTTTAGATTAAATCTAAAAAATTTTATGATCTGATTAAAAATATTTTAATCATCATAAATATGTTAGATTTGATCTAAGATAATTTATGATTAATTATAGTTGAAATTATTTCAATTACATGAACCTGTTTAGATTAGATCTAAAATAGTTTTATGCTTATTTTACTTGCATATTGATTATGAATTAAATATGCAACTTAGTTGATAAAATCATGTTGTAAAAATATTTTATAAATATAAAAATTATTTTTAAAAAGTCAAATCCCAATCCTTAGCCTAAAACTTAATTAAGAATTAAGAAGTTGTTTGATTAGAATTTAGGATTGTGAATTGAAGATCCTAAGACACAAATCATAACACATTAGGTTAAATGGGTTAGTGAAGATTAGAACCATTAATTGGATTAGACCTAGGGTTAGATTAAAGAATGGACTTAATTAAAAAATTGACTAAATCTAATCAATTATTGTCTTAGATTAGGTTAAGGATTCTCTAGATCAATTACAATACTTATAGTTGGTCAAGTCCATGTCTTTAACGAGACTCAAGATAGACTTAATTTTTGGCTATGCGATCCAACATGAATTATTAGGTTAATCTAATTAAAACTAATTAAACTAGTTGGTATCTAAGATAAACCAGATCGATGGTCTTTAATTGGCAGTCCACTTATCTGTCCATTTTTTATGGTATCTAAGGCAAGTTTTGACGGACCCGCCCACTGATCGAACTTACCTAGCCTCTTGGTGAAATTATGTTTTGATTGGATTACTTGACTATTTGAGCTGATCCATGTCAACTAGGTAAATCAGTTTGACTAATTTAGGTGCTCCTAGACCAGCCTATTAATGATCTTCCTTAAGCTAACTTGGTGAAGTCAGTGGGAGGATCATGACAAGCTGGTTCATCTGATCTTTTCTTATCTTTAAATTAAATTCTCTAAAATTATTAGGTTTCTAAAATAAGATAGTTATTATCATAATTAGATCATAGCCTTCCATTAAAGTGGATGATAATGGATCCATTAGTTGGATAATCATTGGAGGCCCAAAGGTCTGGTATTTATCGGCTAATAAAATTATCATTCATTATGTGATTTCTTGACTGCATCTTTCTAAATGATGGTTAGGTTAGCTAACCAAAGTTGAGCTTAATCATTCATTGGTTTGATAGACCAAGAATGGTCATGTTAAGGGTTGGACCTAACTGAACCTTTTCAGTGGAGGCCAAAGCCTACTGATTAGAGACTGAAGCAAAATTTAATTACTAAAAATTATTTAAAAAAATAATTGATTATGAACCTATCCTTAGATGTACATGAGTTGGCCAATCAAAGTTGGGCTCGTGTGTAGCCTATGTGGATTCTAGTATCCACCAAAAAATTAGGATAATTTCTCGAATTGGCGATAGAGGCTATCAATTCGAATAAAATAGTAAAAGAATCTTTTGATTAAAGTCTAAATCTTTAGGTTTAATGAATCAATTACTAATTAGGTTATGATTTTTCTTTGTATAGAAATGGTCACTTTCCTATTGCTTCGATTATTGTTGGATAATGATAAGTTGGTGGGATCTAACTTTGATAGCTGGTACCGAAAGTTGAAAATTATTCTGAAGTATGAAAGGATCCTATATGTATTAATGGATCCTGCACCTGAGGAGTTAGCTGTCAATACATGTGGAACAGTCAGAGACACCTACCAAAAGTGGCTCAGTAATCGGACCATGGTACACTGCATTATGTTGGCTGTTATGAGCAACGAGTTCAGTCGTAGATTTGAGACGGCTCAGCCAAAGGACATGCTTCAAGTGTTGGAGGATTTCTTTGGCACACCCGATGACATGGAGAGGCATAAGACTAGTTGTGCCATCTTCAACACTAGGATGTGGGATGGTGCCTCTATCACTGATCACGTATTATACATAATCAAGCTGATAGAGCGATTGAGTAAGCTTGGCTTTTCTTTGCATAAACAACTTGAAAAGGATGCAATACTGAACTGGTTGCCCAAGTCTTTTCTCCCATTCCTTACTTATTTTAGAAAGACAAAGTCAGAAATAGACTACCATGAGTTATTGGGACTACTTCAGAACTTTGAAAATGATCACCAACTCCAGGAAAAGTCGGTGAACTTATTGGGAGGTTCGTCTTTTGGTTCTTGATCCTTTAGAAAAGGAAAGAAGAATAAAAAGAAGAAAGCTGAAAAGATGCAAGTTCAAGATGGAATATCTGTGCGAGACCAGACCAGAAAGATCAAGTTCGATAAAAGTCTAGCTGAATGCTTCTTTTGCAAGAAGCGAGAGCACTGAAAGAGAAACTATCCTCAATACATTGCCTCTCTGGATCCGAACAAGCAGAGAAAAAATAAGCGATTGCTGGGCAAGGTATTTATATGATAACTCCTTGCAATTTCTCTATTTATGATATTACTGATTGGGTATTGGATACCGATAGCCATTATCATATTTATAATTTATTGTAGAGATTGCAGGTCAGTAGGAGATTTGAGCAAGATGAAAGATTTCTGAATGTTGGAGATGGAAGATTAGTTTCAATTCTAGCTTTAAGAATTCTGAAACTTATATTTGAGTCCCATATCGTTGTTCTTAGTAATTGTCATTTCTATCCCAGTTTCTTTTCGAATGTTATTTCTGTAGGCCTTCTGGATAAAAAATGATTATGAAATATCAATAAAGAAATAAGTTTGTAATATCATTATGAATGATATTACTATTTTCTATGGATATTTGAACAATGGTGTGTATATGCTATCATAACTTATTAACGTAGTCTATTCAACTGGCAAGCATCCTAGATTAGATAGTATGTCAGATATCTATTTATGGCACTATAAGCTAGGTCATATAAACAAAAATAGTATAAACAGGTTGATTCAAGAGAAAATTCTCGAAGTTAGTAATAGTGAATTACTTCCAACCTGTGAGTTCTATCTTCTTGATAAAATGATCAAGTCATCTTTTACTGAAAAAGGTGAAAGAGCCACTGAGCTCTTAGATCTAGTACATGCTGATGTATGTGGACCAATAAGTACAAGTGCCAAAGATGGATATTTCTACTTCATTACTTTCATAAATGATCTATCCAGATATGGATATGTCTATCTAATGAAACACAAGTCGGATTCATTTAAAATATTCAAATGATTTTGAACTGAAGTAGAAAATTAAATTGGAAAGAGTATCAAAACTCTTTGGTCTAATCGAGGAGAGGAATATCTTTCCGATGAGTTTTTCACATACCTAGGAGAGAATGGAATTCTCTTCAAATGGACTCCTCTAGAAACACTACAGTATAATAGTGTATCTAAAAAAAAAATCAAACTTTGTTAGATATGGTCCAATCCATGATGAGTTTTGTCAGCTTGTTAATATCCTTCTGGGGATATACACTCGAATCGGCTTGTTATCTATTAAATAGGATTTTAAGTAAGTGTGTACTTAAGACTCCATATGTGATATGGACGGGACGTAAGCTAGCACTTTCACACCTTAGGATTTAGGGATGCCCGACTTATGTTAAATGGTTAGTTACAGATAAACTTGGACCTAGGTCTAACAAGTGTACATTTATAGAGTACTCAAAAAAGATCAAAGAATACTATTTCTACCATGCTGATGAACAAAAGGTGTTCATCAATCTTAAGGCAACCTTTTTGGAAAAGAAGTTTCTTGGTGAAGGAGCTATTGCCTCTAAGGTTGAACTTGATGAAGTTCAGCAGATAGAAAAATCGATATCTATAGCTGAACCTGAGTTAGATTTGATTAGATCAGATCTAGAGCCTAGTGTACCTATATCATTAAGACGATCCGGTAGAGTACCACATCATATGGATAGATACTATGATTTCTTGATCCAGAATGGAGATCTCATCAAACTCGATGAGAACGATGAGGATCCGATCGCTTATATAGATGCTATGCAGAGATCCAATTCTGAGAAATAGCTTGAGGCCATGAAATCCAAAATAAAGTCTATGAAGGTCAATGATGTGTGGACATTGGTTAACCCATCTAAAGGGGTTAAACCCATTGGATGTAAATAAGTCTTCAAAAAAAAAAGGGGGCATAGATGGAAAGGTGAAGACCTATAAAGCCCATCTGGTTGCTAAGGAATATCGTTAACATTATGGTATTGGCTATGACGAGAGTTCTTTCTTGTGGCAATGCTCAAATTCATTCGGATAATGCTTATGATAGCTATCTATCTGGACTATGAGATCTGACAGATGGATGTGAAGACAGCTTTCCTAAATGAAGAACTGACCGAAAAGGTGTATATGATACAACCTGAGGAGTTTACATCCATAGATGAGTCCAAGGTGTGCAAGCTTCAGAGATCCATTTATGGATTGAAGCAGGCATCTTAAAGTTGGAACATGCGTTTTGATAATGTGATCAAAACATATGGCTTCGTTAAGAATGGAGAAGAGCCCTGCATTTATAAATGGGCAAATGGTCCAGCAGTGGTATTCTTTATCTTGTACGTGGATGATATTCTCTTAATCAGAACTGATATTTCTACACTGCAAGGAATAAAAGTCTGGTTATCATCATAGTTATCCATGAAGGATTTGGGTGAAGCATCCTACATCCTAGAGATGAAAATCTATAGGAATATATCTAAAAAAATGCTTAGGTTATCTCAGTCCATGTACATAGATACTATGCTGAAGAGGTTCAGCATGGAGAATTCCAAAAATGACTATCTTTCGATAGGCCATAAAATTTTTCTATCTAAGAAGGATTGTTCAACAACTCCTAAAGAGAGAGCATATAAGTAGAGTCCCATATACTTTGATAGTGGGATCTATCATATACGCCATGACATATACGAGATCAGACGTGGCATACTCACTAGGAGTAATGAGTAGATACCAGTCTGATCCTAGAAAAAATTACTGAAAAATGGTTAAAACCATCCTTAAGTACTTGAGAAATACTAAGGACCAATGGTTGGTTTATGGCGAGTCAAATTTGAAACTTGTGGGGTTTATAGACTCCAGCTTTTAATCTGACCATAATGACAGTAGAAGCATATTAAAATATATCTTTACTCTAAATGGTGAAGCTATCTGCTAGAAGAGTTTCAAGCAGCATACTATGGTAGACTCTGTTTGCAAAGCAAAGTACATCGTAGCATTAGATGCTACGAAGAAAGCAGTGTAGCTGAGAAAGTTTATCACCGAGCTTAGAGTAGCATCCTTCCTAGATGGTCCGATCCTATTCTACTATGATAGCACTGGTGCCATAGCTCAAATGAAGGAACCAAAAGTATACCAACGAACGAAGTACATCTTGCATCGCTTCCATCTGATCTGGGATATCATGGATCAAAATGATGTCGACCTTCAAAAGATCGATGGAAAGAAGAACCTAGCCAACCCCTTCACTAAAGCCCTGGCGATAAAGAAGTTCGACAACCACAAGTCGAAAATGGGTATTAGATACTGTGCCGAGTGGCTTTAGGATAAGTGAAAGTTATTGAAAAATGTATTTCAAAGCCAATCATCAGTCTGTTGATGGTTAAGCTATATTATATCTGTAATTGATTCATTAATAAATAAAATATATTTTTGATATCTTTTTATCATAAAGTATTCATCTTCTAACAAACTTTATTATTGTGATGAAGTTCTTAGGATTATTTAGCTTCGATAAAGAGAGAATTTATTGATTAATTCTTAAATCTATTTACGACCAAATGATAGATTGTTAATTAGAACAATAGTGTCTATCGAGCATAGATCACTGTATGTCATATAGGTTGGTTATTCTCTTAACCAAGAAGTGTGAAGACACTGGTATGGCATATAGGTGAGATGTATGTGTACATCATCATTGAACGTAATCAATTCCAGAGCATTCTCCTATCGAGAATGTCTTTGATGGAATATAGGTATAAGTATCCCTTAGATCTGAGATCACCTTAGTGACTTGCAAGCAACTCACTGTGCTTTAGTACTAGACTAACTGAATTTTTAATTTAGTAATGAAAGACTTCTGGGCATAGTCAAGTACTTGAGAGTGTGATCAAGATGGAATTGATCACTTCAAGAGTTGAAGAAAAATGTATCACTGTATTTCAATATAGCAAAACCTTGGATAGGATAATCCATCAAATGAATTTGATATTTGAAATACAATGTGGACAACCTTATCAGAGTTGATAGTTGAACTCTGAGGTATCCTATGAGCATTTTGGTCAAGAGGATGAATTATATGAAAACTATATCCGCATGGGTTCTAAGAATGTTGTTCTACACATTCGACCTATCCAACCATCGAATACCATTGCTAGATGTTCACTTCGATTAGTACAAAAATTTATTTTTATGCTATCGACTTAGGTTCGAATCTATGAGATCATACACATTAGAGTTCATAATCCGATTGGATGGTTGATCAATGATTAAGAATCATTCTAGGATTAAACGATCAATACGATTGATGTTTAACCTAGTGCAAGTGATGCAGGAGGATCGATTAGCAATTAAATAATTAATTAACTTAATTTGATTAAGTCAAAGAGCTAAAATTAAGTCTAATTAAATATGATTTAATTAAATTTAGTTTAGACTTGATTGGATCAAGTCCAATTGATTTATCGGATAAGCCAAGTGCAAGGAAGAACTAATCCTAGTTCAACTAAGACTTGGATCAATCAAATTTCCTAATTTGATTAAAAAATTAAATTAGAATTAAATTTAATTTAATCTAATTTAATTAAGTTCTTAATTAGTTTAGGATCTAATTTAATTGGGTTGAGTTAATTCTAGTTTGATTTGGTTTGAGAAACCATGTTGGACCAAGTCAAAATAAGAATCCTAGTAAAACTAGAAACTTTCCTCCTTGTGCCACCTTAGTCCCAACTACCATCCTTCATGCCTCTTTTGATTTTGTATGAATTCTCCATGCCCAAGAGAAGCCCACCACATCCCAAAGTCCTCTTTCTTTCTTACATGATAAATTAAGTGTGGACCAAGTCAAAGTAGGAATTGATTTTGATTTCAAATTTTATGAGATAGAATTTTAGAAAACTAAAACTCTACCTATCGTGCACCGATTCTATCCTTTTCTTTTTTTTTTGAGATTTTCATGACTTTTAGAGAGATTTTTGTATGACAAAACCTGGTGGTCCATAGTAGAGAAGGAAGGGGCGCCCAAGAGTTGGGTGCATCTTGTCTTGTTCAATTTGGACATTCCTTGTCTAGGTATTTGACCTAGACAAGGACTCTTCTATATCTCTCTATATAGATAAATTTTAGGCTAATTTTTGGATATATTCTAGATCATTGAGAGACCTTTGGGGTGTGTGAAAATCAGGAAGAAAGATTATTAGAGCTTGGAGATTTCATAGACACCAATCTAGGTGTCTAGGTGAGAGAACAGAGAAGAAGAAGAAGGGTTCTTTTTCTAGGATTTTTTCTTTGATATCTTCCTCCTTCTTTAGAGATTTTTGAGAGGTTTCTCAGGTTCAAAATCACTTCCCCTTCCTTCTAAAAATTGAAGGATCCAAGATTTGAAGAAGATGGTTTCAGATCAATCGTCAAAGAAGGATTAGCACAGTACTAGCATACTATGCTGATTTTCTACATCGAACTTCTGATCGTGGTTCGTGGGCTCGTATGGAAGACTCCTAGAGGCCAAACATGTATGCGGCTTGTAACATCATCCCCAAGCCTGAATCAGTAAGTTAGAACATCTAACTTGCATAGATAATATATCTGATCTATTATTTTCATACATGCATTAGATATAGTATATATACATGTTGATATGATCAACATATTTTAGTTTCTTCTTTAAATTTTAATTTTTGATTTAATAACATGCCATGATCATATAATAGATCTTAGATTTAGGATATTTTTTAGAATTTAAAATTAATTTTGATTAATTTTAGTCTTCCGCTGCCTGATCTTGAAAAAATTTCAACATCTAGTCCTAAAATTTTAGATCTAGTTCCTTCACCAGGATGCTGCTAAAATCATTGTTTAGTAGCTCATCTGGATCGAGGTCCCTCCTGCGAGTGCGCAACTCCATCTACAGCATCATGGCATATAGGAGATGCTTTCCCAGTGTCGACGTGTCCTGTAGAGAAGCCTACCCAAGATCCATCCAGTTGATGGAGGTCGTCGATGAGTCGACTAGCGAAACCTTCGAACCCCCAGAACATCGGGACTAGCGAGCAGAGGCTGACGTCGAAGCTATTAGCGAACTAGGCCATGGCAGTACAGCTATAGGACTCGACCTTGAGTGGGTGGCCAGTTCCTTTTGAGATGGACGGACCACCTCGGTAGTTTGCCAATGTCTCCTAGACATCAGAGAAGATGTTGTCGAAGGACGGACGCTAATGGGATCTACGTTGATCATAATTGCCCCGCATTGGAAGGAGACATAGATCGGGGAGCTGCCAAACTGGAGTCGATGACTTCTTTTCCCTTCCCTTTCTTTGTTGGTGGAGTGTTGGAGGAATCTGACTTCCTCTTTCTTTGCTTCACCAACCTTCGGAGATTGAACCTCATGAGTGCTACAGTGATAAATAGAAAACATGATTAGATGAAAGCCGAGCCTAGAGAAATAAAAGAAAATTTGATGATAGACTCATCCTGGGGGAAGATAAGGCTGATGTTAAAGTTAAATAGTGATTTATCCATCACCAGCTGACCGAGCTTGGGCATCTTCATTCCCAATAGTTCTTCGAAGGCCTCCTTATCTTCAGGTAGAATGAATTTATTGGAGTTCCAGTTTAGCTAGGGACTATCCCAACCAGTACTGAAACATTAGGAGGTATCAGAAGAAATAAAAAAGAAATGACTTTTCCAATTATGGATTCAAGAAGGAAGGACAGAACCGAATTTATAATTAGGCTGAGGTGCAAAGTACCACCAGCCTTTCTTGATAGGTTATTTTTTCAATATAAAAAAGGCCCTAAAGAGAGAAGTCCTAAGGTTTATGGCTGCAAAGCTACAATAGAATAATAAAAACTAAGATAATCCTAATGGCATTGGGGGTTACCTGAGTCAGCTGTAGGCCATAATAATCTAATATATTGCAAATAAAAGGATGAAGGGGGAAGCGCAATCTAGACCAAAGTGATTCATCATAAAAGGCCATACAACCCTCAAGAGGCTATGTAACCCGATCACTCGAATTGGAAGCTATGAGTTGGAAGCTATCAGAGATGAAATACTTCTTCCTGAGCTTCTCAAGATTAGCATCGATCAAAATAGAGAGCTTAGTGCTTGGGCCAAAATAGTCCAAGAATCCTCTTACTGGAGACGCTGAACCATTATCGCCAAAAGCACTGGCCTCGATGGCACCCTAAGATGGATTACCCACCTCAATGGTGAGCAAGAACTGAGTTAACTAGATATTATGGCCACCCAGGATTGACTCCCCCCTTCTACCGCTATCAAGAGTACTCTCCAGAGAAGACATTGATGAAAGAAGAAAAGAATGGAAGGGATTAAGAAAGGAGAGGACGAAGAAGGAAGAAAAGAAATCCTAAGGGGTAGAAATACTAAACCTAAGGGAAGGAAAGAGGATCCTACCAAAGGAGGAAAGAAAGCCTTCTTTGCCTGCTTTCGGCAACTCTCTCCAAACTTCTTCAATCACTGGAACCGCTTTCTCCTCCGATCGTCTGAGAGCATGGAAGCTTCTCTAGCAGCAAAAGTCTCGCTCAGGCAAAAGAACAGTAAAATGAAAAAAGAACAGACAAATCCTCTATATATAAGGAAAGGTGATGGCCTAGATTAATCCACTAATCGATGGATTTGAACCACCTATTGATCATCCAAAGAGGCCATCGAAAATCTTTTTCGATGCACTAGCCCAGATCAAGCCATGTAAGCTTGTTTCGTTTGGCAGTTCAGCCGGTCCATAGACGAGCGCCACGTGCCCCACATCGCTTGGATTACAATAGTATAGTCAATAATAGTTTCACTCTCTCCCATACTTTCTTAAATGTTAGGATATGATAATTGAAGCAAACGAGATGGCCTATCTTTTTGAATTATTTAAAAATTAAATCTGACGACCGCATAGCACGACCCTTGGCGCAGCAAATGATCTTTGAGATGACTTTCCACACTTGTCACCGAAAGTGTTTCATTCCAAGTCTAGAAAGTGGAGGACAACTGTTGGTACAGTCAACCCCTGTTGAACACGTGGCATCATCAAAGGGATTGCCATTTCAGATGATAGGCAATCAATAAATTTAGTGTTAGATCGGTAAAGTATCGACCTAGAGGCCAGACTGTCAGCCAGAACCAAATCAACCTAATGATCAGCTCCAGATCGGTAGATAACCAACCATAATGAATTCAAGATCGATCTGTCACTGTTCTCCAAGATATTCGAGCAAAATCTCAATAAAGGACCTCAGCTTGACCACACACAATTAGACCAATATTTTGTCGCCCTCGAGGACAACGACCATCAAGCTCTATAAGAGATCGGATTTGCACCAACCTCGTCGACAGTAATTAGCTTGAGATCAGAATGACCAACTTGATACTCGAGATCGATAAAATATCGATGTCATCGACCATAGCAAACTCCACAACATATTAAGATCAGTAAATCACCGACCTCACCACACAAGCCGGATTGGTGACTTACCGACTTCGACATATTTCGATAATAAACTAAGCACCAACTACACTCCAATCAAATTACGACCCTCTTCCAGCTGTACTCCAACTAATTGCCTCCAAGGCAAACGGTCAACAATTGCAATCCAACTAGCCATAACAAACTAATGACCTAACAAGCTCTTCTTAAGGCCCAAATGATCCTCTCTATAAATAGGAAGGCAGGGTATCCCTCCAAGGTAAGCACAATCTTACAAAGTCAAAACTCTGCTAAAATTTAATCTCGACTTTCCTATTGAAGGAAGATCGAATTACTCTCCACTCAAACCCTCTCACTCTGCCCTCAATCTTTCATTTTTTCTATCTATTAATAAGGCTTCAGCTGACTTAAGCACCGGAGGATCCTAAACTGGAGGGTATCCCACTGGTTCTTAAATTTTTCTTGCAGGCTGGTCCATGATCCGCATGAACTTGCTTGATCAGCTCTCTGGCGTAAATTTTTTCGACCATCTGAGCCCTGCTGCAATAAGGGATAAGGCATTTGCCTTCCTATTCATATCCTTCCAAATGCCTATGATAGCTACTCACCACTATCACTAGCTCCTAAACATTTCCTCCATCTTTTAAACTTCCCATCCTTTTTTTTTGAATAACTTGAAATAAAAGAAATTCCCAAACTTCCCTTTCATGAAGAACACCAATGAGAACCTTGAGTAGTCATCACAAATGCAAACAACCAGCAAAAACCAATATAGCTCACTTTCTAGATGGGCCCATTTGAATGGACAGGCTCCAAAGGCTTTTTGCTTTTGATTGAAGAATTTCCAAATGGTAGGCTATGTCCCTTCCCAAATTGACATCCTTTATAAACAAAATCTTGATGAAAAGTACCTAAATAAGGAAATTCATCAGGCATCCTATCTGTAGAAAATTTCTTTAAGCCTTTCAGAGCCCATATAGTCGAAGCGAGGTCACCATAAGAAAATACTATCTTGTTAGCTAGTCTCCCTGTTTCCTTTAACCAATATATCCGCATCATGGCTTCTAATATTTGCCTGAATTTGGAATTTGAGAGAACAAGATGAGAGTTTTAGTCATATTAGGCCCATGGTAGATGCTCTTTAAAGTGATGGCACTCACATCTGATCCGTTATTTTCCCCTTGATGCTTGCTTCATGCTCTACCAGATGTATGGAGTTGTCAGCAATCACAGTGGCATCATTTCCATGATACTTTTGGAGACATGAGAAAAAGACCGGCAAGATGATGAGAGTAACTGGAGTTGAGAATCTAATCTTTCTTGTAGTTGATGATGGTGAGAGCATCTTCTTTAGCCTCCACCACTTTAATAGAAGTTATTAAAGCAAAATCTTGATGTAGAGGCTTCTCCATGGTGATGGTGGCCAAACAAAAGGTCCAATCACAAACAACCACTCTCTCCATCATCATCATCATCATCATGCTTGGAGGCACCTATTTCGCCTTCAACAACCTTGGACCTACAAAACTTCTTGATATGCCCAAGTTTGCCACACCTGCAAAATTTTACTTTCCTTTTAGCCTCTTTTTGAGAGTCTACCTCTTGATTCTTCTTTTCTTGTTCCTTATAATTCCTTTCCTTTTGATTAGTGCCCTTCTTTTAGTTTTTATAAAAATATGTGTATCATCTTTTCTGAAAATTTAAACATCCATCGTTTGCATAGCAAAGGCCTTTTGAATAGTAAGCAAATTTCCAACTTAACAATTGGAGGTAGATTTGTCCATCCTTGGGTGGATGTCAAGAAGGGCATATACTCTTTTCTTATCAGTTAAGTCACATACCAACATAATCTTGCCTCACCAACTAGCCCATCAAGATCTAACTCCGAGATTTCTAGCTCATCAAGATCTCACCAACACATATCTCGAACTTGATCAATCAAGTCTCCATGGATAGAGCCCCTCAAAGTGAATAATGCCTTGGCGCACCTTATTCCCCACTTTCACCTAGCTTTAATATTCTCCAGTGCATTTGTCGGCTGTAGATCTGCTCTAGAAACAATCTTCCAAAGGTCCATTCTACAATCATGCAAAACCTTCAAATTTGATAGTTGGTGTTCTTGAGCTTCTCCATTCCGAATTATTTCAAACCACCATGATTTTTTTCTACTGATCCTCCCACTTATAATACACAAGCATAATCAAACCCTCAAATAGGCTCTCATACCATGTGGAAAGTATGTTCACTCTCAAAGTGTATTTAGACATCCTAGACAACAGACCTAAAATCATAGTAGAAGAACCAAACTAGAAGAGGGACATAGGAAGTATAATTGGAGGAGCAAAGAACACCCAAACTTTATTTAACAAGGAATACAAGGGGCTTATTTGGAGGCACTATTACACCCAGTTATTAGCTTACTAGTTCACATATGGTGAATCTCCCATGGGTGTATATAGGACTCAAAGAGAGTTCTAGACCTATTCTAGACTTATTTGACTACATTAATGAAGAGTTTTCTAAAAATTTCAAGGATACCTAAATTTTCAAGGTATTTTGCACCTTTCAATCATCCCATGCAACTTTCATCTTCTCATGCATGTCTTCATCTTCCCATGCAACTCTTCATTTTTCTTTTGCAATTCTTTATCGTCCCCAGCAACTCTTGATCTTCCCTTCTAAACAATTCTAGCGTACTACATTCTTGTATAAAATACACATGTATTCATGTATATAATAATAATGTTGATGACTAAGAACCATGCTAGCACAACAGTGTCAACAGGGATTACCAATGGTAGTAGCAAGACTTCAGATTGTTAAGAAGAATTCATGCTGGAGAGCTGATCTGGAATCGGATCGATGTGAATTATGGACCAACCTACAAGAAAAGTTCTGAAAACTGATGAGGTATCCTCTAATTTAGAATCTCTTAAGTCAGCTGAGGTTCTAAGAATAGATAGTGAAAATCAAAGACTAGAAGTCATTAAAGAGGATTTGAGTAAAGAGGGTGGTTCGATCTTTCTTCAGTGTGAAAGTTAAGAGCAGATTTCGATAAAGTATTAACTCTGTGAATCTTGTACTTACCTCCAGAAGAGTATCCTACCCTTCGAATTTACTTAAACCTTAAGAAAAGTTTGTTAAGCCGTTAGTTTGTTATAATAGAATGGCCTGCTGAATAGCAGCTGTAAGCCATTTGCTCAAATGGCAATTAGCTATAATATGGCTAGAGGAGAGCCATGATTTAATTGGAAAGCAGCTGGTGCTCACTCAGTCTTTGGATCATGTCAAGGTCGGTGTTTTACCGATTTAGCTGATATGGCGAGGTCGGTATTAGACTGATCTTGACATGGTAAAGCTGAGCAATACTTTACTTATTGATGACATTGGCTTTTTGCCAATCTTTAGATGATTGAGCTGACAGCAAGGTTAAGGTGAACCCGATCTCATGCTTAGCTGGGGCAGATTACTGTTGTTGAGATCGGTATAAACCCAATCTCGTATAAAAAGGCTATGGTTAGGAAGATGAGCCATCATTTTTCAGAATGGTGAATTGTTGATATCCTATACGGTCCATCTGAGGTTGGTCAAAGACCAATCTCAATTTATAGTGATTTTAGATATCATTGAGAGCAGTGATTTGTCGGTCTGGCTGGTATGATCGGTATATTGCTGATCTGGATCTACTATTAGAGCAATGTGCCATACTTGGCCATGGTATGGATCAATTTGAGTTTTAGATCAGTATTTAGCTGATTTGAAGTCGTTGTTTGTCATCATATTTTTAACAATCATCTCAACAGCTTCTCTAATGATGTCATATGGTTAGCGATGATTGTCCATACCAACACTTGCCCCCTACTTTTCAGACTTGGAGTAGAACTTTCTGTGATGAGTGTAGAAAGTTATTTTTCAAAAAATATCAATTAATTTTTCTCATCAAGAATTATGCCATGCGATCATCAGATTTAATCTTTTAATGATTTGAAGCGACACACTATCTCATTCAAAGAAATTCTATTATATTCATCATACCTGGTATTTAAGAAAGCATTGGAGAGCGTGAAATCATCGTTGACTACCCTGTTGGAACCTAGACGATGTGGGGCATGTGTTATTTTTTCATTTGTCAGTTGAACCACCATGCAGATTGAATCTACGTGGCTTGATCAGAATGGGATATGCTGAAATGGTCCTTCTACAGTCTCTTTGGATTATCGATAAGTAGATTGAATCCAATGGTAAGTAGGTTGATCTGGATCATTGCTCCCTTATATATATAGGATGGTGTCCATTTTCACTGTCATTCTACTGCTTCTCTTTTGTTGTAGAGGTTCTGCCACTGATGTTCCAAAAGCTTCTTTGCGCCCAGACAGTCGGAGAAGAAGATTATTTTGGTGATCGTCGAAGTTAAGGAGAGCCACCAAACTTCATGGAGAAGGCTTTCTCTTTTTCTAGATAGATTTATCTCCCTTACTTTTAGGTTTAGAGTGTCTTCCATTTGGGATTCCTCTCTTCTTTACTGTCCTTCTTCTCTAGTCCTTCGTCTCTCTTGCTCATTCTTTCTTTCTTTCAGTCATGTCTTTTCAAGAGAGTACTTCTCTTGGTAGTGGTAGAAGAGGTGAGACAGTCTCAGATGATCGAAAAATCTGGTCCACCCAGCTCCTACTTGCATTTGAGGCGGGTGATCCATCTCAAGCGGCCATCGAGGCCAGTACTTCTGGCAATGATGGTTTAGAGTCTTAAGTGAGAGGATTCTTAGACTATTTTGGCTCAGGTACTGAGCCCTCTATTTATTGATCCAGAGAAACTCAGAAAAAAGTATCTTATCCTTGACAACTTTCAACTTATAGTCCCCAATCTGAGTGACCACGTCACATAACCTTCCGAAGGTTATGTGGCCTTCTATAATAAAGTACTCCGATCTGGATTGCATTTTTTCTTACATCCCTTTATTTGCAATGTTTTAGATTTCTATAGGCTGCATCCGACCCAAGTCACTTCTAATGCTATTAAGATCATCTTAGTTTTCATCATCTATTGCAGCTTTGCTGCCATTGAGGTTAGGATTTTTTTCTTCAGGGCACTGTTCATCCTGAAGAAGCATGCAATAGAGAAAAGTTGGAGGTATTTTTCATCCCGACCTTATTGTAAGTTTAGTCTTTCCCTTCCTTCTTCCATCCATGATTGAAAAAGTCATTTCTTTTTTGTTTTTTCTCACATCCCTTGTCGTTTTAGTCTCAGTTGGGATAAATCTTGGCTGAACTGAAACTCCTATAAGCAAGTTCTGCCTATAGATAAAGAGGCCTTTAAAGAGCTGCTGGGTATGAAGGTGTCCAAGTTAAGCCAGTTGGTGATGGATCAATCATTATTCAATTCTAATATCAACCAGATCTCTCTCTAGGGTGAGTCTGTCATTAAGTTTCCTTCAAATTTTTATGTATGTGATTTTTCTTATCAGCATATCTCTTTTTATTGTGGCAATACTCATAAGGATTGACCCCAAGAGGCTGGCAGAGCAGAGGAAGAGGAAGCCAAAGCCCTCTAACATTCCTCCTGTGAAGAGAGAAAAGAAGAAAAATGTTGCTGTCTCCACCTCGACATCCTCTCGATCTATCCCAGCTTCTGCTTCGGGAATACTAGTTATCAATGTGGCGCTTGTCAGCACCCTCCCTTCTCCTATATCATCTCTGATGTCCTGGGGGCCATCTATCGAGGTGGTTCATTCGAGGTCAGGCTTAACTACTGCACCGCCAAGATCTAGTCCATCAACTATCCCGATCTCGGCACCTACTCGATAGGCTCAATCTTCTGGAGGGTCAAGAGTACCTAAGATTGACTTACCGTCAACCTCCACCAATAAAATTGACCTCACCCAAGCTTCCTTGCAAGATACGACAATGCTCGGCAAGGACCTGTTGTATGCTGTGATGCCACAATGGGACATGAATTCCTGCAGGAGGGACCTTAGATCAAAAGAGTTGGTCAACTTTGGCTTTAGTAGTATTTTAGATGTAAAAATTTCTCTCTCTTCTTTTTCTTTTTTTTTATGTTGGTTTTTTACCGATCTGATATTAGTTTTCTTTCTTTTTGTCAATTTGTCATATACTTTAGACTATCGACTGAGCACATGGCATGGCTCATTGAGAATAAGAAATCCATGGAGGAGACACTGCAATCGATAAAGGACTGTTTGAAGGCGATTGAGAAAAAAGCCATGAAGGAGGCCAAGATCTCCGAAGAGCTAAAAAAGTAGCTTTAAGAGAAACTAGCCACAATAAAGGTGAAAAATAAGACCTTAATGGATCATCAGAGAAAGGCCAATGAATGAGAAAAGAGGCTGTTAGAGCTACAACAGGAGGTCTCCAAGATTTTCAAGCTGGAGACCATAGTGAAGGAGCTATAGGAGATAGTGTCCTTCCAAGACGATACGGTAGGAACTAAAACTTTGGCAGGAGCTGGGATTTCTACAGAAATTGGAGCCTCAGCAGGAGGGAGTTGCTTAGGAATCACCTTGGGGGCAGGTTGAGGTGCATCTGCAGGAGGAGCCATGTCCAAAACTTCAAGATAATCTCGATCTGGATATCGATATCTGATAGAACTTCAAGATAACTTCGATCTAGAGATTAGTATTTGATATAACTTCAAAATAACCTCGATCCAAAGATTGGTATTTAATAGAACTTGAAAACTACCTCGATCTGAAGATCGATATTTAATAGAAATTCACGATAACCTCAATCCGTAGATCAATATTTGATAGAACTTCAAGATAGCCTCGATCTAAAGATCGGTATTTAATAGAAATTTACGATAATCTCGATCCATAGATTGGTATTTAATAAAGCTTCATGACAACTTTGATCCGAAGATTGATATTTTTCATTGATAAGAAGATCTTATCTTCTTTTGTGCCCTTCAGGGCTCTACTAATCTGAAGATCGATTTTCAATGATAGGAAGATCTTATCTTTTTTTATACCTTTCAAAATTTTACTGATCTGGAGATCGATTTTCAATGATAGAAGGATCCTTCTTTTGGATCCTTCGAGTTTTTACCAATCTAGAGATCGATTTTCAATAGTATGAAGATTTTATCTCCTTTTGAGCCCTTCGGGGCTTTACCGATCTAGAAATTAATTTTTAATAGTAGGAAGATCTTATCTTCTTTTGAGCCCTTCAAGGCTTTACTGATCTAGAGATCAATTTTTAATAGTAGAAAAATCTTATCTTCTTTTGGGCCCTTCAGGGCTTTACCAATATAGAGATCTATTTTATTACAACATAGTTTGTCCTCATTTGGCCAATCTTTTTTTAATTTGTTTGATTTTTTATCGAAGTGGTCGAAAGATGATTTAATATTTTAAAAAAATATCTTTAATGAGATAAAATTTCTAGAGCTTTTATTCAGGACTTATTGATGATATATTATGAAATTCTCTACATTTCATATTCTCGAAATATTCGAGTTATCTAAGTTTTCGATCCTGTATGCCCTCGGGCATATTACTTCAGTGATTCGGTATGGTCCTTTCTAATTTTGGGCGAGTTTTTTCTATTCTAAGAATTTTGAAACTTTAGTTCGATGGAGGACCAAATCACTTTTATGAAAGATTCTTGGCTTTAATGCAAATTTGAGCCCTTTCTCTGATCTTTTATAACAGGTCGAGTTGGTTCTCAACCAATCTGAGTTGCTTTCTTTATAAAAATTTTCTACTCTTGGTGTTGAAAGGTCACTTTCTATAGATATCACTATCTCTGCTCTGAATGTGAGATTGAAAGGCATTTTCTTAGTTGATCATCTATAAGTGATTCTATCTGCCTAGAGGATATTACACAATTCATCTGCCCAGAGACTTTTGACTTTAGTAAGCCTGGCTTTCAATCCTTGGAGAATTATCCAATTTATGACTTCAGCTTTTTCATTTGATTATGGATGCCCTACTAAGGTTAACCTATGGTTGATGTGCAGCTCAGAATAGAATTTCTTAAATTTTGTATTATCAAATTGCTTTCCGTTATCGATAATAATCATTCGAGGGAGACCAAAATGGCAGATAATTGACCCAAATGAAGTCATGCATCTTTTTCTCAGTGATTTGACTTTCAGATGAAGTCTCACATCTTTTTCTCAGTGATTTGCACTAGTGGTTCAGCCTCCACCCATTTTATGAAGTAATTAATAGATATCATCAAAAATTTTCTCTATCCCGTTGCCATGGAGAATGGTCCGAGAATATCGATCCATCCCCCAGATGGTGAAAGACCAAGGAGTCGTGATTGATATGGGTTCGGCAACTGGTTGGCATTGAATATTTGCATCTTTGGCATTGATCACACTTATTGACAAGGTCAGCAGCATCCTTTTATATGGTCGGTCAATAATAATCCTATCGAATTACCTTATATGCCAGGGACCTATTCTCTAAGTGATTGTCACAGATTTCTTCATGAATCTCTCGAAAAGCATAATCAGCCTCTGAGGGTCTTAGACGATGAAGCAGTGGGAAAGAGAATGATTTTTTGTATAGTCTTCTATCTAGAATGATATACCATGAAGCTTGCCTCTTGATTTTTCTTGCATCAACAGGATCACTGGACAACATTCCCCTATCTAAGTAGTCCATTAAAGGATCTATCTAACTTGGTTTATGATTTGCTTGAGTAACCATTAGCACTTTTGTGCTGGGCTTTTCAAGAACTTCAATGAATACTTTTTAATTGAGATCAAAAAATTTGATATGGCTAAGTACCGTACATCAACTTGAACATTTTTTTATCTTGGTATTTGCATGATCTCGAGATCGTCAAATATTTTTGATAATTTTTTTACGTTATGCAAATATTAAGACATAACAGAATCTTTGGCTTCGAATTGATCTCGTACCTATCCAACAATAAGTTGGGAGTCTGTAAAGATCTTGAGCTTTCTAATGTTGAGTTCTTTGGCCATTCTAAGTCCTATGAGAGGGCTTCATATTCAGTGGCCATTCTAAGTCCTATGAGAGGGCTTTATATTCAACACTATTGTTGGAAGCCTTGAAATTAAATCTTTGAGCATGCTCAGTCACAGCCCCTTCTGGATTGGCCAAAATTAGGCCAGCTCCGCTCCCCCGAGCATTAGAGGCTCCATCTATATGTAGAAGCCAATAAGATTCTCCTATAGTTTCTCCTAAGATCTCTGGGATCAATTCTTCTTTAAGTATAGAACACTCTACCATGAAGTCGACCAATACTTGAGTTTTTATGGAAGGCCTGGACCAATAATAAATATCAAATTTGCTGAATTTAATGGCCCATTTGGTTAGTTGGCCAGATGTATCAGGTTGTTGAAAGATCAATTTTAGTGGTTGACCCATCAAGATGATAATGAAATAGGCTTGAAAATATGGTCGACACCATTTGGCTATTATAATTAGAGAATATATCATTTTCTTGGTTCTGGAATATCAAGTTTAATTCCATATCTCATAATAGTTTGCTGGTATAGTAGATTGATCTCTGTATTCCTGTATCATCTCGAACTAGAACCGAGCTAATAGCATTAGGTGAGGTAAATAAATATAAGAATAAATCCTCATCTTCAATATGTTTTGATAGTAACAGGATTGAGCCAAGGTATGCCTTGAGCTTGTCAATGGTAGATGGACATTCTTTTGATCACTTAAAATCTTTGATTCACTTTAGGATTTAAAAAAATGGAAGGCACTTTTTAGCTGATCTAAATATGAACCTACTGAGTGATGCTACTTGTCCAGTAAGCTATTGCACTTCTTTCAGAGAGCTTGGGGGCTTCATTTTGAGTAGCGTTTGAATTTTCTCGGGGTTGGTCTCTCTCTCAGGGTTACAAGAAAACTAAGAAATTTCTAACCGTCACTCTGAAAGTGCATTTATTGGGATTAAGCTTCATCTAGTATTTGTGGAGCTTCCCAAATGCTTTTTTTAGGTTGATAATGTGCCAATCTTCTTCTATACCCTTGATCAGCATGTCATCAATATATACTTGCATATTGCGATCAATTTGGTGCTTGAAAATTTTGTTGACTAAGCGCTGATAAATGGCACTATTTTTCAAACTAAAGGGCATTAGTTTATAATAGTACAAACTTTTATCGATGATAAAAGTCATATTTTCTTCATCTTCAGGGATCATCATGATCTGATTGTAGCTAGAGAAGACATCTATGAAGCTTAATAGTTTATGTCCGAAGGTTGCATCAATCAATTGATCATTTTTTGATAGAAAAAAGCTATCCTTGGGGCAAACTTTATTGAGGTTAGTAAAATCGATATAGATCCTTCATTTTTCGTTTGTCTTTAATTTTGACCATCATGACATTGGCTACCCAGTTTGAATATTGTACTTTCCTGATGAATCCTACCTTCAAAAGTTTGTCGATTTCTTCATCTATTATCTTTTGCCTTTTCAGAGTAAAGCTTCTTTTTTTTGTTTCACTAGTCAGTATTTAGGATTGATATTCAACTTATGCATAATGATGTCGGCAGGAATTTCAAGCATATCTGAAGCTAACCATGCGAACACATCGGCATTTTGCCAAAGAAAGGATATTAATTTTTTCTTGAGGTCAGTATTCAGTCGAGCTCCTATATGAATGGTTTTTTCTAGATCCTTTTCTAGTTAAACGGTGACAAGTGGCTCAACAGATTCATCTCATCCTTTTCCGTTCTCATTCTTAAGCTTCCAATCGAGAATTTCGATTGGTGGAATTTTGACGGGCTTCTTTATTTTTGAAGCTATCAGAAAATATTGTCGGGCCATCATTTGATCTCCATGCATTTCTTCGATGCTAAATTTTATCGAAAATCAAACTAGTAGGTGGTAAGTTGAAATTATTGCCTTTAGAGCATTAAGACCAGCTTGGCCAAGAATGGCATTATATATAGATGGTATTTTGATGATTAGGAATATAAGTTGCATAGTTGACTGACAGGATTCTCTTCTCGTAGTGACTGGCAGCATGATCTCTCCTTTGACCACCATTGAGTCATTTGAGAATCTAATCAATGGGTTATCAACCTATCTTAGTTTATCCAGAGCATTCATTTTTGAAGAGCATCACAGAATAACACGTCTGTTGAGCTTTCATTATCCATTAAAATTATTTTTATATCAGAAATTGCTATTATTATAGAAATGATAATAGCATCATTGTGGGGTATTTGAATTTCCTGAACATCATTATCAGAAAAGGATACAATTGGTTTAGGGTACTGTCTCTTAGGAGGACTCCTAGATGCCCCCTGAGGATTGTTGCCCTTTGAGATCATGTTGATGACTCAAGTAGTCGGCCGATTATGCTCGACAGCATCATCAGGCTTTTGGCATGCCTCTAAGGCTTGATTTGCTCGATCTTTGACATACTTGCCGAGATAATCTTGGCAAATTAAAGTCTTAATCTTATCCTTAAGTTGACGACATTCTTCAGTATCACGCCCGTGATCTTGATAGAAACAACAAAATTTGCTCTTATTTCTCTTAGTAGGTGGGGCCTTCATGGGATTAGGGCAATGGAGATATCCTTGATTCTTTATCTCCATCAAAATCTACGATCAAGGGGCAGATAGAGAAGGATAGCAATCAAATTTCTGAGATGAGCTCCGAGATGTTGGATTCTTCTGAGATGGTTCACTAATGCTTTCTTGATTCCCGTGTTCTTCCTCATAGAGCCATTTTTTTCTTCTTTATTTTTCTTCTCTTTTTTGCTCAGCCTTTTCTCTTCCTCTGCATGGGCATACTTCCTGTTTCGAGTTAACATTCGCTCATAATTTTTTGGAAAGTTTTTATTGAGGGAGAAAACTAGACGATAGCTCCTGAGTCTCCACTTCAAGACTGACATGGTGACGGACTCATTAAAATCTTTTATCTCTAAAATGGTTGCATTGAAACAGGCCATGTACTCACAGAGGGACTCACTCTCCTACTGCACTATGGAGAAAAAACTATCCATGTGCTTCAAGTGAATACGATTGCTTCCAAAATAGGCTATGAAGAGCATGCTCAGCTGATCAAAGGATGAAATAAACCTCAGGTGGAGTTCAGAAAATCATAATCTTGCAGACTTCTTAAGAGTGATAGGGAAGGTCATGCAGAGAAGAGCGTTTGATACTCCTTGAAGCTTCGTAACGTCCCTATAACCCTCAAATGGCTCCAGCATAGGCATTTTGAATCGGGAGGAGACCGATTCATTCATAATTTTAGTAAAAAATGGGGATGTGATGTGGAAATCCTTCTTGCTTTAAGAAGGTCCCCCAAGTTGTACATTTTTTAGTTTTTTCTCAAAATCTTGAAGCTTCTACTCAAGATCCGCTTTCCATGGTGACTTCTTGCTAAAGAAAGTTGATTTAGCTGGATTGTTCTTCTTGATCAAGAAGATACTCCAAATAAAATTCTTGAGGGGCTGAAAGATAGCTAGTTCATGATGTAGCCTCTTGGAGAATAGATTCTTGCCATCACTCTATTGTTTATTGGAGCTGTTGCACGATATTAGTGAGGGCTTGGACCTGCTGCACTAAAAGATTGAGCTGCTGTGGATTGATCGTCACCGGAGATGGAACTGGACCATCTCCAGAGGGACTCTTGAAGAAGATGGAGTTGGATTTTGTGCTTTCTTTACTATTTCTATGAAATTTGGGAAAATATTCTTTTTCTTGCGCTAATCTATTGCAGCAAGGCTTCAGATTGTTAAGAAGAACTCATGTTAAAGAGCTGATCTAGAATTGGGTCGACATGAATCATGGACTAACCTATAAGAAAAATTTCAGAAATCGGTAGGGTACCCTTCGATTTAGGATTCTCCGATGCCTAAGTCAGCTGAGATCCTAAGAATAAATAGTGAAAATGAAAGACTGGAAGACAGTAAAGAGGATTTGAGTAAAGAGGATGGTTCGATCTTCCTTCAATAAGAAAGTCGAGAGCAGATTTCGATAGAGTATTGACTTTGTGAATCTTGTACTTACCTCTAGAAGGATATCCTGCTCCTTTATTTATAGAGAAATTTATTTAGGCCTTCAGAAAAGTTTGTTAGATCATTAATTTATTATAATAGAATGACCAGCTAGATAGTAGTTGTAGACCGTTTGCCCATATGGCAATTAGCTATAATATGACCGGAAGATAGCCATGATTTGATTGGAAAGTGGCAGGCGCTCACTCAGTCTTTGGATCATGTCGAGGTCAGTGTTTTACCGATCTAGTTGATATAGTGAGATTGGTATTAGATCGATCTTGGCATGGTAAAGCTGAGCGGTACTTTACCTATTGACCATATCAACTTTTTACCGATCTCGAGATGATTGAGCTGATAGCAAGGATGAGGCAAACTCGATCTTGTGCTCATCTGGGGTAGATTATTGTTGTTGAGGTTGGTAGAAATCCAATCTTATGTAGAAAGGCTGTTATCAGGAGGTGAGCCACCGATTTTTAGAATGGTGAATTGATGATCTCGTCCTATACGGTCCATCTGAGGTCGGTCGAAGATCAATCTTAATTTATAGTGATTTCAAATATCATTGAGGATGGTAATTTGCCGGTCTAGCTTGTATGGTCGGTATATTACTGATCTAGATATACTATTAAAGTAATATGCCATACTTGACCATGATACGGATCAATTTGAGTTTGAAATTGGTATTTAGCTGACTTGAAGTTATTGTTTGTCATGATATTTTTAGCAATCATTTAGACTATTTCTCTAATAATGCCACGTAGCTAGCGATAATTATTCGTACCAACACCAATTTAATGAGTTAATCTCACAGACAATGCATATGCTCACTAGATGCTATGTTTAATATTAAGGCACCCAAAACTCATATTCGAGGCCTTCTTCAAGATTCATTAGCTCAATTCAAAACATTTATCTACAACTAATAATACATTATTACAAATTTTTTTGCCTCTTCTTCATTTCTAATCCTAATAGCTTCCCCACCTTGTAGTACCCATTCACTCAAATTGCTGATTGCTGATTGAAGCTCTTAAAGTGACACAGCACCGAGAACAAGATTTCTACTTTGAATTTAAAAGTAATTTGTCTAAGAGAAAAATGAAACTAGCATACAAGATTAAAAATTTAGGCACCATTCATCAAATATATAACAAGGAAAAAGCAAAAATAGAACACTCCAACAATATTTCTTCTTAACTTCCTAGATTAGTTTGTCTTATAGTTGCATTGTGTTGGAGTTAATCTAAACTTTGCTTTTATTCCACCTTTCTTAATTCCAATCCAATAGAGAGCTTCAATCAGGTGTTTTTTATTCATAATTCAAGATAGATTAGAACTAATGTGACCTTGCTACTAAAACCTAATTTTCTCTTTCGGAAAAGAACACCTAGCGAGCCATGGTGGTGGTGGGGGTTGCTGGGGCATGATGATAAAAAACAATGATATTTGGTTGTACTGATATTGCTTAAAGGGTAGAAAGAGGGGCTAGAGGAGGTCGAGGGGTTAATGATCGAAACAACCACAATGGATGAGATGTTAGGAGGCGAGAGAGGATTGTAGATGGACGGTGGGCACGATAGTGGTGCAATTGTGTAGAGTTATTGAATGCAGACATGCCCACATGATCAATTGGTCTAATAAGATTTGTACTCAAAATAAAAATTATTAAAATTAAAAGAAAAAAAATGTATTAGACGTTACCTATTAGATCATTGCTTCATTCACCTACCCAACATTAAAGATGAAACAGTGCAAAGGGCCCAACTAATACCACTAACCATTGTATACCATCGCAATTCCTGTTTGCCGCATCACTCAAATGAAATAAAATATAATGAATGATCAATCAAAATATGTAAAAACAGATTTTTTATAAAATATACATAATAATATTTTATTTAAATGTTATTCTTTATATCACATGAATTTATATTTTACACTATTCTTTAATTACAATATAAATATAAAATAGTTACATATTATCTTTTTTTTAAATTATAAAAAAATTATGGTATAAGAATATGTAAAATATATTTATGTTTATGTAAAATTTATTGATGTTTTAAATTGTTATAGATAATATAATTTTAAAATATCTAAAAATGAAAATGAATTATATTTTTATTTTCTATCTGGGAAAAGAAATAATTATCTTCTTGTGGAAAGAAATGATTATTAAAATATTATACCATGTTCAAAATTGCTTCATCCAATCACAATGCGAGTATATTAAATCATCATAATAAAACAACGGTTGTATAATTGAAACAAGGTTTGGTGAAATTTGTGATGTAACTAGAGTAGTATATGCTCGGTCAAAAAAACATTTGGACCGGCGATCAAGTTTGTGTCCGACTTGAGTAAAATTTAATTGAACTAATTTTGGAGTCCATGCTACAACCAAAATCCTACTCTTTGGATTGCTTGATCATTTTTTTTTTTTGTTAACTTTTTAGCAGATGTGTCAATGTCTGAAAGATTAGATTTTATTTTATGGTTTTTTTTGATTCAATGCGACTTAGAAATGGTTTTTACTCAAGCCATAGCTCTTTTAAATATATGAAATGTATAAAACCCACATTCTCTAACCTCTTATGCATGTCCAGTAACTTATAAGGATCATCAACGCCCTTTCAACCAAGGTAAAGAGAAAAAAATATTATCCACCCATGTTGTAGGCATCATGATATCATATATATATATATATATATATATAAAAGGTAAGAAAGAAGAAAGAAGGAACAGTGATGATACCGAAGGCTATGGCATCGATAGAGATGCCAATAGTACGATCAGAATCGATATTTACCAAAAGAGAGGAATGAAGGTGGGACCGAGAGGAATGATGAGATTGGAATGATATTGATAGATGTGGAGAAGATATGAGAAGAAAAGAGAAAGAATGTATGAGAAGAAAGAGCAGACAGGGGTACGATCGAAATCGGTATTTAATCCGATGAATGCGGAGAAGATATGAGAAAAAAGAGGAGATGGAGGTACGATCAAAATTATTATTTATTGAGAGAAAAGAACAATCGTAGTGGGACGACACCGACGAACGTGAAGAAGCTACCAAAATTGAAAGAAAGAAGAAAAAAATATTTTATAAAATAATAAAAATATAATATATATCATAAATAAATAAATATAATAAAATATTATAAAAAAATCAAAAAAAATTTATGAATATTTATTATTAAATTTTTTTAATAATTATAGATTATAATTATTTATTTCGTATAATGTGTGGGACTTTGGCTAGTTTTTTAAAAAAATAAAAGATAAAAAAAAAAAAAAAAAATCAACTCTAACACGTAACTAATTCGAACCCCCTAAACGAACAGAAAACAATGCAATATCACCAATCTGACGGCCAGAACCGTCCAATCTCATGAGACGAGACATCTCGAACGTCAACGCGATCCCACCGTCCACCCGACCAAACGAAGCATTTGACCTGCATCAGAGCCGTCCATTGTGGTGGACCCCAGGGTCCACAGGTACAGTAATCGCTCACCTGGAACTCGCCGGCCCGACGCAACACCGAGAGATTTCTCACGCCAAATCCTTGACGCGCATATCTGCCTTCAAGAGCCCATCCGCCCACGGCACGCCGCTGTTCGAAGCCTCCTCTTTCTTTCTCTTCTCCTCTCTATCTTTCTCTCAAAATCTCAATCTCTCAATCGCGTCAAAAATTCACCGCCGACGAAGGTAGAATCTCGCACCTCGCCACCTTTCTTTAGATCTTTTAAGAAAAGAGAAAGAGGAATGTTTAATTTGATTTTGAATTTTTGGTCGTTTACGTATTTTTCCGTTGATTCTTTGAAATTTCTTATCAAGATCTTAAATTGATGAATGCCATTGGTTTTATAGGTGGATTCGAGGTGGGTCTTGCCTCAATTAGATTTATGGTTTTAGATTTTTTTTCTGAATGTTAATATGCTTTAGCCAGTGAGTTTTGTGTGCGGTTGTGCAATCTATTCGTTGCGATAAGTTTTGGGTTAGATGCGGTTATCTATCTCTTCCCTTTTCTTGGTTTAATTTGGTGATCGCCTTCTTTATTTGGACCTTGTTAGTTGGGATTGTTGAGGAACGCGGGCTGTTTGTCTTTAATCTGTACAGATATCAAGATTACAATCAGGGAAGTTGGGATAGAACTGACAGAAGTTTCATATGATATCTGTTGAAAACCAAGAAATGTGAAGCCATTTGTTTCCTGAACAAATGGACCTGCGTGCCTGGAATTCTTGGAATAATGTGTCCAGAAATTTATGGAACCATATCTTGTCATTTTCTTTTCAAGAACTCTTTCATAATCTGCATTTTTTTTAGTTGGGTAGAATTTAATATCAATAACTAGAAACAGTGGGTTTAATAGTTAATTCATGATTATTCTTTTGTTGATGCTTATTGTAATTCTAAATGATATTAAACTACTCAAAGTGTTATTGGATTTTGCATTTCATGGTCTTTAAGTTTTTTCCTCAAATTGGAACTTTCAATTGGGAAACAACATAATTGGATGATTAAAGCTTTTAAACTTTCACAGGTTATAACATAATTTTCTTTTGTGATTCCCATATTGTTTATTATAAATACTTTTCTCTGTTTTCTTCTTTTTTCTTTGTTGCATGATTGCCCCTTTATAAGTCGTTAGCTGATCTGATGGAACTGATGATGTCCTTGTTGAAAACGTTGTCATATCACCAGCTTTCCTGAAAATATCCAATAGACAATCTTGCAAGGAATTTCCTAGTGCTTTTACCTTTATATTGTAAATTGGTGTATGGAACATAACTTGTAAAATCAGTTTCTCAAGGACCCATCTTCTTTGATGTCCTTGTAAACAATATTCATGGAATTCAAACCACCAATGGTTAAAGTGCAGCATGGACTGTAGCTAGATATGTAGAAAATAGTTCTATTACTTCCAGTCTTCTCTTTTCATTCCTTCTTTGGCTGGCATAGAATTTTTTTTCATATTTCCATTCAAGCCAACATCCAGAAATCTAGTATGAAAGGTATTGATTTCATGTCTCATGTCTTCTCATTGAAAGCATGTCAAGTTCCATGCTTTTGTCCTCGCATTGCTTGACCCTCCTCCAAACTGTTTTACTTGCTTTTCTAGAGTTAATTGGAGACATCAAGTAGTACCATATTGGAGCTTGCACAATCCTGTAACTTCTTAATTGGCAGCAATGTGGCAATCTCTTTTGATACCCATAGCCTTAAACATGACACCTGATCTTGTTTGAATACCTACCAAATGTATACTAAAAGGTGAAGGAAATCTCTCTTGCAGTTTTTGATCCATGTGTATGGATTGGAGTTTTTCATCATGTACTCAACATCTGAACAACATGTCACCTTTGCAACAGTTGAACTTTGTCAATCTAGATTGCTATTAGTTGGTATAAAGATCCTCTCATTCATGCACTTGCTTGCATTCTGAATGATACTCTTACCACATTTGCACATTCCACTTTTTATCTTTCTGGTAGCAAGTTGCATTATCAACTCAAGCAATAGGTGTCATGTGTACCACTATCTGCAAGAGAACCAATCTAAGAAAAAGTGGGGACACATCTTCCATGGAAATTGATAATTACAAGTTCAACTCATTTCAATCTGCATCTAACATTAATTTATGTATTTTAGATTTCAATTAACCACTATGAAGTTTTTAGTGACATCATAAGGATTTCCAAGGATATGCTTTGTTGTTCCAAATGTGAGAAATGAGCATATTGACTTTACCTTCAAAACCAATATTTTGCCATTCATGGTCATCAAAGCACCTTCATTGCTGTCCCTGCAAACAAACACAACAGTATGAAGTGGAAACCAGCCTCTATTGGTTATGAATTTAAGAACAACTTATTGATGACATGACTTAATTCTGCCAGGTTCTGTCTAGGTTGAAATATCAGTATGTTCCTGTTAATCTGATTTTGACTGATCAAGAGGAACATTTAGCAATAGAGTTCTTTTTCTATCTAACTTCAACAAAAAGGATGCGCTTTTGACTTATACATGTTGGATTCAATGGGTGAGATTATTTTTTAATCATGAGAGGGATGATTGATTGAACCATCCGTCTATTCATGCTGGTTTGTTTCTGCATTTTTTGGGTCATAGTGCAGTCAAGATGTTGAACTCTTTCACCATGCTTCTTATGACAATTTGTTTATTCACTATGTTAAAGAGGATGCTAAGTGCTTGCAATTATTGATCTTGCTTCTTAGATGCACAAATGTAGAATGATTGGATTTCATGTTTACACTAAGAGACAATTTGGTTTCTTAAGAGTTTTGGTGAAAAACTACAAAAAAGTTTTAGCTATCACAAAGGGTTTTCTCTGCAAACAAAAGGGATAAGTAGGAACAAAGAAAAGTGTAAGGAAAGCTTAAGGCAGAATATATCTGCATTATTGTTCATGTGATCTCTGTGGTCTCTTAATATATAGTATTAGATTCTGGGCACACTACGAAAAGACCTCCCCATAGAATGTCTTCTTCCTGTAAGTTTGATGGTAGGGAGCTTTGCAATAACCTACAAGTAAAGACAGATAAAAATAGGAATTGATAGCAACTGTTTGGGCTCATGGTTAGAAGCAGAGAGGGAAAGATATGCAGCATGTTAATCTACATATGAGGCTCATGCAGTGGCAAATCCCTAGGTGAAAGCTGGTTCCTTCCCTAGCCACTCTTAGGGGTCCTCAATATTCACATAAGTGGCCAATCACTTTGCTTTGCCTTACTAAGTGGGCAATCCATCACTTTAATCCTGGAATTTTGAACCAGATTACCTCCCATGGTTTCCTAATCAACTTTAATTCCATTCCTCCATCAAAACTAGATCATCATGTATAATAATTGTGATGAAACCTTTAAAATGAAAAAAGAAACCTTGATTCAAACCCTTCTTAACCTAGAAGCTTTAGCCAAATAGCTAACATGCTAAAAAAATATCATGTAGTACATGCTTGAAGAATGTCATTTATCTAAGTGGACACTAACATGTTAAATTTTAAGCCTGAACAACTAATCTAGATAATTTTAAGTGAGAAAACTATTATATCTTGAATTACATTGTAAATATACAACATAATGATATTAATATTATGAATCTTGATATTGATTTATCTATATTGAACATTGATAGTAGAACACTTTTTTATAAAACATATTAGGGAAAAATAGTTTAGCTCAATTTTTTCCAACCATTCTTTTGCGATAGACATAATTTGTTACATGAATATTTTATTTTATTGTTGATAGAACATGACTTTTACAATGAAAAATAATTTCAAGTGATGGCAAAATAGGAAAGCCTATACTAGTCATGGACTTATGAGAATCTGAAGTTAGACTTTAGTTTGTAGGTTATATTCAAAAAAAAAAAAAATCTTTATTGTTTAGGCTGCCCACTTATTTCTAGTAGACATGACTTTTATAGTGTTTAATTGGGCTTCAGTTGGTAACCTTGCACTTAGTTTAATATTTTTATGCAAATTATATCTGGAACTGGTCTTATTTTTATCTTATTCAATTGCTAGCAAGACATGTTCGATCCATTCTAGCTATGGATTACACCTTTATTCTTGATCCATAGAAAAAACATTTGATCCATTATTCTCTACAACTATTATTATTATTATTATTATTATTATTATTATTATTATTATTATTATTTATTTTATTTTTTTAAAATCCTTCTTGACGTTCCTACTATGTTGGAAGCTTCACTTCTTGTGAACATCTCAGAGATTTACAATCATTATACTTGCTCTAAGGAATTTCATATGGATCCAAATCTTCCCTATGAAGTTAACTAATGTGATAGATATCTTTAATAATCGAACTCATGGAATGCTGTACCGGGCCAAACTATTTGGTACACATCGTACTGTACCATATCGGTCTTGTACCGATACGGTGTCTTATGCCCTACCAATATTTGGTATGTCATCTCGTACTGTACCAAACTGCATGCCGACACTGTAATAGGACGGTACTAGTACGGAATCTGATATTGAGACGGCGAACCTTTTGACATCAACCACAAACAAATACCATCTTACATTTAGACTAGGAGGTAGAGTGAGAAGGGGGAACATGCCTACTCATGGAACTACCACTCTTTGGTACCCATGGCTTCCCCTGCCCTTATACAAGGATCCTCCCTTCTTGACAGTTGACACAGTTTAAAAAATGTGGCAAGGTAGCTAATTAACCGTGATGTTGGACCAACTTATCTTTGGCAACATTTTGATAACCTGATCTGCATTAGACAACATTGGTTAGGATTTAGGAAAAAAGAAGTTCTTTGGTTTTTGCATGCTTAATTCTGCGGGGTCTTTTCTTGTAGCTAATCTTAAACTTCATGATGCCACCCACAAACAATTCTTGTTGCGTGCTATTGCAGTACTGAATCTTCTGCTCCTTGTATTGACCAAATAAATTTCTACTATTATTCATGATGCATGATGTGTACCTTCTAATTCTTAAAAACTTATGAAATTGCCATGGAATTTACCAACCGATCTGAAATAATTGGTACAGGACTTTTGGTAATTATTATGGTTTATCGGATCGATTAATTAGATCCATCTACTTAATAAGTTGTCATTCTAATTGCCAACTTCAACTGATACATCCAAGGATATACATACATACATACATACATACATATATACATATACATACATACATATATATATATGTATATATATGTACATATGTACATACATATCTATGTACATATACATATATGTACATATATGTATATGTACATATATATATATCTCCTTGGATGTATGCTTTGTTTGGTGTATTATCCTTCTCTTAGTTTAAGTCTAGGCATTCTTGACCGAATGAAGGAAGCCAAACCAACTTAATTATCTTTCATGAGAGTGGTACTGTTAATTTTTCCTTGGTTTACTGCATTGCTAACATATTCTCTATCCCAAGGGGAATGCAACAAATATGCACATCAATTACATGACATTGGATGCTATCCATATAATTTTTCCTGAATGTATCTAGCATCAGTGATCATCTTGTGCTTCACAAGTATCATCCAAGAAAAGATTAGTGCAATATTGTATCCAATTATTATGCATCCACCATAGTTTTGTATTTTTTTTATTAATTAAGTAGGCATGTACAAAGTATAGTTAGGAAGCTTTTTATTATTATTATTATTTTTTTACTTTTTTGTAAAAGAATTGCTATCCATGTAGATTTACTTTTTTGACAATTTTTGGTGTAGATAATAGGCAATTTGGACTGTCACTTCTAATCATTTTAAATGTGTTTTTGGATTACTAATTCTTTTCTTTAGGTTCCTTAAATATGCTTATAGGCTGTATGCCTTCTCCTAGGTGAACTCTTTAAATAGCTGGAATTAGATGAAGAAATGTCAATGCTTGTTTTTCAAAGCCCGTAAGGCTATAGAATGGCCTTATTAGCTCCTAAGAGGGGCTGGTGTATGAATTGAAGCCTAAGGGACATGGTGGTGGCTGGAAGAATCAAATCAAATAATCAAGGGCCCAAGGAATTATAACTAACATCAATAAACACATCGGCAAGAAATAAAACATTTTGGTTCTTTTGGGCTAATTGAATTAAAATAGATTGTTGAATAAGCACCACTTGTTCCAGGTTTGTTTCTTTGGTTCGAATTAAATGTATTGGTTTCATTCCAAGACATAATTTTGGATTAAACTAGTAAAATCTTGTTCAGAATGTATATGATCAAACCTTAACCAGTTCAATCCGGTAGAAAACAACTTGTAGGATATATAAATATTGCAAGGCTATGTTGAGAGTAGGGATAAGATTATGAAACAAGAATGGTCCATTTAGAAGGCTAATGCATATAAGATATGACATTGTCACCTTCGAGAGGTTTTGTTTCTCAATTTGAAGTAAAACTCTCTTTGGTTGCTCATTTTTCCCTTTCTTCCCATAACATCCATATTTAGTTCCATATTGTCATAGGTATGATTTTCACATTATTTAGGCAATAATACTAATGCACCTTAAATAAAATCTGTGGCCTTGAAAACTTTATGCAGGTAGGCCATCTATTGCTTGAAGTATTGAAGTAGCTAATATGGATGCTGTCGAAGTTTGGAAACTTGAACTATTGTAAGTTCTGTTCACAAGGCATGATTGCCTTTATTCCAGTAATGAACAGAGAAATTTGATGATAGTTTGGTATCGATTAGTGAATGAGTCTATCTGGTAAAGAAAAGGGGAAAAAGGGCAGGGGAGTGTCCTGGGAGTTGTTGGTATCAGGGAGTGAATAATTATTCTTATATTTGGTACCATTGTCCTGGAATGTCTCCTCTTTCCAATCTTGTTCCATTTCTACTTTCTTTGAAGCAATGATATCATTAATTTTGTTACTGTTTGTGATCATCTGGGATGCTTATCTGTTTCCAAACGATATCAGTGTGACATTGGTCACATGTAGCCTTTTATGCTTATCCTAACAAACCCAACTTGATCCGGTAACCATCTGAATTCTTTTGTCTAGATTTGCTACATATTAACTCCATAACCAGGCTTAATTTGCTTTCGCATTTTGATCTGAATTTTTATATGATAAAGGGACTCTTGAAAATAAAAAAAAAGGAAATACCAAAATATCCTAAGTCTGGAATGTTCTTTCTTCCTATTGATCTGATCTGAATTGATTGAAAATTTTTATTTACAACCTCTTCCTAGGGACGTTGGTCCTTTCTGAACTGATTGGGGGATTAAATTTATAAGGAACTGAAGCCTGCTTGGTTGACACCTTTGCAGCTGCCAAATGCCGGTCCATTTGGTTAAAAAGAATAGAGGATTCTTTTCTGGATGTGAAGAACAAGTTCATGACAATATCATTTTCTTATTAAATGACTGCCCTTGTTATCTTCCCCTTGTAGATTGGAAGAAATTGTGGTGTTTTTCTCGGTGGCTACTTGTAGCCTACTTGTGTTGCTTTCTTCATTTTGCTTTTTTTCCCTTTCTTTCCATCATTTTCTTTTTTATTTTTTTTTTTCTCTCTCTCTCTCTCTTCTATCTTGCTTTTCTTTATCGTACTCTGTATCTTTTCATTTTCTTAATGAATGTGATTAGGGGTTCCTAATCTTTCCTCAAAAAAAAGAAAAAGAGAAAACTTTTAAAACCTGTGTGATCTGGCAGTGTTTTCTGTGATAAGTTGTGGAAAAGAGGGGTAGAGGTAATTGAGTTTTGAGACACCCACACATCAAGATGGATGGACGAGAGAGAGTGGTGAATGGTTGATAGGTAGGAAATCAAGATGCACTCATCCTTGTAATGTTCTTGCTTATTTTCATGTGAAGATTAGAATGGGGAGAGGTATTTAGGCAAGTAATGGAGAGATATGGAGTACGAGACAGAACATGTTTGGACAAAATGATAGAGCATTATAAATAGGGGTGTCTCTCATTGAGAAAATAACTTTGAATCTCATATTTTAGCTGTTGGGTTGATTTTTCAATGTACAATATTAGCATAATTGGGTAGATGGGTTTGATCAGATGGTGGTCTAGCAGACATTAAATAGATAAGATATTTCTTGTAACCCAACTACACCAAAGCCATGTTGATTTGATCAAACTTCCTATCGCATAAACTTTCCAAAGAATGGCTTGTTGTGCCGCGCCATATACTGCCCATTGCGGTGTATACCATACCAGTCTCGTACCTATATGCTGTCTTGTACCGTATTGAACTCCATACTGATGCAGTAATAAGATGAAACTAGTATGGAGTCTGGTATGGCGAATCTTATTCTAGCGCTTGTACCTTTGACATATAGAACTTGCTCATTAGGGCCCTTACTTAATATTAAATTTGCAAATCCCTTACTTGACCTGAAACGAATCCGGTTATGTCAAGCAATAAGTGGATCAAGAATTGCCACCCCTTGTGATCCCTATTTTCTTGGTCCGTTTTGTTTCTTGATATTGTATCATTCTATGATGGTGAATGTTGGTTGATCATTATTTATAGAAAAATATGATACTATTTCTTGCAATTTTTTTTTATCATATCTATTGTTTGGTTTAAGCTTTCTTCCTTGTAAATAAGAAAGACATCATACTTGTTTTTGGATGGATTTGTATTGATTTCAGTTCTAATTTACTTCCTGTTTTGTAAGGTGTAATCACATAATTATGTTATTCCGTTGTCAGTCTATCAAATGATAAATATATCATGACATATCAGAAAATAATTCATTGATCTAATTAGACCATTAGATTTTCTCCTCAATGACTGCTTAAAGTTTTCAAGTTTAGTAAATTCATCATGTCGGTTTTCATGTTAGCAATTAGTGAAATTTTGTTTCATTTATTGGCATGACAAAATTTTAAAATTACGGAGAACTGGCATTAAATTAATGGCTCATATGTGCATATGTACATCAATAAATATATTTGGAGTGACCACTTGTATCTTAATGAAAGAGATACTCCCTCCTCTCAAACCTTGTAAAGTGTAATGTTGGATTTGAATATGAGACCTGGATTTCAGTCCCTTAGCATCAGTCAGTTGGAGAAAAGTAATTGCCTTTAGTCTCTCCATCCCCTCTCTCCTTTGCCATCTTTCATCTCCTCTCCTCTTTACCAACATCCATACTTGGTTGTTCTCTGTTGCTATTCTCTCTCATCAGGAGATTTGAACAGAGAAGCCAGGGAGATAGGTGAGGAGGTAGGGGATGTGACAAGCCAGAAGGTGTAAAAAGGTAAGAAAAATAAGTCTAAAATATGTTAGTCTAGACTTAGAAGCAAAGTTTGCGGACTCGGTACTAGAACTTGTGCTGGCTGGCGGTACGGGTTGGTACCGGACCGTGGCTTGAACTGATACGGCAGAGAATGGCACAGAGGGAGAAAAGAAAGGGAGGAAGAGAGAGGGGCGGAGAAGGAGAGGAAAGAGGGAGCGGGAGAGGAAGAGGGCCTTCGGTAGCCGTCGGAGGTCTCCAAACGGACGTCGACATCAATGCGACTTCTCCGACAGCCAGCAAGCGTGCATCGTTGGTGGCCGATGCTGGGCGATAAATCAAGGACGGCCTCCGCCCTCCCTCCATGCGGAACAGGGGTTTGCCCTTGTTTCACGTTTTATTTTTTTTTTTTTTGCTTTTAAATGGGCAAAGTCGGCAAATGAGTTGTCGACTTCAGCTTCTTCTTTCAAAAAAAAAAAATTCATTGAAGTCGGCAAATGGTTTGCCGACTTCAATTGAAATTTTTTTTTTAAAAAAAATTTCACGAAGTCGGCAATTGGGTTGCCGACTTCACGCGTTAAAATCCAAAAAAAAATCCGAAATAGGGGCAAACCACTATTTCGCACACGAAGAAGGAATCGAAGGGCATAGGCCCTCCTCTGGCTTGGCCACCCTCAGGCCCTTTGTTGTGGGCTCGATGGCCGCCAGAGATGCCGCGGTGGAGGCGTCGTCTGTTCAAAGGTGTCCGACGGCCTCCAGAGGTCTGATAAGGACCTCCCACTCTCTCTCCTTCCCTCCCTCCGGGCATACCAACCTTGGCAAGATGTTGGATGGCCTTCAGCGGCCGTCGGAGGCCCTCTCTTCCTCTCCCTCTCTCTCTCTCTCTTCCTCTCTTTCTTCTCCCTCCCTTCGAGAACCGTATCGTACGCTGGAACCGTCTTGGTTCTCCATCGGTCCAGCTCGGTACGGGGTGTGCTGGCTGATTCTGGCTAGTATGGAAAACACTGCTTTAAAAGGGTACAAGGTTAGCAAAGTTGCATGATGGAAGTATGATAATTTTAAAAAGTGGTATGAGTGGTTAATCCTCCACAATCTAGAGCACAATGTTCCATGAAAATATTTTGCTCCATGTTTGTGGATATGAATTAATATATTCATGTCTATGTTTGTATCTGAATAGGTAGATAGATAGAAAGCTAGATGGGTGGCTATTTCTCATGCTGATTCTTTACATAGCTATCTTTTTCTTAGAATAAGTTACCATCTTGAATATTAGCATACATTTACAGAATGTGTTACTGTCTATTTTCTAAAAGTATTAGAATGGCAAGCAAATTCTTTAGTTGCTTGAACAAAACATAAACTTGGGGGAATCTTTATCAATCATAACAGTAAGAACCACTTAGATTAACCATAGCATGTCATGCATAGATAACTAATCAGGCATGCTGACCAGTAAGAAGAGTTAAATGGTCTTGCTTTATGTAAATGCATAAAAAAATGGTGTTTAGTTTATTCTTAGGGTTTTAATTATCATATAGTAGGACGCTATTATGGGTGATTAAGCTTAAAATTTTGGGCTTACCACAAATGCTCCAATTATCTGAACAGCAGCACATCATTCTGTATTTACTAGGCCTGTAAACAGGTCGATTTTGACTCAGGTTGGGGTCAACTAAATCTGACATGAGAGCTAAATACCTGACTCGGGAACTTGGTAAGTCGGGCTAAACATGCGGGAAACACAAACCTGGTCAATGTCTAGATACCTGATACCCTAATGTTAGTTTCCCAATCTTCTCTTTGGGAGGATGAATAACTGAGATTAGGGTTAGGATTTATGTGCCATGGTGGCAGTACGTGTGGGGGAGATGGTCTGGTGAGAAAGGGGTTAACGGTGTGAAGGAGGCATGGAGGTGACTGATAGGTTTAGGTGAGGCTGTGGCCATAATGGCAGGATTGGGTGTCAGGGAGGGTGTGGGTGGACTAGAGATGGGGATAGTGGGGCTTAGAGAGAATGGGTGGGGCAATGAGGTTTGGGATGAGGTGGTGGGGTGCTGATGGCTGAGGCGATGATTTGCATGGTTTGGAGGTGTAGAGAAATTCGGGAAAGGGTGGAGTGTCACTGAACAGTAAGAGTGAGGAAGAGGAACGGTGGAAGATTATGAAGAGTGGAATGATAAGAGCATATTTCACTACTAGTGGCTAATGTGAGTCATTGATTTGGCAAGTAGGAGCTGGAGGCAAATAGAAAGAGGTGCAAATTGGGCTAAGGGACAAAGGGGTAATTGGGTTCTGAGGTAGGACGTTAGATATAATATGATAATATTATTTAAAATCTATATAATATCATATATATTATATAAAGCCTATTGCTTGTGGATAATATTTGGGTTGGGTTGACGCAAACTCAAGCTTGACTTGAATAGTAAGTTGGGTAATTTGGTCAGGTAAATGTTTGGCTATTTGAGTAGAATTTGTAACCCATACTCTGCCTAATCAAGTCAATTTGGATTTGACTCTAGTCAATAAATCAACTTGTTGACAAGACTACTGTTGACTGATGTAAGTTATAACATATTTTGTTAAATCAAAACCATTTATTAGATACCAGTACATGATGATACATCTACTATGCAATAAACCTAAACATACTGAACCTCAATGGATGCTTGGTTCCATAACTTGTTATAAGAAAGTTAAACATACTTGACTTCTGATTGATGCAACTTAGGACAAGTAATCAGTCAGTCAAAAAGTCTAGTAGGTTCTTTTGGCAATATTTGTATGCTTAAATCCATAAAAGGCATATTGTTTCTCATGGAATGAAAGACATCTCTCAGTTCAAATTGTTCAAAATAGTTCAGAATTCAATGAATCTGGAGACTTTATAGTGAACCAAAACCAGGTTTGAACTGGTTTAAAGAAGAATAGCCTATAACACTAGCTCAGAATTCAATGAATCTTGAGACTTGATAGTGAACCAAAACCAGGTTTGAACTGGTTTAAAGAAGAATAGCCCATAACCCATTTACTGTTTGTTCTCAATATATGACCTATGCATATAATGTGTGATTAAGCATCTTTTGGTCGTTATATAATGATTTGGTTTTTATTGTCTGAGGGTTGAGATCTATAAAATTGTAATATAACTGCCATATAAGGGATCTCATTATAGTTTGTGTACTTAAGTTGTGCCCTATGTCGTTGATGTCATTACTAATTATGTGCTTATCCTATATTATTAGTGTTGGGGATAAACCCCGCTCCCACCGAAGTCCAGTCGGATACTCAGTCTAATGCGACCGATAGTCACGGAAAAGTCTTAGCGGCCGAGCCCCTTTCGAACTCCTTAGCGGCCGAGCCCCTTCCGAACTTTCCAGCGACCAGGTCTTAGTCGAATTTTTCAACCGGCCGAACTCAGCGGTCGAACTTCTCAGCAGCCGAACTCCTTCCAAACTCCTCCAGCAGTCGAACTTCTACGGAAGTCGAACTCCTTTCGGACTCCTTCAGCAGCCGAGTTTCTACGGAAGCCGAACTCATTCCGGACTCCTCCAGCAGCTGGGCTTCTACGGAAGCCGAACTCCTTCTGGACTCTTCCAGTAGCCGGGCTCCCACGAAAGCCGAACTTCCTCCGTACTCCTTCAGTCGGACCTCCACGAGAGCCGAACTTCTTAGCGGCCGAGCTCCTTCCAAACTTTCCAGCGGTCGAGTCTTAGTCGAACTCCTTCCAAGCTTCTTCTTCGGTCGAACTCTTATAGACGTCGAACTCCTTCCAAGCTTCCCCTTCAGTCGAACTCCTTCAGCAGTCCGAACTCTTTTAGAATTGATATATGCCGAAGTCCACCAACCAATGCCTGCTTCCTCAAACTACGGCTGTTGGATCTCGGCGGTATGGCCGTCACTATCAGTCTGGTGGTACCTTTTTCTCCGTAACAAGCTCCATGCGGCCCACGACCGGACGACATGGCCACCACTACTGGCGACACCATTCTCCGTAACCAATCCCATGCGGCCCACGACTCATCAGTATGGCTGTCACTATCCGTCTGACAACGCCTTCCTCTCCGTATCGAACTCCATGCGGCCTCGAGCGGCCTGCGATCGGACGGTATGGCCATCACCATCAATCCGCTACAAGCTCCGTCTATGAAAAGAGATCCTCCAGATATGTTTTCTAGAAGCTCTCCTCTCCCCTCTAAAGCTCAAAGCTCACTTCTCATTGCTAAGCACTCCATTTCTATTGGCCAGAAGAGCTGACTTGACCGTCGGAGGGTCCTGCTGGAGCCACCACCACCGACTCCGGACGAGATTTTATTTTGCAGATCACCGACGGCGACCTCGTCCTCCTCCATTCCAGCTCGATTCGACGTCAACCAGATTTTGCACCAATAGAATTGGCGCTAGGAGGGCCCCTCTACCTCTGAGGTTCTCTTGTTCTTAAAGGAGTGCTTAGCGACGATCTCTCTTCTCCCTCTCCAGAGATCTCTCTTCTTCCTCTCTAGAGTTCTTTTTCGAGAGAAAATATCTTCCAGAAAAGCTTCAACCCGCGGCCCGATCCCGTCAGATCCATCTGCTCCCACTTCAGTCCCGGCAACTCAGGTTCCACCGGTACCCGCGGTAGATGCGGAGTAGTTCAACTTGCTTGCCCAGCAGGTTTGCGGCCTCACGGAGGCAATGCAGGCCATGCGGCAGCCCCCGGCGGTGACTCCACCAAGAAACCCAGCATCAGAATGTCGAAAATCGGCCCCAAGGAAGAGTACTTGGGCTAGCATACCTGTCGCCTCTGGAAAGAGAAAATAGAGAGCAGAGGATCCGTGTTCGGATCATGGTTCTTCTTTGGAAGAGATCTTTTCCATTTGTAGCAGGAAGCCCCCCAAGATCCGCAACCAAGACGATGCCCTCGATCACAGACTGCGGGAGATGGACCGATAGATTGAGGAGCTCGGCCACGTCGCCCCGGCTCACCTTGACGACGTTCGCACTGATCCTTCTTTCTCTCCCCGAATTATGCAGGAGTCCGTTCCGTCGAACTTTGAGCTCTCTTAATTCGAAAGCTACGATGGAACTTCTGATCCAGTTGATCATTTAGAGGCCTTTCGGATCATGATGCTACTCCATGGCACACTAGACGCTATTTTATACCGAGCCTTCCCATCTACCTTAAAGAGAGCAGCGAGAAATTGGTACTCGGTGTTGAAGTCTGGCACGATCTTTTCTTTTGACCAGATGAGCCACCAGTTCGTGGCTCACTTCGTCAGCAGCCGACGTCTGCGTCGAGGTTCGAATTTTCTTATGAATGTCAAGCAGAAGGACGGGGAGTCCATCCGGACTTATGTCATCCAATTTAACGTCGCAGCTTTGGAGGTCCGAGACCTGAACCAATCTGTTGCGATGGCCGCACTCAAGGACGGCCTTCAAAAGAACGACTTGCTGTTCTTCCTAGAGAAGAAGTATCCTAGGGACTTCGTTGATCTGCTGGCTCGAGCTGAGGGATATGCTCGTGCGGAAGAAACCTTCAAGTTGAAGGAGGAAGCCTCAGGAGAGCGGTGGGCAGACAAGTATAATAGACCCGCCGTCGATGGAAAGCCGAGCGAAGTTCAGCCACGCTCATGAACTCTCCCCGAGCGCAGGCGAGCCCGAACTCCTCGAGCTTGCCATCAAGGAAGCCTCGACAGAAGGGCGCGAAGAACTCCTTTTGGAAGGTTCCGCAACTACGCCCCCCTCAATGCTTCTAAGGCCCAAGTTCTGACGAAAATTAGGAACCAACTGCCAAGATCAGAAGAATTACGATCTCCCCCAAAAAAGCACGATCGAAGCAAGTATTGCCTCTACCATCGCGACCATGGCCACGACACTAAAGAATGTGTCCAGCTTCGAGACGAAATCGAGGAGCTCGTCAGGAGAGGCCAGTTGGGTGGGTTCCTCAGACGCCAGCTTGAAGTAGGAGATCGGCCGAAGATGCTGCCATAGCCAGAACCACCAATGACGGAGGAGCAACAGAAAGGTCGGTCGCCTTCCGTATCATCGACGCCACGTTTGCGATGAGCTTGGTACTTCGGCGATCCGTCATCTCCCAGCGTCAAAGTCAAGAGGAGCTCGCCCCAAATTGAGAAGGCCAACATGAGATAGAGAAGCTCGTCCGATCTGGAGCTTATCGTCTGAAGGAACTCGAAGGAACAACACTCCCACGATCCTGAAATATAAAAAATCCGAGGATGCGCTGTCAGTAACTTTCTTTCAATAAAATTCTTTCATTTCAATAATATTGTTTCTTGGTGCAAAAACTACGTGATGACAGAAAAAAAACAGTCAATAGTGGCCGTATTAGGAACAGGAGGAAAATCTCGTCCTAATATGAGTCGGTCAAAGTCCTTCAATCTTGGCTAGAGATAAGATCTCTTCCGAGCGATCGAGACAACCTCGGTTAGAGATAAGATCTCTTCCGAGCACCCGTGTCAACCTCGGCTAGAGATAAGATCTCTCCTGAGCAACCGAGACAACCTCGGCTAGAGATAAGATCTCTTCCGAGCGCCCGTGTCAACCTCGACTAGAGATAAGATCTCTTTCGAGCGACAAAGCCAATCTCGGTTAAAAATAAGATCTCTCCCGAGCGACCGTGTCAACCTTGGCAAGATCTCTTCCGAGCGATGTGTCAACCTCGGCCAGAGATAAGATCTCTCTCGAGCGACCGTGTCAACCTCGGTCAGAGATAAGATCTCTTTCGAGCGTCCGTGTCAACCTCGATCGGAGATAAGATCTCTTCCAAGCAATCGAGACAACCTCGGCTAGAGATAAGGTCTCTCCCGAGCGACTGTGTCAACCTCGGCTAAAGATAAGATCTCTTCCGAGCGACCGAGACAACCTCGGTCAGAGATAAGATCTCTTCCGAGCGACCGTTGTCAACCTCGGCTAGAGATTAAATCTCTCCTAAGCGTCCGAGACAAACTCGGGCGAGACAGAGAGATAAGATCTCTTCGAGCGATCGGCAGAGAGATCCGTCGTGTCAATCTCGGCCTTCCGAGCGATCGAGACAACCTCGGTCAGAGATAAGATCTCTTCCGAGCGTCCGTGTCAATCTCGATCAGAGATAAGATCTCTTCCCGAGCGACCGAGACAACCTCAGCTAGAGATAAGATCTTCCCCGAGCGACCGTGTCAACCTCGGCCAGAGATAAGATCTCTTTCGAGCGATCGTGTCAACCTTCGGCCAGAGATAAGATCTCTTCCGAGCATCCGAGACAACCTCGGCTAGAGATGAGATCTCTCTCGAGCGACCGTGTCAATCTCAGCTAGAGATAACCTTGGCTAGAGATAAGATCTCTCTCGAGCGATCACGCCAACCTCGGCTAGAGATAAGATCTCTCCCGAGCGCCCATGTCAACCTCGGCTAGAGATAAGATCTCTTCCGAGTGCCCGAGACAACCTCGGCTAGAGATAAGATCTCTTCCGAGCGACCGTGTCGACCTCGGCTAGAGCTCGTTAGGAACAGGAGGAGAACCTCATCCTAATGCGAGCAAAGTCGAAGGCCTCATTCATTTAAAGCGGGATGGAAGGAGAGGCCCTGACAACGGGGCCCCCACAGTCCGTTAGGAATAGGAGGAGAACCTCGTCCTAACGCGAGTAAAGTCGAAGGCCTCGTTCATTTAGAACGGGATAGGGGGAGAGGCCCTGACAACGGCCCTTATGTGCCCCCACAGCCCGTTAGAAACAGGAGAACCTCGTCCTAATGCGAGTAAAGTCGAAGGCCTCGTTCATTTAGAATGGGATGGGGGGAGAGGCCCTGACAACGGCCCTTATGTGCCCCCACAGTCCGTTAAGAATAGAAGGAGAACCTCATCCTAACGTGAGCAAAGTCGAAGGCCTCGTTTATTTAGAATGGATGGGGGGAGAGGCTCTGACAACGGTCCTTATGTGCCCCTACAGCCCATTAGGAATAGGAGGAGAACCTCGTCCTAATGTGAGCAAAATCCATGATCGAGCTTCAAAGTCTACAGGAGGTAGGATTTCCTTCAACCTCGGCAGGAGATAAGATCTCCCTCGAGCCTCAACCTCGGCTGGAGTTAAGATCTCCTCTGAGCTCAACCTCGACTGCAGGAGATAAGATCTCCCCCGAGCCGACCTCGGCTGCAGGAGATAAGATCTCCGAACTTCAACTTTGGCTGTAGGAGATATGACCTCTCCGAGCTTCAATTTCTGCTATAGGAGATATGAGTTCAACGAATGTAGAATCCGAAAAAGAATTTCGGCAGTCGCCTGTTTTGGTACTCTCTTCTTTCGAATTTTGAACTCGGGAGTGGCGGAACTATTGTTGGGGATAAACCTCGCTTCCGTCGAAGTCCAGTCGGATACTCAGTCTAACGCAATCGGTAGTCATGGAAAAGCCTTAGCGGTTGAGCCTCTTCCGAACTCCTTCAGCCGATCGAACTTCTTAGCGGTCGAGCCCCTTCCGAACTCCTTAGTGGTCGAGCCCCTTCCGAACTTCCTAGCGGCCGAGTCTTAGCCGAATTCCTTCAACCGGCCGAACTCCTCAGCGGTCGAACTTCTCAGCAGTCGAACTCCTTCCAGACTCCTCCAGCAGTCGAGCTTCTACGGAAGCCGAACTCCTTTCGGACTCCTTCAGTAGTCGGGCTCCAACGAGAGCCGAACTCCGTACTCCTCCAGCCGGGCTCGGGCCCCCACAAGAGCTGAACTCCTCAGCAGTCGAGCTCCTTCCGAACTTCCCAGCGGCCGGGCCTTAGCCGAACTCCTTCCAAGCTTTCCCTTCGGCCGAACTCCTACAGAAGCCGAACTCCTTCCAAGCTTCTCTTTCTACCGAACTCCTCCAGGAGTCTGAAACTTCTTTGAAATTGATATATGCCAAAGTCCACCAACCAACGTCTGCTTCCTCGAACTACGGCTGTTGGACCTCGACGGTATCGCCGCCACTACCAGTCTGATGGTACTTTTTTCTCTGTAACAAGCCCCGTACGGCCTACGATCGGACGACATGGCCACCACTATTGGCGACACTACTCTCTGTAACCAATCCCATGCGGCTCACGATCTGCCAGTATGGCTGTCACTATCCACCTGACGACGCCTTTCTCTCCATACTGAACTCCATGCAGCCCTGAGCGGCCCGCGACTGGACGGTATGGCCATCACCATCAACCCACTACAAGCTCCGCTTATGAAAAGGGATCCTCCAGATATGTTTTCTAGAAGCTCTCCTCTCTTCTCCAAAGCTCAAAGCTTACTTCTCATTGCTGAGCACTCCATTTTTATTGGCCAGAAGAGCTGACTTAATCGTCGGAGGATCCTATCGGAGCCACCACTACCGACTCCAGACGAAACTTTGTTTTGTAGGTCACCAGCGGCGACCTCATCCTCCTCCACTCCAGCTTAATCCGGCGTCAACCAGATTTTGCACCAACAATTAGGATATTGATTAGCTTGGGCAAGTTGAATGTTAATGATCAAGTGTCTACTCTTTATCATACTACCATCCTTGCTAATCTAGATTTTTAGAAAGTATTGTTATTAAAATATTTGCCTATAATGTTAATATGGTGAACAATTCTTTAAGTATCGCTTGTATCAGGGCATTGAGATACTACCTTAACCAACTAATTGCATCACATGCAACCATTAGGTTTTAGGTCATTTTTCTGTTCATGTTAAGACAAATATTTTTGTTCCTCAATTAATAGGATGATTGTAAAGATGTATCATGCATAAGGCTGGTTATTTTCATAAGCTCTTGTAAATGCAATTAGTAGAAGAGTCTAATAAGGACTTCATGAAACTACATTTTGTTTGCTTATTCCCCTCCCAAAAAATAAATTTGATTTATATGGAGTTGTAGCGATGGTTCCTTTCATGTCCCTCAAGAATTATAAACTCAAAACAGAATAGTTTCAAACAAGGTTTTAAATATCGGTATTGGATCCCATGCCATTTTTCCATGAGATAGTATGGTATCAGGCTATCAGTGCCAATGGTATGTACCGAAATTGAAAGCTTCTGAAAATTGAAAACATATGAGTACCAATTGGTGTAGTCAGTATGGTACGACCAGTACACACTGGTATGTACCAGTATAGAGTGGTATGACTGGTATGTGCTAGCATGACTTTCCCCATCTTGGCACCTGATCATTGCCAGTTTCACACCGGAAGGGTGCAGTAGAGGTTCAATTAGAACTTGGTAATAATTAGGAGCTAATACACATCATGCCAGCTATTTGGCAATCATTGGAAAATTCCTTTATGACCATTCATCTCAATTAACTTAAGTTCTTGTTTATTGTAAACCTTTCCAAATTGTTTTTTTGTTTTCTTTCCTGTACATACATCCACATGTATTTAAATTCTTTTCCTTTCAACAACATCTTTATGTCACTGTTTCAAATGGTTATTCCCCCTCATCATTCTTTGTAGATGCATTTCTGCATTTAGTCTAGCCTTTATCTCAAGTTTCTAATCTATGTTAGTTTGACTTCACATTCGTGCATCTTTTAGCCTAGTAATATGATCCTTATGACTAAGGTTCGCTGTCTCAGTACCAAACCACATATAGGTACTATTTTATTATAGTATCGGTATGTAGTATGGTACGACATAATGAGCTGTAGCAAGTATTGGTATGGTACAAGACTGTCTACTAGTTCGATACCCACTATTGTACGGACCAATACAGCAAACCTTGCTTATGACATTGCTACTCCATTATTATCTTATACTTCTCCTAGGTGCCATCCAAATAAGATAATTTGTGTCTCCTAAAGAACTCTCTCATTATTCCCACTTCAATTATTGAAAAGAAAAATTCTTCAATTATCCTCCCATTGTTTAAAATAGTGATCCAACATCGAGTTAAACACTTTAATGGCCTAACTGCTGGTTTTAACATACCTAATTGGCTAATTCCATGTATGTCCTTGCTCAGAGTGTGTTCCATTTGCTTTGTGTTGGCCTGAAGTTTTTCAAATATGTACATCCAAAGCTTTTATTCCAGAACTTGTTAATTACAGAACCAATTTGTATCTTTCTATTTCTGTAATAATATTTCTCTGGTATTAACTTTTGGTTTATATTCTGCTTTAGCAGCTATTATTAGGTCTTTATCTTCAACAAGAAAGAAGCAATTCATCCATTATGAGTTAGTTTGATGGATCAAGTCATGATTAGCTGAAATACTAATATGTTAACCCTTGATGAATTGCTGCCATATTCTTGGCTAAGGTGGCTTTCATGAAGAGAGGCTGCTGCATTAGAAGCTAAAGGTTGAGTGGGAATAGGGAAATCTTATTGTTGTAGTTAAACATCAAAAAACCAGCTAGCAATCCTTAAGGATCTTCTAGATTGACAGAGTTTGAAGATGGAAAAAGACAAGCATGATGAACCTTCTTCGAGTTTGCATGCTTAGCTCATGGTTATTCAAGCAATTCAATATGTCATATGTGACATACCATTTCTCAATCAAAAGTTAAAGCTACACCTTGAAACAGTACATTCGAGAGAATTGCTTTTATGATGATGCATTGATGGGGATATTGCTTTTATCGTAAGAGAACTACATCAGATGACTTTGCTGGTTTGTTTTGTTTGCTTATTCCAGAAACCTAAACAAACTCTTGCGGTTTGTCACCCCCTTTTTTCCAAGAATATCATTCCTTATGCAGCTGCTATCTTTTAGAATATAAATGATCTTGTTCTCTAGGACATGATATCATTATCTATAGCAAGGTTTACAGTCTTGGTATTGGATCTTGTAAAGGTAATATCTTGGTACAATGTCGGTACACCCAGTAAGGGGGTTAGTTCAGCATATCGACACTTGGTACGGCTCTTGTACCATGTGCTTGTTTGGTGCCAGTGTGGTATGGTATGCCTTTTATGCACTAGAAACTTACTAGTATGGTGTCCCATGGCTAAATGTTCTAGTTGTATTTGGAAACAAGAGATTTCTTAGCCAGTATTTATATTAGTTATTGAATACAAATATATATCATATGATATTGAGCATCCATGAATTAGGGGTGAAAGTGGATCAGAACATATCTATCTAAATCCATTTTCGTATCTGAAGCTATCCAAATATGGACAGAAATTTGAGCATCTAACTAATGTCGATATCTGTAAAAAAAATTGATATGGGTATGGATAGACAACCATTCGATCCATATCCAAATTTCCAATTCTATCCGTAATCATATTTTATTTTATATAGCACTCATTAACTTTTAAGGAAAATATACAATCATATTAACATGCTATCAACTTGATTTATCATCCATTCAGTAATACCTTTAATTCGGTCATGAAGTTTAATTATTCGACTTATATCCGTACTTCCAATATCTTATTTGTATCTGTATCAGTTTAAAACAAATATGGATATGAATTATTACATCCGACTAATATCCATATCCCTATTTGTATTCATCAGATAAAACAAATACGGATATGGATATGTTGGTATCTGATCCGGTTTCAACCCTACCATGAATAGAAGCTTCATAATAGCCTCAACAAAGTAAGTCTTATATCATCAGTTTAAGGTTTGTCGTATTTTACTTGAACATCACTTCCTAGCATGGCTGAGCCTTTGCAAATGCAAAGATACTTCCTACTTTATTTGTAAGACTTTCCCAATGCACCAGTAGTAAATGCCCGAGATCTCATCTTATGTGGTTTTTCATCCCTATACCCCTTATTATTGCAAGTAAAACTGTCCTTTATGGTACTATTTTTTTTTTTTTTTTTAGTTTTATTACACATCCACCTTAACATCCTTATATTTGCTAAACTTATGTTATGATTCCTTGGCCATTTTTACTTCTTAACATATTGTTCTAGCCAAGTTTGGTTCTTTAATTCTTCTCCGAAAAAAAAAAAAAAAAAAAGGTTCTTTAAGTGTTTTGTAACATTAGATTCTATTATATGATGTATTTATTGATATTGCTACTCAAAGACCTTGCTTTAGTTCTAACAGGTACATTATGTTTACGTACTTCTGATTTGTAGATTCTATCAAAAAAAAACAGAGCTACTAGCTTGGGCAGTCCTTGCTCTAACTTCATCCTTGGCTCCTCTCACATTTTTATAGAGTTGAACTAAACCAATTCTTGGGCCTTTATTTCCTTATTTCCCAAAACTTGTTCCATAATTCCAATCAGTGTTTCATGGACACAAATAATAGAATAAAACCTAGATGTATATCCAAGTGTCATACTTAGCAAGAGGGAAAAAAAGAGATACAAGGATACATTGGAGAAGATATAATTTTAACTAAAAGTATATATGGACACATGTAAATATCGTTTGTTTGAACATTAAAAAGAAAAACTAAATGATATTGTTTATTAAGGTCCTTTAATATACATGTTTATCATACAAAGCTCCCAATTAACTCAAAGAATACAAACAAAATAATATTTTTCAAAGTTATTTCATTACCAATGTCATTGACCAATTCTTTAAAAAGAACAAACACTGTTTTGTAATTTCTAAGTGGACGGTCAAGCTCATTGTTGAAAGACCAACTCACAACCAATCTTTAAAGCTGCAAGTTGAGTACTTCAAGAGTCTAACACATCCAACACATCCAATTTGGATACATATCCCAAATGAATTTTTGGAGGTGGATGCTAGTGTCTGAATAACACAGATTCTAACTATTAGCTTGTCCCCAATCATGTGTCATTAAAACAGAATATCCTCTAAAAGTAATATATACCAAGGGTGTTTCCATTGCAAACTAGATTGGTTGTGCCGGTACCAAGGCCTGTATCGGTGGGCTAGCAGCATGGTTCAGTATCCCACTTGCCATTTCGTGCTGGGCCCGAACTAACACTATAGAGAGAGAATCAGAGAGGGAGAGCTTGGGCAGGCTATCGGAGGGTCGCGGAGGCCCTCGAATGACCCGAGTGGGGAAGAGGAAGAATCGAGAGAGGAAAGAGGGGAAGAGAGATAGGGGCTAGTAGTGGTTGTCAGAAGGCCACGGATGGCTGGACCTTCCTCCCTGATCTCTTGCATATCGAAGCAAGGGTGCTCACCCTTGTTTCGATCAAAAAGTTTTATTTTTGATAAAAACAAGGTTGCCGTCTTTGCCATGAGTTGGCCAAAAAAATAAAACTTTTCGATCGAAATAAGGATGAGCTTCTATTTTGATCCACAGGAGGTCATGGGGGGAGGTCCAGCCATCTGCAGCCCTCCAGTGGCCACCGCTGGCCTCCCTGCCCTCTCCCTCTCTTTTTCTCCCTCCCTCCCTCTCTTTCTCTCTCCGGAGGAGGGTGGAGCTTGGGCGGCCTTGGTGGCCTCGGCCTTTTCCTCTCCTTCCCTCCCTCCTCTCTTTTCCTCTCTTTCCTTCTCCCTCCCCTCGTCCTTGTCGGTGTCTCATTTTGTAAGCCGGAATCCATTCTGGTTGGCTGTTGGTGTGGTTCAGCATGCCTCAAGCTAGGCAGTTCCATCGCGTTCAGCGAACCATGATTGTATATGATGTAGCTCTGCTTAGATGACTAGATCTGCTCAATGAAAATTGTTGATTCTTCATTTGAAGTTTTTTTTTTTGTTTTTTGAGCTCCCTTTCTCCCTTATGGATGGCTTTATTATTTAAATTTGGCTAGCAGTTTCATGTACAAGTATGGATTGGATTTGCCTGAATAACTCTAATGAGTTAGCAAGGAATTGAATTGGGCTTTTTTCCTGCCTAAACATAAAACTGGATCGAACTACAATCTCATTTTAAAGTTGTAACTGGTTCATGGTTATAGTGTTACTGGATTATTTTGTTAGCTTGATGAGATGAAGCTCTTGGGAGTTGTGTGCACCATGGTTGTCTATTTTAAACAGGCTGTTGGGAATAATTTGCAAGATTAATAATTTTTTTCTTATTTTCAATTTGTTTAAGATGATTCAATTTGGTCTATGTTCTTGTAAAATTCTATGGTTGCAAAGGGCTATGCTGCTATCCAATTCCTTATATAAAAATCAACACATCCTAATGTGAGCATTATTCTTTCATGAGCTCCAATTTGATGTTTTTAATTTCGAGGGAGAACAGTTATCAAATGATGTTCACATTAATAATGAGGTTGTTCAAGGTGCAACCATGAAGTTTCTTTCTTCCTTGGGGAGTCTATTCAGAATAATGGGAGCAAGATAAATTAATACGGCATAAAGTGGAAGCCATGTATTGCCAATCACAAGAAAAAATGTTATGATAATTTGCATCGCATGTTTGTCTAGATTATGATCAGTTATCATTTCCAGCTGCTCTTCCCATCTGAGGTCTTATGTAAGATGATTGTGGTACGTATCCATGCAACCATGACAGATTCATGTGACATGGGGTGGCAGTTGTAGTCTCTGTTGGAGTCTTAGTTTCTCTCTGTAGGACTTGAAGTATTAGTTTGACATCTAGCATGAATCATGTTAGATAAAATTGCTTACAATATTTTCAATTATCTAGTGGAAGCAAGTTATATCTAATAGAAAGTTTTAAGCATCAATGGGACAGTTAGTGCATGTCAATGATTGAGACTTTAATTACATGACCTGGTTTAACATTGTGATGCTAGTTTCAGTTAGTGCAGGTCAACTATTAACATTGTGTGAGAGTTACTGCACACGTTGTGCATGTAACAATTACCTGTTCAGGCTAATGACAATTGAAAGTCAAGATATTACTAGTTTTGTACAATTGGTTGAATGTCTAATAGTTTATATTGACATATTAGAAGAAAAAAAAAATCAAATTTAGAAGAGCTTTTATGAATAAAATTCTTTTAATCTGATATTAAACAATTTGATGATTATATAAATTGCATAAAATTTCTCTATTTTGACAAATTCGAACAATGCTGTCAATATGCAACATATTGCACAAACACCGCACTAGCTTCATGAGTATTCTCCTTCTCTCCTCTAGGATGGGTGGAAGCCTGGCAGAATTTAGAGTGAGGGGGGATCAAGCCCTGATCACTGATATCCAACAGCCAGTGACTTTACCAACTCAACCAGCTGGCACACAGAGTACTGTTTTGTAATTAGAGTGGACTGTATTTTTCAGGCTAGTTGTGGCTAATGCAAGTCTTAAACATGCCTTAAATGCTCATCTCTGATCAGGTTTACATGAGCAATTTTCTATACTCTGTTTTTGGGGATTTGAGAAACAGCATCATATAGTATTTCCGATGCTTCAGTTTTCAATTTGTTGCTTGTTTTAGATAATTGGAATTATTTTGGCAGGAGTCTGGCCTTGGTAGTTCCCAGTATGCCCTTGTGAAACTTTACCTTTATTTTAAAACGATGAACTTACTGTTTGGAAATGCCTATAACTTGTGCTTACTCCAACAGAAAGAATGCCCTTGATAGGCTTCTTATGCAGAACTAAGCATTGCACCCTATAGGCTAACAAGAATTGGAAGACTGCAACTTAATGTGTTCTGTTGGAACATAAGGAAAGATCATCAAAGCCTTGATATGAGAGGATCTAAAATGCATATTATCCTATATACGTTTTGGCTATGGGAGGTCACCTTGGTGCTTGGTTATTGAGGCAAACGGGAGTGGATTTGTATTGGAGTAGGTGTTTTTGCTTTCCTTTCTTGATTTCAGTTGTTGTTCTCTTTGTAAGGTTGGATACCAGTCTTCGAGAGTAAGAATGGCTACTGCTCTTTCTTGTTTTATCTGTCTTTACATTGATGGGCAATAACTGATCTTTCAGGTTGTGCGCTTTGGAAAGACAAACTTATCATGATACATCATCTGAATGATTAGGGCATTATGTCTCGCCTGATTGATGGTCTCCCTGATGAAGTTGCTATCCAGTGCCTTGCGCGTGTGCCTTTCTACTTCCATTCCACGCTACAGCTAGTTTGTCACTCATGGAGAGCTGCCCTTCGTAGCCCCGAGCTCTTTAAGGCTCGCTGTGAGGTCGGTGCTTCAGAAGAACTGCTTTGTGTCTTGGCATTTGAGCCTGAAAACATCTGGCAGCTCTATGATCCTCTTAGAGACCGTTGGATGACTCTTCCTATCATGCCATCAGAAATCAGGCATCTTGCCCGTTTTGGTGTGGCCTCTGTTGCTGGGAAGCTCTTTGTGATTGGCGGTGGCAGTGACGGGGTCGACCCATTGACTGGAGACCATGATAGGATCTTTGCCAGCAATGAAGTTTGGTCCTATGACCCCCTCCATCGTGAATGGATGCAACGGGCTCCGATGCTCGTACACCGTGCCATGTTTGCATGTTGCACGTTGAATGGTAAGATCATTGTAGCAGGTGGCTTCACAAATTGCAGGAAATCAATTTCGAAGGCTGAGATTTATGATCCTGAGGCAGATGCATGGGAACCGCTTCCAGATCTCCGCCATACCCATACCTCTGCTTGCTCTGGGGTTGTCATTGGAGGGAAGATGCATGTCTCGCACAAAGGGCTATCAACCATTCAGATATTGGAGGATGAGGGGCAGCAATGGGCTGTTGAGGACTATGGTTGGCTCCAGGGTCCAATGGCAGTGGTCCAGGGGGAGCTGTACGTGTTGAGCAACAGCTGCATTTCGAAGCAGCCAGCAGAGAATGTACCTGATGAGGTGGTATCATCTGCATCGGAGTTCCAGAGCCGGATTGGGTTTGGTATGATTGGACTGGGAGACGAGATTTATGTCATTGGTGGAGTGATTGGACCTGGCCCAAGGAATCAATGTATTAAGCAGCTGTCTGATGTGGATGTTCTTTATGTGAGGAGTGAGAGGCCAACCTGGCGCCCAGTGTCACCCATGACCCGTTGCTGTGGGAGCATTCTGGGGTGTGCTTTGCTGAGGATTTAGATTCTGCAAGGTCTTGCTGGGATTCTTATTGGTGACAGGTGTTTATCTTTATTTGAGGATGAGAAGACGGAGCTTATTATTTGTTAGAGATTATCCTTTTTATTTCTTTGGGCTCCTTTGTTTCCATGTTGTATAATTGTAATATCCTTGAGAGGAGCTGTTTTAGCCTTAAAAGGAATGGAATGCTGGGTCATGCAGGCCCAATGAGACGGGTGATCTGTTATTGTGGCGCATTGTGAATTATCATATACATCTCTGTTGTTGGGAATACAACAATCTATAAGCTTTGACTGCAAGAACTAATGGAAAGGTTTGTGCCTTTATTTTCATCCATCCGTGATGCAACCTTGTGAGCATTCTGTTGGAAAAATGGAGTTGTTCATCGCTCTGTTGTTTTGCAATAAGTCTGGCTGTCTGGACCTGTAGTTTTAGGAATTATGGGTTCTCTGAAATGGCCAGTGGATGCTATATTTTCCAAAATTAACTCCTGGTCATATCTTACTGATTTGAGAACATGAACGGAACATTGGGTTGGCTGAGCAGATATGCATGGATGACTTGTCCCATGGTTGATGCATACATTTGTAAGCGCTTGGTTCTTGCAACGTTTTTAGTTTGCAAAGATGGTCTTTACATTTTTTAGTAATCTCCTCAGGTGAGGCAATTTGTTCTAGTAATCTTCTTAGATGGATGAATGTAGTCTTGTTCATTCAGTAGATTTAGTTATCAGAGTTCAGAGAGAAAAAGGAACAAGATTTTGTCAACTTTTAATAGTTTGCGATGGTTTCACAATAATGTTAAAAAGAATCATAAAGAAATAGATTCTTTCTATATTATATTTTATTCATGTAATAATAATTTGTTTCTGTGATCTAAGCCAACTCATCTTTGTTGAAGTTCGACAAACCTTTAAGGGCAAGTTTGGGTAATCCGGTAAGATTAAGCTGGATTTTCTATTGGATTTGTGGATTAGGTAGTTCGTTTCCTATTGCATTCATGGATTTTCTATGGTAGCCAGAAATATGGTGGAGAAACCAACAAGGTCAGGTGCTATGAGGGTACATTGAATGGTTTAGTAGTGCAAGAAAAAGGACAAATGCTGGTTATTAAAGGATTGATGAAATGATTCTAGGACATATCCAAGAAATTTAGTCAAAACTTATTATTATAGCTCTCGAGCATAGATAAATTTTCAAGATCTATCCAACATAAAATTGATCTGGAATTAAATATACACCTGCACAAGATTGTAAACACTTTGGAGAATCCTCCTCTAAACCTGGTTGTTGGAATTTAATAAGCATCATGCTCCTAAATTAGAAGCTCCATAATATTGATGGATCTTCATCTTACAAGCCCTCCTCTTACTTTTTCCTACTCCTAATTGATCAATTTTATACTTAATTAAACCTAGTTATCCCAACTATATTATCGGTCTTTCCCTTAATTTCAAAGTCTCATTCATGCATCTCGATATAATTCCTACCATCTTATTCTATTCCAAATATAACCCAAACTCCTTTCTACCTGTTTCTATGCTCAATTGACCAACTTTTAGTTTAATTGAACGAGTTCCTTGCTAGTTTTTCCAAATTAATCTGAATAAACTAACTTAAGTTTACTTGATGTAGCTCAACTCATTAGCCCAATCCAATTTTCTCGTAATTCTTTTTCAATTTCACCTTTCCTTCACCCTAACTATTCCAATTAGGGTTAATAAGTCAAGCTAGGTTGTGTAAACTTGAGTTAACATTTTAGAGCTCAAAAGTGAAGGAAAAGTGGCCAGTTTGAATCTAAATTGATTCACTTTTAAGCTTAAATTTAATGTTTTTTAAACTATGCAAAAAGCAAGCTCATTTTGGGCTCAAAATTAAACTTTATTTCTTGATAGCTTATATATCCTAGTTAACTTTTAAAAGACATCTTGACTCCCACTAACAAAAACTATTGCAAAAGTATCCAAAAAATCACTTATTCAAAAAAAAATGATAAGAATACCAAGTATATTTGATATTTTTAGGCTCTAAATCTAACTGCCTTTCAAATTCAAAGAAAAGAAGCAGGTCTAGCCATTAGATCCCCAAGAAAGAATTGTATCCATTGCATTAAGGCATTTTCCTTAATTCAATCATTAGATGCCACTTGCCATCCTCTCAATACTTCTCCAATCCAAAAAAATAAAACTCCATGGATCTTTTTCTTCCCTAACTATAAATAGCCTCTAGATGGAGAGAATTGGATGCATCTTCCTAGCCATTCCTCTCCATTTCGGAG